>KE546968.1:27931-199685 GCA_000442125.1 Opeltia flavorubescens | reverse complement strand
CCCTCTACTCCCGTACCCCTTTAAGCCCTACCATCACCCCGAGCTACTCCCCGCCTCCATCCCCCCCATCCCCATCCCCACTATAAATCTGCTGCTGCAGCACAATACTATAAACACTCGCTTTCAACAAAGTACACACTAGACTTGTTTTCCGCTCTAGCATCCGCAAGCCGTCTAGGATTTCAGCGGTGGGGCGGTCGGAGAGGGTGGAGAGGAGGGTTGATAACTATAAATGGGGCTGTTAGAAGGAGGTGGGGGAAAGAAGGGGGAGAGAGGAAGGGGGATAGGGGGATGAGGGAAGGGGAGGATATAGGCTAGGGGAGAGAGGGGAGTACGAAGGAGAGCGAGAGAAATATGGATTTAAGGAAGTAAAGCGAGAAGTAGGTCAACAGAAGAGGTGGGATTGAGAACAGAGGAAACGGTAACCTTGGTCAAAGTTGAGGGGAGATATAATAGCGCAGGGGAAAAGTGAAATACCTCATTTAAATTCGACAACAAACGAGTATATTCATCGAGGACTTCCTGCTCCAGTGGTGTGCATTGCGTGTTTGGTTGTTGGGAGGATTGGGGAGGGAGTGCATCTGCCATGGCTTCGTGGTTGATACTCCGTGATATGTACGCGTTTTATTATGTTACTTCTTCACAGCGAGGTGGTTGAGGCGGGAGTGGGTCCGCCTTCCAACAATGGTCTAAATTGCATGTACTACAAATGTCTTTCTCCCGTATGAGGTTTTAAATGGCAGAGCCATCATTCAGTAAGAAAGAGAGTATGGAGATACGATGAGTGTAACTCCGCTGAAAAATGCAAAAAAATATCTCCCCAACAGGGAATCGAACCCTGGTCTCCCGCGCTCGCGATTTGACAAGCGGAAATTCTAACCACCTTTGGACCGACTGTTAGTCATATGGCATGTGTGGTGTTGGGCAGGTGAGACTAACTAAACCATTGAGGATTTCTTGTTGGAGCAAGTGTAGCAAAGCAACCATATATTACCTATTCTTCTTTTTCATCAACGTCCTGGCGCCGAAGGAACCTCAACTGTAGGTTCCCAGGGACGAAAGATTATCAGGCTTCCTCTACTCTATTGCATTAAGTGGAATGGAATTCAGGTCTCAAATGCTCTAATGGGTCACTCTATCTATACAGCAGGTAAGTTCTCCACCGTCCTGACCCTGTCCAGATACTGCCGACATCCTGAGAACCGTACCGAACCCTCATTGGCCCACTCAAGGTCCAGTCTATAGAACAAAGCTCTTCTAGGCTCTAATATCTACACCGTCGCCGGTTGTTAGCTACACATGCCATGCTGTATACACAGATTGACCTCTAGATCCAATGCAAGTACTTAGATAGAGATTACACCACTGGCGTTGATCTGCGATAGTCGCAACACACACAGCTATACTTTTTCTATATTTTCGGTGGCAGAGTATCACGATGCAGGTTGTAGGTCGCAAAAGTCTACCACATATACTATAATGCATATAAGCTATAGCGCATGACACTAGTACCCCTAGAGTTCTCCATGGATTAGCTTCTCTATTTCTAGCTGCCCTTCTTTCTTTTTGATGTACTCTTCCCCTCTAGGTAATTCCGAGTCGTGAGCCCAGAAGAGCCGATCAACCTCTCCATTGGTCCCGGCTTCAAACCGAAGCATGTAGTATGTCGCTGGCTGCAGAACAACTCTCCCTCGACTAACTAAGTCATTTCGACTTTGTAGCCAGGAGAACGTGTCATCATTTAGATGCTCTAGAGGGAATAATTCATCTTGGCGACCCTCGAAGAGCAGCAGGAGCTTATCTTCCTGCTGTGCTATTTCCATGAAAAAGGTTTCTGCTTTGTTCACATAGGTTCCTACATACGATCCTAGCGCATGTGCTGGTGGTGCAAGAACTCGTTCGCGTTTCATGTCGGCCGTGATGCGGGCGTGCCACCGTAACTCGGCTTCAGCAGTCCGCTTGACCCACGAAACAAGATCGACTTTCTCAGGAAAATCAAAGAGCGTCTGCGTAAGTAATTGAGTCATGTAATCCGTCAGATCGCACAGAGGGGTCGTGTTGGTGAGAACGACGATTGCGCTCTCGGTCTCTGGAAAGAGGTTGACGCCAGCGAATGTTCCCGGCATACTTCCATAATGTGCTATCACCAGTCTTGATGCTGCGCCTTTGCCAATGACCGGCTGCTCTCCCAGCAGATCGTTATTCGGGCTGATTTTGCACATCTGATTAGGGAGCTGCGTACGGATCCAACCCATGCCATAAGAAGACTCATACAGGCTGTCACCCGGAAACGACGTGTAACCTGAGAATGTATCCGCAAGGGACTGAAAAGTATTGTTCGGTGTGTCACTCTTTCTGTAGCCAAATTGGTCGCAAGCTGCCTTTAAAATCGAATGATAGAGCACCAACATGTCATCAACGCAGCTCTCCACCCCGCCTGCAGCACCCATCAATGTTTGGCCGGACAGAGGCGTCTTAGGTATCGCCACTGGAGTTAGATTGTCAAGCACCATATATGCCTTTGCCACGTTGTCAAACCCTTCTCTGTTTCCAGTGGCATCAGTACGTTTCAAGCCTAGAGGGTTGAAGAAATTGGCATGGAGCATGGAGTCCCAGCTTTCCCCACCGATTTCTTTACAAACATGGCTTGCGATCTCATAGGCCCAGTTGTTGTAGGAGAACTTCCAACGAAGTCCTGAAGACATCTGGAGGCTATTCAGAACCTTTTGACTCTGTGATTGAGCAAAGTTGATGCGATTGTAACTTTGTGACCAATTATTGTATCGCTCTAACCCCGAGCGCATGGCTAGGAAATCAAGCAAAGTGGCATTCTGTGTCAATACATCTGACTGAGGTGAAAACCAAGGTAGCAGCTCATGAATTGGCGTTTCCCAGCTTAATTTGCCTTTCTGAACCAAAAGACCCAGCGCGGAGGATACGAGACCTTTTGTCATGGAGCAAATTGGGAACATAGTCTGACTGTCAACGGGCAGCTTCTGTTCGTGGTCGCGATAGCCAAAGCTCTCAGTATGAACAACTTGGCCCTGATGAAGTATCCCGTAGGAAAGGCCCACTGCGCCAGAGATTGACAATATCTCCTGGATCACGGGCTTGATGCTCACAAAGCGTGAGACAATTGAAGCGGTATCCATGACCACCTCGAATCTTTCTAGCTTAATACGAGGCTTGTCGCACTTTGTAGAGCCTTGAGATTAGGCTGCTTGATGTCAGTTCGATCGGTCACGGGACGGACGAAGAGGTACCTAAGGTCAAAACAAACATCAACCGCAATCTCTTTCGAGATTATTCACAGATCTCAAATGCCTATGCCGCCAGCCTCATGTGGGATCTGTTCAGGAGCTAAACTACTTTTAGCACTTACAGCACCTGTGTTCTTTCAATGTAAGGAAGTGTATCTTAACCTCTTATTTCACCAGTCGACTGATTTCTTCCTCACTATCATCTCAAATGTTCGTGTTTTGTGGTATATTCAGTCTAGAAATTTATTTCGGATCGTCGGACTAACCCTTGGAGCTAGCAGTCAATGGTTGTAGGAAACTATTAACGAATTGGTGTCAGCGATTTTCTTATCTAGTTGCGCTACAGCATTGCATTTCGGATGAAACCCACATCAAAGATGAGATGGTCATTGGGTACCGATGCTTCTTATCAAATTGGCGCTATTTGCTCGGGGTTTTGACCCGGACTTGGCAGCCAGTCATGTTGTGTTAGAAATAAAGGTTGTGTTACACAAAGTCAGGTTGCAATACCGCTTTATGCAAGCCGCTCGTCAAATCACAAGGCAAATCTTTCCCTTTTGTAAGGCGTGTAAATTGGCCCAAACTAAAAGCCTCACTTTGTTTTTCGTAACTGTTCACATATGAATTTATGCTGACTGTTCAAATCGAATTAGGGAACTTAAAAATACAGAAATGAGCCATAAGCTCAAGGCCACGGCCACATGCATATGCTTAGATGGCCCAAAAAGCTTCAACCAATTTTCTTCAATCCCCGGCCGTGTTCTCAGGTAAAGTCCGGGCAACTGATTCCTGCGACGAGGATTGGCCTTTCAACACTGCATTTCTTGGCACTAGACTTCTCAGACTTCGTGATTTGTGCAGGTGCAAATGCTTCTTCTGGAGGAAATGTGTGAACCGGGGGAACTGTCTTTCATCTCCCTCTTCATCACCGTGTACGATGGAGAACCTGAGCCCAGCGGTGACAAGGTAGTCATATAGTACAGGATCTTCCAAGGTCTGGCGGTCTAGCTCGGGTGGTCCAAAGGGGAGCAGCCGTTCAAGTCCTCTCTGTGCGAGTGAACGCAACTCTTCCAGTTCCTCAGGGCTATCCTTTTTGCTATGTTGTAGTACCTGCGAAAGATAATACTGGGCTCTAGTGATGCTTTCCTCTGATAAGCTTGTTCGCGCGTTTGGCTCCAAAATTTGACGGAAGCATGACCTATAAATTGATGTGTCAGAGAACGTCGTCAAAGTGGTCAGTGGATTTTTCATACTCAGCTTCTGGATATGCTTTGCTTCTAAAGTACATGATGCCAAGTGTTAGATGACTCTGTATGGTCAAGTAATTGTTCATTCCTATCAACTCCGCCCGGAACCGGAAAATGTCCAAGCATTCCTTGATCGCAAGCTCATGTTGACCGTCTTGATAGAGCCTTATCGTCCAAGTCAACTTGTATTGATTAGAGTAAAGAGCATCCGGGTCGCCCTTGGCCATAAGTGTCCAAGCACGTCTTGCGTACTCTGCCGCTCTGGAAGTGTCCTTGCAGTAGGCTCGTTCAAAGGACATGTCGTTGTAGTATTTGGCAAATTCATAAGGGATAGTGTCAATATCCCCCCATTCAATGTACTTTTCGTACAATCGTTTGCAAAAGCTCCGGACAACGTCAAATTGGTTGATTTGCCGATAGCTCCCACACAGATCTCCTATCGCACCAAACAGAAGAATCTCATCCTCTGCTGTTCGATCCTGCGCTGATTTATTGTCCCACAGAGCCTGGCGAATATCTAGTGCTTTCTTCCTACGGACAATGGCATCTGCGCGACCACTGATACCTGTTTCATCCAGAATTAAAGCCAAGATAAGATGGATGTTTGCTCGGATTGTGGCGATGGCAGGATAGTCAATCGCATCGAGAACGTCTTCAGCGGTTGCTAAGACTTCACGACATTCGCGAGTCAGTCCCCTGTCCCACATGTTCATACCTACGTCGAAAAGGACTTGAGCAAATTCAAACGTGCCACTGATACGAGGGTGTGACCTCGCAAATGCCCGTCGTAAGCTCAAAAGCTGAGGTAAGTGAGGTTCCATTTGCGACCATTTCTCTGGTTCGGCTTGAATAAGTATAGATGGGCGTGGTACGACGCGGCGGATTGCTCTCAATGCGCAATCAAAGGCTGCATATCTTTCCTCAAACTGCTGATCAAGTTTATTCAGGATGCCGAGTTGTACAGAGCGGTGTATAGTAAGCATAGCTTTTTCGCCCGATCTCTCTCGCTTGACCAGCTGCCGGTCACGAAGATCGGCTACAATTTCAAGGAATCTAAAGGCAGAAAGTCAGTCCAAGTAATGCCAAGCAGCGCACTGCTATTCTTACGTATGCTCGTCGTTACACGATAGATATGCGGGTCTCTGATCCACGTCATCTGGAAAGAGAATCTTCTCTGCAACTCCGTCAGGATTCAAGAATGCCATTACATAAAGGAGATGTAGCGCGCCGGTCGAAAGCTTGGCTAAAGCTACATCAAACACTGTATCGACAGTACGTTCATACATCCAGTTGGATCCACCGTGGCGACCTCTCCAGATGCTGCTGGAAGCCTGAAAGACATTTAAGTACTCTTTCAATGAGCTCTGAGTTTGCGTGATATGCCCACTGATGTGTGTCAGGAATAGTGGCAATCCGTCCACCAGCTTTGATATTTCTTCAGCGTCATGTTCTTCCGCCTTGTCGGCCTTCTCTTTACCAAGGTGTGAAAATAAAAAAGAAGAGCCACTTTGCTGGTCAAAATGCCTAATGGCGATCTCACAGTTTGCCCACGGTAGGAGGTCTGCCGGTTTCTGACTCGTCACAATGATCGACGCTCTGCAGACACAAAATGTTGGCCAGTAAACACTGATACTTTTCCAGTCCTCAACGTTATCCAAGATGAGTAACCAGCGTTTGTCTGTCCAAGGAGGATAAGCGTTACATCGAGTTAGCAGGGTGGATTTGAGTACCTGTAGTTTTCAGCCACTGAAACACTGCCTCGAGCTCCTTTTGGCTGCTTTGGCTCTTGTCGCTAGCGATAAATAGGCCCACTTGCCGGCCAATTGAGCAGTATGCACGTGATAGACTAACGGAATCCTCAGCTGGGAGCCAGAAGACGCAGTCATACAATGATCTAAACCGATAAGTGTATTCGATTGCTGTCTGAGTTTTGCCGATTCCTCCCATCCCGTGAAGGACGGTTGATGAAGGTTCTGCAGCATTACGAGAGTCCTCAAGCTGTGTATGAAGAAGTTTAAATACGTCGTCCCGACCGAAGAATTTGATATTCCGCCGATAGGGGATATCAAAAATGGGATAAACAACAGGATTAGGCTTTGGCAGTATTGGATTGACTTTTGCTAGGATCTCAGCATGATCATGAACCGTCTTTCTCCTCGAGATAAGTGTTGCTTTGGCCTCAAATTGCTGTTTGTGGTCTGCGATGTTATCCGTTATTCGCTTTAGCTTTTTCTTAGATGAAGACGTGAAGAGGTTTCGCATAAGATTTCCTGAATACATGAACGTCATAGTTCTTGAAACGAATGGGAATAAACTCACGAGATACTCCTCGGGAAAAATACTTGATCATCTGAATACAAAAGTCCACGTAATCCTCAAAGATGATACCTAATGCCTTACGTAGGGCGTCTTCATCCTTGTACAGATCTACGTATTCTTGGAAATGTGGTAAGAGACTGTGAAGCTGTTCCAACAGCCGGAATGTTTCCTCCACATATTCGGCAAAACGACATGCGCACTGTTCCTGATGTCAGCGAACATCCGTATTCAGTAGGTATGGACATCAGGGACTGATTCACCTCTATGACTGCTTGAAGCCCTGCCCAAATGAATGGCGCGTAATCCACACTTTGCGTAGCTGAGTTTATGGCATGGGTAAATGATCGAACATGGTCTAGATGTGGTGCTAGTCTCTCGTTCACAAATTTGGCGACTCTTTTAGAAGCGAAATCACTATGTAACTGCGTCACATATGCTTGAAATGTATCATAGTCCCTTGTATTCTGGGGTAGGGTGATGTTGGCCTTCGAGAGTGCTTGCACTTTGCGCTCGAGTATTTGCGACCACTCTGTGGAGGTCATCGTAGTTTCTCACCAGAATAATCGAACGGTCTGATGTGTATCGAGGAAGCAGTAGGAGGAGGCTCAAAAATGGGTATTGTATGCATGCCTGACTTGGTATTACGCAAATTAGCCGGCAACGATCGATCGATTTCGAGGCTGAGCACTCCAGGCATCAATACGCCTTACCTACTGCAGAAGATTGATGCATTTAGGCATGATCGTAGGAGCTTTCTGCATGCGCAGAATGTAACTCTCTGATCGCCGCACCAATCTACCATCAGTCCCATCCTCCATAGATATGTTAGCTGATCTTCTCCTCATTAAGACAGCCGCAACATCTCAGCCTCGTTCGAGATAAGAAGGGTTTGTTTCGCCCATAACCCCCAGTGATATAGCACAGTGTCAGATCCCACTTGCGAACAAATATCAAGAGATATCGGACTTATACGTTTGAGGTGAGTATGAAGCTCGATGACAACTGTGCGAGAATTAAAGGCATTAGATACACGCCAACCATCCAATGGAGCCTTTAGATACTGGGATTCACAAAGACGATCCTATAGCGTTCTCAGGAATCCAATCGAATCATTGCCGTCAGTCTGCCAAAGCTTCTGCGACGGACTGTAATACCCAAGACCGAATTCAGCCGTGGAAGAGTTTCATCAACCAGCACAACACAAGTGATGATAAGAGTGAGAAGATGAAGGTCACCAACTCAGCAGAATTCTACACGCAGACTTTGTAGTATTTGACAGAAAGGCATCCCGACCGAGGTGAATAGGGTGGAGCAAAAAGCGCCTGTGACGCTTGGTAAACTCGATTGGGGTATTGCGTATGGCGAAATATTGGAAGAGACAGGGAACGACGCTTATCTGCTACTGTCGCTGAGATATGGGCCCTATTATGTTAGTCAATCGCTAAACGCTTCTTCATGAGAAACTTGAATGAAGAATGAATGAATCAATGAATCAATGAAAATATTTCCGTTGGCTTCACTCTCGAAATTCGCCCACCTGTACCATTGCTCTGTCGGGTCCTACTTCCCTTGTAGCCGATCGCACTGAAGCCTGACGTAGCTTCTCAAATGCTTCTAGTTTGGGTTCAGCCTATCAACCTCGAGAGATTGCAAGCATGAAACTGCCTTGGTGTGCGTAAGTCGCCCCTCAGAGTGCCTAGGCAAGACTTGCCACAAATTTCGGTTGTCTGATCCATAAAGCTTCGGATTGCTGCCTTCCCAAGTGAACAGAAAATTCTGCAAGTTCCATTTTTGGTCCCGTTTTCATTTTAATGATATGCATCGTATTCTTAACGTGATTGGCCGATCGGAAATCTGATCCGCTACTAAACTGGCAGGATATTCGATACTCCCATCACTAACGTTGACCGCAACATTCGCGATGAGTCAGGAAAATTCTTTTGAAGTTGAACGTCGTGCTGGCGAAGACTGCGAAGTGACCTTTACCTACTTACAATGGAATCCTCTTTTCCTAAAAGAGAAGCCATTTGAGCTTCTCGTTGACCTACCGCCAGAACATGCCAGTGAACGGCGAACTAATCTTACTTTTGCTCCTGGAAGTTCGAAAGAAAAGGTCAGAAGTGCTCGTGGCAAGGAAGCTGACTTTCATGTGGACATCCACGGTTTCGCATTAAGAAAACATGAGACAGCCTTCCGCGACTGGACAAATCGCGAGCAGGTTGGGCAATTCTACATCCCGGAAATGGAGCAATTTATCCGGCAAGAAATTGACGATGTGGATAAGGTCTATACCTATGATTGGAGGGTAAGAGAGCATCAGAACGCCGATGTACCGGTGATTCTCATTCCAAATAAGTAGTGGAATGCAAGTCACTAAGCGGAAGACATTCAGCTTAGAGAAAGCGGGATTTCACTACCGTCTGTTATAGATCTCAAGGATCCCACTGAATGCCTACAGCCTGCGACACAGCCTCACGTTGGTTTGTAAAGTATGTTCGGAGGCTGGTATACACTCGCTAAGGGTAGATCCTAGATTGTAGCTTGGACGGCTGCATTGCATTGATCAAACACCACTTCCCTCATGAGGCAGATCAGCTACTCCAGAAAAGATTTCGAATTATCAAGTAAGTCAATATTCTCTCAAGGGATGCCATGACATGTTGTGGAGCTGAGATACCTGGCGACGACAGTGTATGGAGGCCCCGACGAACCGTCGAAAATTGGCCCCTCGCTCTGTGCGACAGCCAGACTGTGGACCAGCGGGGTCTAATTGCCGCCGATCGAGTCAGAAAGCAGTTTGTTGCAGAAACATTATGGTCGGTGGAGGACCAAAGAAGAAATTGGTATTACTGGCCTGATCAATCACCATCTGAGATTGTATTGTTCAAGATTGCAGATTCCTCTGAGTCAATGACAGCTCGAAGTGAGTTCGTGTCAGCTCTCTGGTCGTAGATGGTGATCATCTTCCACTAAAGCGAGTAGACTGCGTGCATGCTTCTTTCGATACGGGAAAACATGTCGGGGCCTTCAAGAGAGAAAGCATTGAAATGCGGATCTTTGTCTTCTCCCAATAGGTTGCAGTTGAAAACGAAAGGGAGAAGACGTGCAAAGGGCGGGAGATTATCCTGTTGACAGTGAGGATTTCTAGAATAATTCAATACAGGTCATGCGTCTTTCCTCTTCGGATAAGGTAGATGCGAGAGTCTCCTCGGCATCTTTGAGTCTGATGAACCTAGATATTATCTCACGATCGAGAATCTTAACCATCAAGCGACTATGCTTCAATTCATCCAAAGCTTCTTTAAGGCACCGCGGCATTAGTTGCGTGATACCCAGGCTTTTCCGGGCCGTTCCATCCAGTCTGCACGGCGTGATCCCTGGGTCCTGCCATTTTAGAGGGAGCTTCTGCTGCTTGCCCCATAAGCCGCAAGCGATGATAGCATTGAGTGCCAAATACATGTTTGCAGTTCCGTCGGCTGACCTGAACTCCCAATGACCAGACTCAATCTTCCGAACAGGAACATCGCGTAACTGTAGCCCCCAACTGACCCATGTACCAATTGTCCCTCCGAGGTCCTTAACTCGAGTGTAGCTATCATAGGAAGGCATGGTAAAGGCGCAGATTGCGGGCAAATTTTCGAGGATGCCAGCCAAGAAGTTTTCTTCATCCTTAGGAGGATTGATAGAGAGATGGATGTGTTGTCCCGCATTATTTGGTTGAGTAGTGGGCTTCGGCGACATTGTTGCAATAAGATTTTTTCTTATGCATACTGATTTGATCGTTTCTTGTGTACGAAGGAGACAATCCACCGCTTGTAATGGAGGCAAGGCTTTCATGACAATCTCAAACATACCTTGGGCGCCTTCCGTGTGATATTGCTCAACCAAAAGCCCTGAGCTTCGCAAAAGCAGAACAATTTCTTCCACAACGGCATGGTATTTGTTCCTCAAACTCGCTGCACTCGACCACGCCGCCGTATTCTTAACCGGGACCGTAAGGTCCGAAAGAGAATCAATTAGCACGATCTCTACCTCAAATCCAACAAGGAAACTCAGGTGGTCCCTTGTTGTTGCTGTCCGCAAGCATCGGGCAAGTGCACTGCGAGGACATCCTTCAAACCCAGTACCACTCGCGCCATCGTGCGCCCAGCAGAGTACCGCAGCGTGTCCGGGATGGCATGCATAGATTGAGATCGAACTCCAGTCAGGATGCAGAGCACATGTCCCTGCGGCAGGAGCCCGTTCTGGAGTTCCAATATACGGGCATTGCAACGCCGCTGATTGAACAGTCAAGGTGGTAGATGTAGCCAGAAGATTGAGCACATGCTCGGTAGTCAGCACACGTGTACGAAGTACGTTGAAATAATCCAAMCATTCATACCGAATGAAGTTGATACCAGAATGCGATTTCAAGAAGGCTTGGACGATTTCCATATTCCACAAGCACCGCGAAGGAATTTGGGGTTTTAACAGCAATACAAGAGGATTAGAGGGATATCGGAACTCAAAGACTCACCCTACCGCTGGAGCGCACCTCCCGCGGAACACATGGAAATCATACATTCACTCAGTTTTCAGCACAGAAGATTCGGACCGGTGCCTGACTATCAAAATCAATGACTTGCAATTACGTCAGATTTTTCACAACGCAGAATTCTCATAACCTCGGTCGGTGATGCTGGTGGGGTACAATACGCCAAGGTTGTCTTACGTTAGCAATCCGAATAAACACGCTCTTGACTCTATCTTCTTTACTCTATACATAGCATTTTCCATCTGGTTCCATCTTAGATGAGCGACGAGCCCTTCACATCCGCAACTTTGAATACAGATCTCCCGGACTCAGCCACATCCATATCCGTACCTGATGAAACGCCTCAATGCTCACGGTATCCCCTCATTGTCCCTAGCACACTTTTGAATGCCCCCCCCCTTCTCCCCAAACCACAGAACAATCTCAAGCCTGCCCATCTTCCTTCCCTCCCCTCCCTCCACCATCCTCCCCCGGCGGCGCCGGAAGCAAATACCCCAAAACCCCATCCCCCACAACCACAACACCCACCGCCAACAACACCGTCGGCAACATCCAAGGACTATACAAAAAATGTTCCTGAGCCGAATAATCCCCCTTCACCGCCGCCAGCAACGCGAGCGAAAACCCCACCGCCCCTCGGAGCGCAATAGCCGCATAATCCCCTCCACATTTATTCTTCTTCGCGAGCGCGATGAGGATGGCCATCATAAGCAGCGTGCACCCCGCCGCGATCAAGAAATACACAAACACGAGATCGTAGACGTGGAACACGGAGCCGAGGTCCTTGAAGGGGTCGTGCGGAGCGCCGTTGATGTAGTGCGAGGAGTCGGCTTTTGCGGACGATTCGGCGGCGGAGATCTTGTAGTATTTGAACACCGCTGTTTGGAGCGTGGCGAAGATGTCGTCGGATGCGTACCAGGCCGCGTTGCTGTTTGGGTTGGGGCTGGCGGCGAGGTCGGAGAGGAAGGTCGTGATGTTGTATTTGCTCATGTCTGCTTCGACGGATTTGAGGATGTCTTTGGAGAAGGTGTCGAGACGCGAAGCAAGGATTTGGCTGTTATTGGTGCTGTAGTAGACTGTATGCGATTGAACCAAGTCAGTATGTCGTGCAGAAGAAATTCAAGTGCTTCTGCGAGGATTCTTTTCAGTCCTCGCGACAGCCATATGGCATTTTGCTCTTGAGACGAGACTCGCATCTCCGAGTAGGAGGATAGAAATGGTGGAGAAAAGTAGGTGATGTTCTCACCTTTACCGAAGCCTGTAGCCAGATAGTCGATCATCTCAGTAGCATTGCGCCAGGTGACAAAACGAGATGTTCCTTCCAGAAGAAGTACAAGGGAGGTGTGGAAGGGGAAATGGGCAAGTGCCCAGAACTGCTGGCGGATCGTGCCGAATCGTTTGGCATCCACTTGATCGAAATACAGCATGTATAGGAAGTACTGGGAAAAGGTCAATCGTGATCCGAGGCATTGTGGGAGCAAGGACTTACGATGATAAGCACGCTGGCAGTGATTTGACCAATGATTGCAGGTGAATAGTTGTCTCCCTTGGTTATATAACCCATCGACTTCGTCAGGACGATGACACCCTCTCCTAGGATGATCAAGGTCAACAGCCCCACCCGCTCGTTCAAATTACTACGCTTGAAGCTCACGCTCCTCCACCGGCTAGAACTGGCAAAGACAGTAAATGCTTCGAGGATTGCGATGACATACCAAGCCACGTAGGATAAGGACTGGGTGTGGTGATTGAAGCTGAAGATCAATCCAAGGCAGATGATAGCCCCTATGGCGAAAGCGGCCATGTGGATGAGTAACGGAGCAACAACTTTGGTATGGCCCCGAACCCAAAGTAGGATATAGCCGTATTGAATAAGCAGTATAAGTTTACTGACCATCATGATAGCACTGAATTGCTGGAACGTATCCGAGTATTTGGCGGTGTCGTTGGTATTGAATTGGGTGCCCACAACAGCGAAAGCAATCATGACCCCTAGATGAAGAGCCTTGCATACTCGCTCAAAAATCGAATCAACGCCGAAGCGGACGTCATAGAGGGTGACTTGCAACCAATTGAACCAGAGAAGGGCGAAGAAGCCGATATACGATTTGACCGCTGTAGATTGTCAGTATCTCGGGGTATCGACTTATGTGATGAGCTCACCTCTGGCATCATCGATGTTATGAGTGCTGGTAAAGCTAGACAAGTTGGCGACGAAGAAGAGATCGTAGAAAAGCTCTATTGAGCTTGCTTCTTCCCGCTCACGGAAAGTGAGTGCACGTCCAAGGGCAGGTCGCGTTTGATGCTCCTCCACAGTAGACGACTCCTTTTGTGTGGGGTCTTCGGAGGCTGATTGCGAGCTATGCTCATGAGGGTGGTGTTCATGGCCATGGTGATTTTCGGAGGATTCCTCCTCCAAAGGACTAGCATATAAGGGGAGTGTTCTGTATCGAGATCTGACGGTAGCCATACCGTTTAAAAATCGGAGGCGATCTTCTAGAGCAAAGATGAACCAAAAAGTAACATATACAAGTTTGAGAAAGACGAAGAAACGAGAGGATATTTGACTTCTGACAGGTAAGAAAAGCCACCTACCCCTTCTTACTTCATACTATGCTAATAGCATCATTGAGAGCCGAAACCACTTGATAGGGCTGAAAACATGAAAGCGGCTCAGAGAATGTCTAATCAATCATCGCATCCGAATAGCCAATGGCATGATGTCTGTTAAACTTGTTTCAGTCTTTGGGCGTCGGGCCCAAGCCATCAGTGGTTAATGTTTACTTGGCAGCTGGGTCCACTTCAGCCTTCATAGCTATGAAATAGTATGACAATGGAGCAATGGCCCCCAAACCCCTTTATTTGACAAGTAGGCAAGCGAGACTTGACATTCGAGGTATTAACAGCCGACGGGAGGCTAGAAGTATCATCTTCTATTCGCAGTCACCGTGAGATTGATGCCACCCGTAGATTCCATGCGGCCGTCCAAATGTCGGAGATTGATTCATTTGAGCTTGCAATGTGCTCGGGGAGAATAGCCTTATTTCATGTGTCACACTGTTATGACTCTTGAAGTCTGAATGAGATTAGTCTTGATATCGGAATGATAATGATGCCTCAGGGACATACCTTTGAATCCCGTCACCGCCCCTTTGATACTTGAATCGTACCAGTACCAGAGCGCGTCTTTAGTGACCACCTGCCACACCTTAAAAGACTTTTTCTTCCTTTCATGACATCTTTCCCCCGTGATATCAAGTCCACTCAGTCCTCTCAATCAGGAGATTCCGCCGCCTTCATATCCTCTCTCATCGTTCCAACCCAGTCCCCAGAGGAGAAAGAGACGAGTAGACCTCTCCTCGCCGTAAGTGCTGTGCTTATGTGAGTAACTTGAGTTCTGCATACGCGGGATCTAATAAAGATGGTGTCATCGACTGTCCGAAGTCCTGATTCTTGATGCCTGGAGAGAGAGGATGTCCAGTCACTCATTTCTTCACAAAGAGATTTGGAAGACTAGCCATACACTGCCAGCGCTCAAGGGCTTACATTGCCGAAGACATAAATCGTCATGCACAGCTGTTACTGGGTGAGATGCAAGCACGGGCATGCTCTAGGCTCCTCGAACGTAGCAAAAAGGTTCAATGCAAGCACTGCCCTATCCGCAGTCACACTAGTTCCAACAAAGGATTCCGCGTCCACTTTGGTTTAAGCACTTCCATCAGCCCTGACCACGGGACTTCTCGCGAATCGGGATTCCAGCATGCATTAGGTCTTTTATTTTGTGGACATCAGGTGTGATCGAAACAAAGGCATTAGATTTTCCGCCTATTTGTATCGTTATGACTCGATTCCCTAATGTCCAGTGTGTGTGAAACCAGTACATCTCATATATCGCCGAGAAACCATTATTGCATCAAGTATCATAAACATTATTCAGACGACAATGTACTCTCCGTCAACCCTCTCCATGGCCTTTCTCCATTTGAAGCCTTGAGACCCAATACGTGCGCGCTCATTGCTAGCCATGCCTGTACCTAGTCCAATTCCCAGTCCATCAATCGTCGCGTCATCTCTCCATACTCGTTCAAGTAGCTCCAGACCAGATATATTGTTGAAAAAGCCTGAATCCTTTTGTATACTCAGACACCGTTCTCGGATCAAGTGACGTCCTTCTTCGCTGACACATTCAGTGCCTGTGATAAATAGAGGCCAAAGGAGAAAGACATCAGACTGAACGTTTGATATGTGGAACAGTGCTTGGCTGACAAGGTTTTGGAAATTGGGGTGCGCTGAAGGTAGAAGCGGGTTCGCTAGCCTTTCGGTATACAAAAGAGCCGAGTATCGGAATGACTCGGAGATATGGGACAGATCTTGCCGGTCTCCCTGGTTTACAGGAGAATCCAATGGGCCCGAAGACGGTGGACCTAAGGTCCATTCCTCAAGGCTCTGGCGGATCTCGGTCCATTCTCTCCAGAATTGTGATCCAGGCTCGCGCCCATTCGATCCATGATCCTCGTCGCCGATCACAGTAGACCATCCATTCCCGTCATAGCGATTGTAGGACATACTGTAGTAATCCTGAGTCTTGGGCCCTGCTTGCACAGCTTGGGCTTTCGGAGGACTCTGGCATCCCGATCGTTCAGAGACTGGTTTGTTCTGGCTTAGCAGATTCAGTCGACCAAGCTTAGCAATTGTCTTGAATAGCTTTCCGTCGCAACCGGCAAGATTTTCCAATGCCCATCTGTCGCCATTGACGGCAGACCATTCAGCCTCGTTGCCAACTAACTGACCCTCACGATTGTTGACGGTAGCAGTCATGGCATCAAACCAAGTAAACATAATTGTAAGCCAATTGGTTGCCTTTGTATTGGCCCCTACAGCACCGTCACGCATTGCCAGAATCTTCTTCACTCCAGCAAATTGCGTTTTGAATTTCCCAATACCGGTATCACAAATATGATAGAGACACAACATAAGCAAAGTGGCCAGTATTGAGTCATCCAGCCGGCGATTCGGGTCTGCTAGCTGTTGGTTCAGAGCTTTGATTGATGCACTCTTGTGGAACAGTTCTTCGACCGAGGGCTCATTTGGAGAAGTTTGGGATAATTGATCTAGGCCAACATCCATCATAGTATGAGCTATCGCCGATCTCCGGACCGAGTTGCCGTAAGTAGAATCTGATATGCTATGTTTCGTCCGGCTTAATGAGTCCTGGCCTCTCCTGATCCGCAGATTGCTCGCGGACAGAGCGGCAATGGCATGCTGTAAGGTTTCGCTTCCAACCGCGAGACTAAGGATGTGAGTCCGATAGGGATTTGTCGGACCATCGAATGCAACTATTACTGGTGAGATGACTTTTTCATAATAGTCTATGAGGAATTGCATTGAAGGCGTTTTTCCGATCGAGATCGAGGGTAAAGTCCTTGCCAGACTCAATGAAGGATGTGCACCGCAATCGTCTGGTACCAATCCAGGAGGCTGCTCTTGATGGACTGGCGGTTTCCCATGCATTGTAGTAAGCGTTGCTTCACCTATCGGAGCCAATGGAATTGTTGAGTGATTTGCATTATGCTGAGTAGATAGGAGATCATCGAGCGTGTTCGCGACCACTGGATCAGCATAAAATGCATCGTCCTCACAGTAATCACGACTGCTTTGGTCAGAAGTGAGGCTGGAAGTCACACTTCCCCTGTGCCACCCAACTTGGTCATGACTGGCTATATAGCTGCCTTCATAGGGATCGCGTAGAACGGTGTAGTGAGGAGCAGGCTCCTTATACGTTGGTGAAAGTGTCTGATAGGATGGGAACATTGAAGTCATAGGAGAACATTGAATAGACGGTGCAAAGTCGTGACTACCATATCCCCCGGCAAGGCTAGCCGTCAATGGAACGGCTGTTGAGCCTCTGAGCGAATCGAAAGCCGGGACGTGGAGCGGTTGAAGCGAATGTCGCCTGGCGCGTTTCGTACTCGGGCGATTTTGATGGGTTTTCGCTTCGAATTCCGATTTGCGCCAATCAGCACTAGGTGGTGGACGCATTGGCGACGTAACAGACGACGTCGGATCCATGTTGACGAAATTGAAAGTCGTAGTTCTAGCACTTCCAGGTGTTGATCCAGGATTTGAAGATCCGGCTGACTGGACGATGGAATCGTGCTGTACTTCTGTACGGGTGGGGCCCAGCTTTGTCAATTGTGTGGATGCGCTTCTCTTTCTGCTTTCTGGTGTGGCTTCGCCATCTTCAGCGACTTTATTCGATTTGGCGATAGGTAAGGATAAGCCGCGGAGCTTTCCACGACTTGCAACGCCGAGGCCCCATGTCAACGTTGTTTTGTACCCCGAACAGTCTCTTCCTTGATCGAGACATTGTGTGCAGTATGGCCGCCGTCGATCACAGGTCGTCTGACGTTCTTGACAGGCGAAGCAGTCATCAGCAGCACCGGTTGTTGGCGCTCGTCGACGTCGCTTGCGTGGGGATGTTGGCGAACGTTCAGGCGCTGGGTCCGGTTTCTGATTCTGTGTTGAAGCTTCCGTCATTGTAGCCGAGGCAGGTGACTGTTGTTCAGACTGCTTCAATGTTTAGTAGATTGTGCGAGAGGCATGCTTTGTGTTCTGACCATGATTATCCTCCACAGCCTTATTACTCCAAAGCGTCACAGCGGAATTAGTGACAGGAATGAGATTGTTTATAGTATCTGCTGTCAAACCCAAGACGGATGGCTGCGTGTCACAAGGACAGAAGGTCTTCTGGTGCAAGGCGAATATGCAGCATACGGGTCGTGAAGCATTTAATAAGTGTGCAATCGTTGCAAAAGGGGACAAATGAACGGCTTCAGATGTGACTAACGTAATCTGTTGACGGCCATTCGTCCCTCGAGGGTGGTAGGTCCGTCATCTAGGGCTCTGGGGGCAGATGATGGAATAGAGCGAGCCCAAGCGATAACGAAAGCTGGATCAGAGGGCTCGGTACGGAGCTGCACGACCCTTCCTTTGCTCGCTGGGGCCCATGTTCCGGTCCGTAGTTGGAGTCAGGAATGTCGTCAATTGGCCGCTGCATGGGTAGTGTATGGGGCGAGCTGCAGATAAGGTGATGAGCACGGGTACTTGATCCAACTCGAATCGAGCAGCCGTCTACCAATCAGCATGACGGCCGGGGCTTGACGGAGAGGGCCGTGGACGATGATCGACACGGCTGCCGGTAGGATGCTGCATGGAACGATGGGATGCTTGTTCGATGGAAGCTTTTGGCCGTCGGGATCTGGTGACGGAGAGGCAAAATGGTGGTGGTGTGGTGTGAGGGGTAGCGTTTCCGTAAGCCAGCAGCAGCTTGCATCTGCTAAACAAGTAAGAGTAAGCGGGATGTGGGATGATTGTTTAAACGAGGCTGGTGACCAGGCAGGCGTTTACTGGGATGACCATCCAAGCTCACCTCGTCCAGCAGTCACACAAGAAATGAGAGCTGGCAGTATATGGTATCATGTCCGGTGCTTTCATGCTCAGGCTCTCAATAATTGGCCAGGAGTAGTGAACGACCCTCTGTCTCGGAGGATTATCATGTTATAATTGGAACATGGTGTACAGTGTAGGTACGGACGAGAAGCGGCGTGGATGGGAGGCAGAGGGTTGTGCGATAGGTGGTAATGGCTTAGGCTTGAGCGGGGGACCTGCCTCGGCATTTCGGCGGTTGGCCCTTAACGTCCGTCGAGCGCCAAGAGCCCGGGTGCCCCCCACCATTACAATTCCATCATCCTTCCTTATGCTGCATCCCCGGACCAGGGGTTGTGGAACAATGCAATTGCTCACCATGGTACCTGACATGCAATAATGTCCATACAGTATTCACCGTCTATTGCGGCTCTTTTTTCGTGTGTTGGTGAACTAGACTTGCTGAAGGCTGAATTTCATGGCAGAGTATGTCTCAAAGATAGAGTCAGGCTTGGTGTATTTAGCATCTGGTGCCGCAAGACATGTCAATCTCCGTCGACAAGGCTTGACCCGTTAGGCCTGACGCTATCCAGTCACAAGAAACCGAAGCCACTGCTGCATAACGGCCTATGTCGACAAGGTACCGGTGCCACTGCTCTTTCACCGGCGATAAGCAAGAAATACCTGACAAATATACATCATTGACAGCTGGTATAGCTTATCGCTGCTGGTATTTTTGGGTTTCGATAGTTMAGTCCTTGAAACTGAATTAATTACTTGGACTGATTGGGAGCTTGCTTGTGTGTCAGGTCTGACGATTTCGTTGTAGTCGGAATCATGCACGAAACCCCAACGCCAATCAACTGTGTTGTTGGAAATTTTTGCTCACGATAGAACATTCAGATGCTGATGTGTTTCTAAGCTGGAATTGTTATACGACTGAAATGTGGTAAGTCTCTCTAACTACCAGGATTCATTTTCATTTTTGTCTTGAAAATGGATATGTTAGTATGAATTGCAAATCTCATCGAATAATTGGTTTATTCCTTTGCTAGTCTTTCATATGTTCTGCGTAAACTTTATGAATTTGGGTGTTGCTGTGCGAAGTTTAGCCGCAATTTGCCACCCAATCGATTGGCAGCCAAGTAATTGACTTTTGAATATGCCTTACTACTGAGTACCATCTCCCCTGACTTCTGATTCCTTTCTTATCGCATGACTCGGAAAAGAAGAGATCTAAGGTTCTACTTTCATATGTCCGTTGTTGAATACTCTCCAGGGACAGAACGGGGCATTCAAACTCGCCTTCGCTAGCAAATGCTTAATGCTACTTGGACCTTTCCGATAACACTGGCGTCAGAACACCTGATATCAATCCATCCTGGGTCCAGAGCTGTTGACACGGACTCATACCTAAAGAGTGAGGAAGTATAAGTGCGACTGGTCACAAGGCTGCTGCCTCTAAGCTACGCGATTCACGCCATATCTAGCCCCTGGTTGACCTGGATGTTTAATCTGTTCGAATCAGCGTTCAGTATTTGTGGTACTGGCACCGGGTCTTTCTGACAGCTCTGGCAGCAGCGTCTTGCGCTTCGTCTCGCCAGACGAGCAAATCGCTCCGCCTACAGCCGATCACTACGCCTCGGCTGCGTGAACTTTTTACCATCTGAAGCGGTATTGGCTATCAAAGAGGTCACTAATGCCAGACAAAGAGCTTGTGTAACTGTGGAGAGTTCAAGCCAGTCCATGCCTTTCCTAGACCATTTGCTCTAATCATGCTAGGAGGTGGGCTCAGGCCGTTGACTCGTCAAGAATGACAAGCCATCCTATGGATCACAACGAACAGATGGTCTGAGCTCAGATGCTCTCCTCCATCGGCAGTCCAACGTCCGATCGGTATCATACGATAAGCGCCGCCAACTTATTCTCAACCGCATCCGCGGAACCGGACATGATGCCCGTCACTGCCAGCCTTACAAGGAGTCAATCCATCATACTCCCTTAGGAATACCAAGACTTGACCGCAGGAGAGGCTGAACAAATCACCTTTCAAGAGTGAAGCTTCATCTCATGGCTTAGACCAATCCAAAAGTTGCTCTCTTCCGCCTCCCTAAGCTGTCACCACTATGTGGCCCATACTCGATACCGAGGACCAATAGGGAGTAAATCCACAAGACCGAGCAGCTTCCGAACAGTTCAAATGACACCTTTCGAAATGTCTCTACTATCGAAGGAATTACTGCTAGGTGGCTACTGTTTCCTACGCTTTCCTTTGGAGCTATATAATTTGCCTCTCCTTCACCTGTCTTTCTGTATCAATTCACCTTCCAACGTTCTTCTCCAGTTGTCTCAGCTATCGTTTCAATTTTGACCCCTTGAGGTGCGCTAATTCACTGTCATGGCACACGCATTGGCACTACGTTCCAGTTTCTATCAAGACTTGATAGCCGAGTGTCTTTCCGAGCCGAAACTCGTCCACATTCAGCTCAATCGTACGAGCATCAAGCTATGTGATACGGATGAGAAGGTAAGTTCTAGTAATGAATGATTAGGAGCTGCTACAGGAGCGGAGTGAAGGTCACCGCTGCTGACATGTCAAAGTCGACTCTACAGTCCTTTGCAACATGTCTCTATGATGGAGACGGTACACCTGTATCGAGACAGGCCTATCCGTGTATCAACTACGACATGTGTAAAGGATATACTCGTGTAAGGAAAACGTATTGTGTCACTTGTGTAAGAAACTTGGCTACTTCAGATTCAAGTTGTGCTTCCTTTGATCATGGGTATTTGAATCTGACAATGAGTTTAGGTGGCGAAAGGACAAAATAGAATCTCTCTTGACAATGATACAATTCTCGAAACCGATGATTCCGACACATATTGAGTCGACTATGGAGATTGTGAGGAGAGATCAATCGGCGAACATACGTCGTCTGGTATTTTAGTACTTGTTAAATATGGGCGGCATATCTGATTCCCTACTAGCGAAGGGGAATTTGGTGGTAATCTGCAGCACACTTTTGGGAGGATCATTTGCTTTTACCCACGTTTTTGGAGCGAAGACGATGGCTGCATATCTGATGTTTGATTGATTTTTTGTAATTACAAATTATCACTGTCATTACAAGCAGACGAGGGAATCAGTGTTTATCGAGATCAGATTTCAGTGAAAATGTCCTGAGAATTTTTTTTGATGTCCATTTGTTCAATGTCACATGATCTAAATCTCCTGCGCCTGGAAGGGTGGCGACGCCATTGATTCAACGGCGACAATGAACTGCGCCTCGTATTTGCGTTGGCATACGCCGTGTAACCTACAAAAGGCACGATCATCCACAGCAATAAGCTAGCGATATATGCCATGTGCGCTTGCTTGGCATCATCCTAACTTTCAGCCAGCTGGGGCAATGATCTCAAAATCCTGCTGCGAATTCTTCAAAGTCCTTCTAGATTCCTCATTAACCTTCACACCTTGCGCCTTGCATATCGATAGTTTGAAACAACAACAACATCATTCGCAATTACTAAATTGTACCTCGCCATCAAACCTCCAACTTCATGAGCCTTCTAGAGAAAGCCTCAGAGCAAGTCTGCAGGCGAGATAGAGCCAAGCTATCTTTCAGAAAACCGGCTCTCGTACTATCAATCTTCGCCAGCCGTATACCTCGACAACCATGGATGCAAGTTTTCGGACCCTTTCGTGAGAGAAGGTGGGAAAAAGGTTGTTGAGGAGATATTACTGGCATATTCTTCACCATCATCCTCTCGGGTTTGCAAATCATCCGGTAGGCTTATAGGACCCGGAAGGATCCGAAGCTGAAGAACAAAGCGAAGAAAGTGCCGATGTTGCGACTTGTTGGGGCCTATCATGCTCGGATAACGGTACGGAACATGACGATTCTCCGACAAAAAGAATATGCAAGAGGATCGAAGGAAGAAATGTCTAGCAGCGGGCAATGAGACACACTTGAAAACATCAGGATGAGGAAGCTGGGACCTTCCGCATGGCATCCACGTTACAGACCCAGACCTCCTCCGATCCTTCAAAAGAACAGTACGTTAACGAATGGACATGCAATATAGACCCATGGAGATTCTGAATTGTGGTATTTCTGATTTCTGAAACGGACCCTCAATCCGCAAAAGAAGAGACCAAGCCATGCTCTACAACAATCCCCTTACCATTGTGGCTTTCAAATCCATTTTCCCTACGCCTTACTCCGCTCTGCTTTCTCCGCCCTACCCTTTGCAATCCGCTCCAGAATGTTGTCCCGATCCTTATCCCCTTTCAGCTTGGTGATCTGGACTTTACTTGGATGAATGCCCAGCGGCACCGATTGCCCATTTGACTTCTCGCGGACGACTCGCTCGACGTGGATGACATATTTGAGACGGTAGACTGAGGTGACTTTGCCGGCGCGGCCTTTGTTGGTACCGCGGACTATGGTGATTTCATCGTCTTTGCGGATGGGGATTGAGCGGACCTGTAGATACGTAGACTTTGTCAGCTACCATTATTTTTTGCCTGACCGTATCATGGCAGCATACGTTGTGCTTGTCCCGGAGTTCTTTGCTTAGAGGTGCGCTCATGATCGTTCTTCGGACGCTGGAAGGGGCGCTGAAGTGCGCTTTGCGCGACTTCCTCCGCGAGGAGTGCAGTGCTATTAGAAGATCTTGTTAGCAAAGTCAATGACCATTCATTGAAAGGTCATACAAGTATTAATCTTCGTCATTGCGGCGGCTTTGATGATTGAGGATGCAATCGATACTTGTCAGTTTCAAGCACAGTGCAATGTGTGTGCCAAGATAGACGGATACGCTAAATTGGTCAAGCGAGCGCCGGGCAGATTTGATTGGAGGATATTATTGATCGACGGTTTAGAGACATCGAAAGCTCTCTTCGATATCACCGAGGAGGCGCGTTTCTAAGATTTTACGTGTTACGGTCGGTTTGGTGCTGAGGTGCAGATGTACTACTGCTCTTTGCAACGGCAGTACATATGACTACTGTCTTATGGTAAAGTCAAGTGAGTGACGCTTGCTCTACCCTGTTCACCAACCTGACTTATCAACCAGTCACTGGCGTGATGAACCTTCCTACGCCATCGACGTCTCTGTATCGATCGGCATAGAATGAGAAGTTAGTGAAACTTCACCCGCGATCCATGTCGTACAACGGCGCATACAACTACTCGCCATATTATCAGACTGGGGGCGACGGTGGTCGCGGACAAGATTCATATCAGAATCCAACGGCCTCAATCAGCCGATATGCTTCAGGTTATGGCGCCTCAAATCCCACTACGAACCAACCTCAACAGCCTTCATATAACCAACCATCCCAGCAATCCTCGAATACGCCGGTGACTACTGCTCTTGATCGCTCAGCGGTATCGTATTCAAGATACGGGAGCAATTCTGGTTCAAATCAATACCAAGATCTAAGAGGGGAATACAACTTCACAGATCGATCATCAGCTGGGAACACCCCTCTTGGAAACCTTGCGCATGCCTCGAGTCTGGAACAAGATGCGCGCAACAGCGCGGCACCCAGGGACAGCAGATCTCTGCAGCAGATCATCGACTACAATCGATCCCAGAATAGGCAAAGTAACGTGTCTCCCCTCTATGGAACGAATGCACCCGTCAACTATGGGCATCAAAGATCCGATAGTCGTGGTACCGAAAGCCCAGGTATTCCCCCTTACCGAAACCAAGCATCCACAGACACTTCGGTCGCAAACCAAAGTCAGTATTTGCAACATGGAACAAATGCTGGATACAGTGCTCCGGCAGTCGCTTACACGACGACACAAGATGTCCCTCAAAACACTCCAAACATAAACTCCTATAGTTCCTACCAGCCAAACACAGAGGGGCAGAGCTCAAATGCATACTATCCACAGGTATCGCGACCAGCAAGTGGACAGAGTTATCGTGCCCAAGCTCCGAACACGCAAATATCGCAAAGCGTCAATCATTCCCCTCCAGTATCTGCGAACCGAGTCCCGCCTTCAGTGTCTGCCTCCCACGTTTCACCGGGCACCACTGTGAGATCAGATCCAGCGGCCTCGCAGCAACGTCAATATCTTGATCGGCGACCTTCTGCCTCCCCAGCTCAGTCATCCAACCAACACACCAACCACCATACCAACAGCCCAGCGTCTCGGTACCCAGCGCCCGCATCTACCACTCAAAATTCATACTCCGGCGCAAAAAACTCAACGTCGGTCCAACATCTTCCAAATACTCGCCCGGAAGCGCGTACATCAATTTCTTCTGAAGAACAAATACCGGCCACAGTTGATCCAAGTCATGTTTTCAATCAGCAAGAATATCAGCGCCGACAGGCAGCCGCAGCAGCTGAAGTAGCTGCAAGAAAAGCTGCTGAGGAAGACCGTTCGAAGAAGGTCGCTGAAGCCGAAGACTCTAGAAAAGCTGCCGAGGCGGCTGCTGCGCTCAAGCGTGTCTCAGAGAGCCAAATTAGTGCGACCCGGGACTCGGAGCTGAGTAGAGAAGAGCAGATGGCCGCAGAGATGAGACAGATGATTGAGAAAATGAGAGATTACAAGTCCAAGGACCCTACATTGTTCTCATCGATTTGGGAACAAGTCAAGAAAACGCAGCCAGCTGGCAGCGTTCCTTCGGCGCCGCCACTTTCCGCGAAGGATATTCCATCAGTACCAGCTCCACACAGTCAAGCAAATGGCGTCAATGAAATACTCAGTCCTAGTCCTGCGCCAGATGCTGATGGTGAGCTTCCGGATCTTGGCAAATTTCCCGCCCTGAGAAGACGTCGTGGAGGTAAAAGTGATAGCCCTGCGAGAAGGAGAAAGAGCGCCGGCAAGCCCCTAAAAGACTCGTCTCCTAAAATCAATGGCTTGCAGTCCGATCCGCCTATCGATCCTGCAATCATTGAAGCCAGCAACCGTTCAGAGCAGCAACCTACACCGAATCTTCAGCCAAACTCCACTATCCCACCAGCTAACGGTATACCGCCCGATCAAAACCGACAAGTTGTCTATGTGAGTGGGACAGGACCACGTGCGACACCTCCAGCAGATAGCTCTCTTCAAACTGCAATCGCCTCTGTGGCGCCACCTGCGTCTACTGAACAAAGACCATCGACTCAGGATATGCATCCCGTGCAGACTCCTGCTCCGACTTCCAGCTCCGTAGGTAAGACGAGTTGGCCCGAGCATAAGAAATGGGACCTCGCAGTCGCAGCTAAGAACATACTTCTCTCTATGCCGGTAAACTCGTCCAAAGCGAAGAGTATCAGTCCAGAGCAGATTCTAGCTTATTTGAATGAGAATCCTAGCTATGAGCAACTTTGCCAAATGATAGAGTCGAAAGGATTGATCATAGGGCGAGGTCATTTTGCAAGATCTCTGCTCGAGGCCGTACCAGGTATGGCAGGTGGTGTGCACCAACAGCGTCAGGCGCTTGCAAGTAGACCTCCTGCGAGCTATCTCAACTCTCAGCATCCGAACGGAGCAGGTAATGATACTTTGGCCTCACAAGTCAACTCAAAGTTTTTGGATCAGAACCAGCGCACTGTTTCAAACAAGGCGCCCACAGCTCAAATGACGCCTTCCTCGATCGAAGCTCCACCAATAGTTGAGGAGAAACCAAAAGCCCCTTTGACGAAGCAAGAAATGGCACGCAAAAGAAACATTGTTGATATCGTTGATCTCTCACAGCTTTCTGATGATGACATGCCACCTCCACCTAAGGCTCCACGCATAGACGAAACGTCCTTTCATTCGCATTCCCCTGTACCGTCCAGCGGATCAGATCCCTTCCATGGTTTCCGCCGAACCGATACGCCCAATTCCATACCCGGACCTCCCAATTTTCAACCTGATCCTCGTCATTTACAATCCTATACGTCTCCATACTTCAACCCTATACTACCTCCGCCGCCACCTCCGCCTCCACCCTTTGCGCTGCCTTCTACTCGGCAACGAGAACTCACCAATTCTGAAGGCATCGTGCAGCAAGTCGACGACAGTAAAGCGATGAAGAGGAGGAGATACAATCCAAAAACGGTTGTTAGGGATGTCCTTATCGCTGCTGGAAGACATCCTACGGAGAACCCGCTCAATTATCATCTCAATATCCTACGAAAGACCTTCAAACACGTAAATGACGTTTCTGACCTGGATACTTTCAGATGGGATTTGGTTGACCCTGGAGAACCTCTTCCAGCTGCTATAGCTAAAGACTCTCACGACGTTCCCAATGCTGGTTTAATAGATGAAGCCGATGGAAATGAGGCTGATGACGAAGATCAGGACGTAAGACACGATGCAGGTCAAAATCCCAACAACGGCGCAGCCGAGTCTTCTGTGACTATTGCTGCGCCCGTGGCAGCCTCTCGTAAGTCACCCCAATGGCAATGCATCAATAAGAGTATATGCTTAGAACCTCTTTTAGAACTGGGCACGCAAACACCCAAATTACTTGGGCCTCAGCGTAAACGGAGATCAAAGCAGTCAGGCCTCCCAATGGATAAGCCCTTAATGAGCTCCGGTCTCAATGGTTCTGTGAATCATCCAGTGAAGGAGTCATCGCCAAAGACCCCTTCATCAGTACCCCAAAGTACCCCACTCCAAGATGGCTCTGGCTCTACCGGTATCCGAAGACGTGGTCGGCCGCCTGGATCCAGGAATAAGAATCCTCGGAAGTCCATTGGAACACCAAGTCAGTCAAATGGGATGCCTCCGCTTGCAAGGATCAATACCACACCAGCCAGACCCAGCGGATTACGAAATTCAATAGCTTCTACAGACGGTGTCGCTATCGTGGTCCCATCACCATCGCCTAGTATCGTCGACCAGAGTTCGCAGAAACGTCGAGGTCGCCCCCCGAAGAAGTCAACACCAAAATCATCTCAGCAGTCTACACCAATACACCGAGTTTACAAATGCCAATGGGGAAGCTGTCCTGCGGAACTCCACAACCTGGAGACCCTGAGGAAGCATGTCAACAAGCACGGTAATATATCAAAAGACGGAGACGCCCCATTTCCATGTTTGTGGAAAGGTTGCGGGAAAGCAGTCACAGCTCAGGAG
Source organism: Opeltia flavorubescens (assembly GCA_000442125.1). NCBI lineage: Eukaryota > Fungi > Ascomycota > Lecanoromycetes > Teloschistales > Teloschistaceae > Opeltia > Opeltia flavorubescens. The sequence goes on along the minus strand of KE546968.1, from coordinate 171,820 downwards.
AGCAACAACAATGACGAGGAGGAGGAGGAGCCGGAACACCAACCCCTTACATTCGCCACCCACGATATCTGGACCAAACACATGGAAAAAAGACATATAGCCGACTATGCATGGAAATTAGGCGATGGTCCCTCCCTTCGCTCAGATTCCGATATGTCAGACTACCTCAGCGATTCGATTGCAAATCGTCAAGTCACCCCCATCATCCACAAACAAGGTCGCCCTGATCCCCTTCCGTTAACAGCGAGCAGCAAAGCGGAAAAGGTTTACCATCAAGCTCATGGTATCACGACGGAGTTGGAGAAAGCACAGGCGTTTCTGGAAGCGAGTCAGCGGAGGAGAGAGAGCTTTGGGCCGGGCTTGGATCGTGGTGGGGCGACGTTTGTGACGAAGAGGAAGAGAGAACTTCTTGATGATTCTTCGGGGCCGTTGAGGAAGGTGCAGAAGGGGGGTGAATGAGGGTTGGGAATTGATATATAGCGTTGGCGCTGCATTGAGGGGGGTTATTGAATCTTTGAAGGTTCGGGGATACTTTGGGAGATATAAAGCAGGAGCGATTGTATATTTTCGAGCAGGAATTGAGAAACGCATTTATACATCATCATCATCACGATGAAGCGGCTGCAATTTTTCAATCGCTGCGAATATAATACAGATGTGAATACAACTACAACACGAGTTTTTCCCCTGAATACCTTCAACGCCAAACCCCTCTTCACCCCCTTCTCTAGCTCCCCTGCAACGGCACTTTGGTAGAACCTTTCCCCCTCTCGTTTCCTGAATTTGCTGTACCCTGACTTTGGCTACCTTTCTCCCCGGCCTTCACCCCTGTCTTTGTGGCTGTGGTGGTATCGTCTATGGCGTTGACTTCTAGGAAATGGTAGAGGATGATGAGGAGCATGGCTAGACAGCCGAGGAAGACAGCGAGACTGTAGAGGTCGTCGTCTGAGATCATGGTTGTAGACGGATAGGTGTTGGGTTGCGTTAGATTTGGTTAGGGTGAGGAATTGAGGCTTGGATTTGCTGGGAGAGCTGCTGTGATGATGATATTAGTGGTGATTTGAGTTACAGTTTGAATGAGTCCGGAAAGGAGGTGAAGGACTTACGTTATGGTCTTTAATTGGGTGTATCTGCTTTGTGAGGACAGCTGTGAGGCTGAAGTTGAGGGTTCGGCGAGAATATGGCGCTAAGTCAGCCCTACTAAAGATTTGACGGATCGTGCACTGATGCAATTTCAAGCGTCATTAAAGATCTACATACACAAATCTTTCCCTCGAAATGGCCAACCGGCGTCCTGAAAGTCAAGACGGTGGGAGAGTTAAACGAGTCAAAACCGGGGACAGTGATCCAAAGATGAATCCATATCTCGCTCACATGTACGAGGATCAGAATGATTCTGGCTACAATACCGGCTACAGTAATGGCGATGGTAATGGAAACGGTGTCAGCCTCACCAAACAATATGGCCGGAGTGATGGCAATTCAATGGCGAACATGCCCAGACACAAGACGACGGCAGAGATGGCGAAGAAGGCAGAGGATGGACCAAACAATCCTTACAGTGGGAAGCCGTTGTCGAAGCAATACTTCAATATCTTGAAGTCTCGTCGTGGCTTACCTGTCCATGCACAAAGGTAAGAATCATACTATACACCTGATTATCCAGCACTGATGAGAAAACTCTTAGAGACGAGTTCCTCCAGATGTACCAAAAGTCACAAATCCTTATCTTCGTTGGCGAAAMTGGATCTGGAAAGACTACACAAATTCCCCAATTCGTTCTCTTCGATGACCAGCCAAACATACAGCGCAAATTGGTAGCATGTACACAACCACGACGAGTAGCTGCCATGTCCGTTGCCCAGCGTGTAGCTGACGAAATGGACGTCAAGCTTGGGGAAGAAGTTGGCTACAACATCCGATTCGAAGATGTTACTGGCCCCAAGACTGTCTTGAAGTATATGACTGACGGTATGCTGCTACGAGAAGCCATGAATGACAATGATCTCAAGAGGTACAGCACTATTATACTTGACGAGGCCCACGAACGTACCCTGGCTACAGACACCCTCATGGGTCTTTTGAAAGAGGTGGTCAAGAGACGGCCTGACCTGAAGATAGTCGTCATGTCCGCAACGTTGGATGCGCAGAAATTCCAGTCTTATTTCAATGATGCTCCTTTGCTGGCTGTCCCCGGTCGCACACATCCTGTTGAAATCTTCTATACACAAGCGCCTGAGAGGGACTATGTCGAAGCCGCCTTGAGGACAGTGCTGCAGATCCACGCCACCGAACCCGAAGGCGACATTCTGTTGTTCCTTACTGGTGAAGAAGAGATTGAAGATGCTTGCCGAAAAATCAATCTCGAAGTTGATGAGATGATCCGGGAAGTGGATGCCGGACCCATGAAAGTCTACCCCCTATACGGCACCCTACCTCCACAACAACAGCAACGAATCTTCGAAGCTGCACCAAAGTCGAAGAAAGATGGTGGCAGACCAGGTCGCAAATGCATTGTTTCAACCAACATTGCCGAAACATCTCTCACAATCGATGGCATCGTATATGTGGTAGATCCAGGATTCAGCAAGCAGAAAGTCTACAACCCCCGGATTCGGGTAGAATCACTGCTCGTATCTCCAATATCCAAAGCCTCCGCCCAGCAAAGAGCTGGTCGTGCCGGCCGAACCAGACCTGGCAAATGCTTCCGACTCTACACCGAGGAAGCCTTCCGAAAAGAACTAATCGAAACAACCTACCCCGAAATTCTCCGTTCCAATCTCGCATCCACAGTGCTAGACCTTAAGAAACTCGGCATCGACGACCTCGTCCACTTCGACCTCATGGACCCTCCCGCGCCGGAAACCCTTATGCGCGCCCTCGAAGAACTCAACTACCTCGCCTGCCTTGATGACGAGGGGGAACTCACCGCACTGGGAAATCTTGCGTCCGATTTCCCGCTCGACCCCGCCCTCGCCGTCATGCTCATCTCCTCTCCCGAATTCTACTGCTCCAACGAAATGCTCTCACTCACCGCCCTGCTCTCCGTCCCGCAAATCTTTGTCCGCCCCGCCTCCGCCCGGAAACGTGCTGACGAAATGAAAGCCCTTTTTGCCCACCCTGACGGCGACCACTTAACCATGTTAAACGTCTACCACGCATTCAAATCCCCTCAAGCACAAGGAGACCCCAAACAATGGTGCCACGACCACTTCCTCTCCTTGCGGGCCCTCCAATCCGCAGATAATGTCCGCTTACAACTAAAACGCATCATGGAGAGCAGAGAAATCGAATTGGTGAGCACGCCGTTTGAGGACAAGAAGTATTACGAGAATATCCGAAGGGCGCTGGTGGCCGGGTTTTTCATGCAGGTTGCGATGAAGGATAGCACGAAGACTTATGTGACGGTGAAGGATAACCAGAATGTGCTGCTGCATCCGAGCACGGTGTTGCAGCAGGAGAGCGAGTGGTTGGTTTACAACGAGTTTGTGCTTACGACGAAGAATTACATCAGGACTGTGACGACGGTGAAGGCGGAGTGGTTGTTGGTGAGTTTTTTCTTTTCTTTCTTCCTATCCTTTCCAAATTTGGAAGTTTTTCTTTCCGAGGTGATTTTGTTGTTGTTGAAGGCTGACGGAATTGTGTCTTTTTCTCGATAGGATATCGCACCTACGTATTACGACCTGTCTAGTTTCACAAAGGGACCTGTGAAATCGGCGTTGGAGAGGACGGTGCAGAAGATTCGGAGGAAGGAAATGACTAGTGGGAAGAACCGGAAATAAGGGGCACGCGAAAGTACTGATACATACCCATTAGTGGATTAGGTTTCAAAAAATGGATTGGCTGGACAGTTGATCAGGTTCGCATGGGATTAGCTGCGAAGCTGCTGTGAGGGAAGAATCGTATCAAAGAGGTGTCTAGGTCATGATCATTTCGAGATGATGAAGTTTCTCCTCAGTGACTGTGTGTCACGTCCATAGCAGCATCCATCCACACCAACAAGCAACCTGGGGAAAATAGAAAGCATACATTCATAAGCCAAGTTCCACTCAATCACATCATATTTCCACTCGATCGCTTCACTTTCATAATCCCCTTTTCTATGCCGCTAAAATCMAAGAACGCTCTTTTATCAACCCTCAATTATATCCAATCCATCTTCATCATTGCCTTTCAATCTTCCTTATGTCCGTTGATAACAACCTCCTTGACCCCAATGCCCTCATCACCTACTACTTCACCCCTCGCATCATCTATACCCTCTTGAATCCTCACTTGCCCGCCCACACCTCTGATCCTATCCCTCTCTGCTTCCTCCCTAACCCTCTCCGTCTCTTCCCTCAATTTCTCCATATTCCACCCCTCATCCCCTTCTTCCCCATCCCCATCACTATTCCCCTCATCCCCTTCTTCCCCATCCCCATCACTATTCCCCTCATCCCCTTCTTCCCCATCCCCACTATCATCATCTCCCTCACTATCATCACTATCCTCCTCACTCCCCCACTCTCCCTTCTCAAACATCGCTCTCCCCGTCGCCTCCTTCGCCATCCTCGCCTCCTCCTCCGCAGCCTTCTTATCCAACCTCTCCTTCTTCCATTTCGCAAACGTTTCGGGTGTGACGGGCGTGAGCGTGCCGGTGAGTTTTTGCCTTTCGGTCTCGAGGAAGTCTTCGAGTGTGAGGGTTTTGAGGGGGGATTTTTCGAGGAGGGCGCGCTCGGCGGCACGTTGGTCGCGGGTTTTGAGTATGAATCTACATTTTTTTGTCAGTTGGGTGAGCAAGCAGGGAAAGGGAAAAAAATTTAACAGGGAGAGGGAGAGTCGGAGATAGGGAGGTAAAAAAGATCAACATACCCAGGCGGCAAACTATGCCTATACATGCACTTATCCCCCCCATTCGGACACTGCCAAAACCACCCATACTTCCCATTCTCCACCGCCTCGACGAAGAACTTGCACACTTTTTCCGTCGTTGTTTTCGGATTCCCGTGTTTACTCAGCACCACCTGCCGTAATTTCTCCTCGTCCCAGTCCGCCATGTCATCCTTCTTCCTCCTTTCCTCCTCCGTCTCTTTATCTTTGTCCCGGGAATCTTGGTATAAATCCCTCTTCTCCCCCTTCCTCTCCACCTTCAGATCGTGGCTGAATTTACACCTTTTCCCCTTTTCGCAGTTTCCTTGCTTGAAGAATTGGCATAATACGGTCTTTGGATCTACCCCGAAAGGCACTTTTTGCACCTGCACCGGTTTGAATAATTCTGCGGTTTCGCGCTTTGCGGCTTCGGAGGCGGCTTTTTCCTTCTCGCGAGCGAGCTTCTCGGCTTCTTTTTTCTTCTGCTCGGGGGTTTTGGCGGAGGCGGCTTGGGATTGGATTGCTGCGATGGTTTTTTTTGCGGAGGCGCCTTTTTTGTTCTTCATGCCGAAGGTTTTGTCGTTGACGATTTTTGCGGCGGTCGGTTTGACCTTTGGGGCGGGGTCTTTTTTGGGAGGCATGATGCGCGGTTTATTGAGGGGGGATGGAGGGTTGTGATGTTTTCTGTGTTTTTGTTTGTATGTGTGGTGGAGAGTAGTGGATGTGCGGAGACGGGGGATGTGCTCCGAAGTCTGGGGGGAACACTGATCAAGTTAATGGCAGTGGGTTTGACAACTCCTCGTTTATTGAATCTTCGATAGGTTTTTCCTCGGAAATGACAGTTCGCTGAAGAGACTAGACAGAGCTTAGGTTGACGGAAGTATATTATGTGACTCCAAACATGGTGGGGCTGTCATTGAATGTAGGGCTGACTTAGCGCCATATTGTCATGCCGAGGGCTCGTTACACTTTTTGCACACTTGATGCAAGGAACAATTGGATTAAGATTCGAAAAGAAAGGGTTGAACTTTCCATGCGGTAAACTCTCCACAATGAGAATTAACATGGGGGAAGCAAACCCACTTGGTTTAGGATTGCGATAGCGACCAACATTGACCCATTAGCTCAGGAAAGCTATTGGATTATGGAACCCACGACTCCCTCTGGAGAGGATTCGCCTACACTGTATGTAGGTCAGCATGAATCAAAAAGGAAGCTGCCCATTACACCCCAAGTCATACGCCAGGCACGCGATTGCGGTGTAGGTCCTAAATGCCCAAAAAGTTCCCTATACTGACAGCTTCTTAAGTATGACATGCTTACGACGCCAATCACGACGCCTTTGTTTCATAGTAGAGTACTTGCCTTGCTTTCTAATCATCTTTCAGACTCCAAGGATTCTGGAAGCGAGGAAAGTGTGACGCCCACCATCCCCAGCTTATCTCCCACAGATACTCCTTTGACTCCTGGTGAAGTCATCAAACAACTGGTTGGTTATGCTAGTCCTTGGATCGACTTGTCTTCTCCGGATCCCCTTGTCTATGACATCTCCCGCCAAGTTTTGGAGCTGGAAGTAGCTTATGCAGCTTTTTGCGGCTTGGGTAATGTGGTCATTCCTGGACCGAAGCTGCAGTATGGCAGTTCCTACGGGGAAGGTATCACCCAGTACGCTTTCGCTATTCAAGATGTTCTGGCCGTTAGCAATTATACACAGGTCTTGGTTCAGTTGCCGATGATGTATCATCCCGACGAAGACAGTAAAGATGTCGAGGGGAGCTTGTCTCCATTCGCGAGACCCGAATATATTGAAGATGAATCGAAATCAAAACTTGACTTTTTGGGTACCTGGGATGCGTGGCATGTCATCAGGACCGTTTGTAGATACAACCCTAGGCTTTTTGTAGGTAAGAATATAATTGTGGATTTACTTCATTTTTTGCCTCGTGAATTTTGAATTTCTATCGTACCTGAATGAAAAACCTCGATTGAAGGGAGGAGATATCCCCGTTGCAGCTGAATCTCTCGAGGTACTTCCCTCCGCTTACACTTGCGTCACTTGATAAACTGCTTACTGACTTGATGATCAATAGCTCTCTCCATTCCACGACATCTGTTACCATCAGTCCACGCACAATCGAGATGGCATTCCGAACCGCTGAGACTCCTTTCACTGACAGCTCAAACATTCTTACCGAATCGCGAAGGCTATCCTGTCCTGAAGCGGGACAACCAAGCATTTATTCACCGATGCATGCGACTGAAGACTCCTCCATGGATTGTTCTCTGCGATGTAGGACCCATTCCAGGTCTCGACGACCCAGAAGCAGTCATACCCCAGGCAAACGGCTTCCTCGATGAAAGTGCAGCAAGTGATGCAACCACACTTCCAACGCCGGCCGAAGCTGCCCAGCAGGAACAACATCAAAAGATTACCAAAATAATCAAAGACCCCACCCCTCAATTGAATTATATCCGCAAACTCGAACGCGAGGAAGCTCCCCGCTCCGTCCTTGAACAATTCAGCGTCGGCTACCAAGATTACCTGCAAGGCCCCCTGCAACCCCTCGCCGATAATCTCGAAAGCGTAACCTACGAAGTCTTCGAAAAAGACCCCGTCAAATACGATCTCTACGAACGCGCCATCCGGAAAGCTCTCACAGACTGGTCCCGGGAGAAAAAGCCCGTCTCATCCTGCCCCACGGGTGCCACCATCACCGACACCGGGGAAATTGTCGTCGCTATCGTCGGCGCAGGGCGAGGGCCATTGATAACCCGCACCCTACGCGCAAGCCAGGAGACAGGCGTGAAAATCGAGCTCTGGGCCGTGGAGAAGAACCCAAATGCCTACGTCTTCCTAAAACGGCACAACGAGCTCTCCTGGGGAAATAAAGTACACCTCGTTCATTCCGATATGAGAAGCTGGAAAGGCCCTTGCTCAACCAATTCCTCCCAAATAACAGCCAGAACAACCCACAACAGTAAAAATAACAATTACCCACAGCAGCAGCAGCAAAATATCACAACAAACCACTACAAAATCGATATCCTCATCTCCGAACTCCTCGGCTCCTTCGCCGACAACGAGCTCTCACCAGAATGCCTCGATGGCATAACCCCGCTCCTGAGTCCAGTGCATGGCATCTCAATCCCTTCCTCTTACACATCGTACCTAACGCCCATCGCGGCGCCGAAGTTACATGCTGATATCCTAGCTCGCACGCCTAGTGACCCCACAGCACCAAATACACCCTACGTAGTCATGCTACACGCGATCGACTACCTCTCTACCACCATCCCTGCTTCCTCCTCTACCTCCTCTATCAACGCGGTGGGGGAACCGATTGTTAAGGCGGCGTGGAGGTTTAGCCACAAGCCCCAATCACCTAATTTGAAGGGGGATAGAAATGGTGGTGGGAAAGGGGATAACAAACACAACACCCGCCACACACGCCTTGAATTCCCCATCCCCCACCGCGGCGCCTGCCATGGTTTGGCCGGATACTTCGAAGCTGTGCTTTACGATGATGTGGAGCTGAGTACGCATCCGCTTACTATGGGAGGCAAGAGTAGGGATATGATGTCTTGGTTTCCGATCTATTTTCCTCTGAAGGTATGGGGTTTGATTTTTTATGGTTGCTTCTTTATTTATCGTACTATCCCGCCCCTTTGTTGATCCGGAATTCCGTGGGATGATGATGTTTTGGGGTAGGATGCTTATATCTATAATCCCTTTCCTTTGCACTTTATCACCTTCATAGAATCGATCATTTTCCTCCTCCCCCTATCCCCCCTATCACCACCCCTTTCTTTTCTCCTTGTACCTATTCCTCTCTTTCTCCCCACCCCCTCTCTCCCCGTCTGCTCTCCCTCCCTTCCCCTTCCCCTTTACCCCTTCCATTCCGCTCCCTTTCCCGCTTTCCTCTCCCCCCATATCCCCCTCCACCCCCTGCTAAACCCACCGTCCCTGCTAATTCTCAACATTAGAATCCAATCTACACCCCCTCCTCCTCCCTCCTTACAATAAACATGCGCCGCGCCACAGACGGAAGGAAAGTCTGGTATGAATGGTTCGTGGAAACTTTCCTTGAGCCGGATACTGCACCCACCGCTGGTGACGAGGGAAAGGAGGCTGGGAACGGAAGGAGGAAGAAGATCAGATTGGGATGCAGTGAAGTAGGATCTTCGAGGGAGGGGGGATGTATGATGTGATGTTTATGCAAGACGGGAAAGGGAGAGGAAGAAAATGTCGCTGTCTGGTGTATGTGCAGGAGGTAGGAGGGATCTTGGAAACGTGAAATTCTTTCTATTTGTCCTATTCGGATGTTGAAGACTTATTTTTGAAAGGGGGAGACGGAGGGAAATGGTTGACGGTGGGCCAAGGGAGGAAAATGTTTGAGATGGATGGAAAAATGTAATGGTAGTTCTTGAAAAAGTAATTGGATTTTTAGGAGTTCAATTTATGTTTGTATGCGTTCGAAGTTACAGGTGGAATCGGCTCGTCTGTTTTCTATCGACTCTATCATCATCGAATCGCTATGGCGCGACCAGAGCTAGGAAACCAGGTTCCCAAGCCCACTATAACCGCACGTTGAGTGCTCTTCCCAAAGCTCTATCCGATGTTGAACCACAGCTCTATCTATCAATATCTGTCAACCCATCAAAATTCCCAGCTCAAGGAATAGTCGGTATAATCAAATCTCTCTTCCCCTCCCCACCAGTCAACCCCTTCCTTATCGCCAACACACTATCCACAATCACCGCATCAATCCCCTCATCAACCTGCAACTTCACATTCTCCCCCTCATTATTCAGCGCCCCGTACGAAACACACACCAACCCCGACTCCTTCACCACCTTCACCAATCTCGGGCACAGCACCAACGGTTCCGCCGCCGAAACAATCCCCAGCAGGTTCCAACGACTAGCAAACCTGATCGCTTCCTGCAGACTACTCGCTCGAATATCGCCGACGGGACAAGTACCCGCATCCGTGAGGAACAAGATTGGAATAGACGGTTGTTTGAAAGAGAGCAGGAGGCAGATATCGGGATTGAAAGAGGAGAAGATGATAGGACGATTATGACCCAGGTCATAAACCTTCGTCAACACGGTATCGACAAAGGAATTCAATTCCACGGCATAAGTATCCATTTCCTGCTCCTCGCTCTCATGCAGCATGGGATATTTCATCTCGATGTTGAAGCCGACATGTTCGGGGAGTTTCCTGAACATTTCCTCTAGGGTGGTGAAGGGTGCTTGGATGAAGTTGCCGCGACTATTTCCTTTGTATCCCTTTTCTTTGAAGTCACGTGTGTGTTTCATTCGCTCGCTCATTTCTGATGTTCCGTCGTCTGTGGAGTGGCCGAGGGATAGAGATCGGTGACGTCTTGGATCTGTTGCTTTGACTTTCTGCACATTTGTATTCTGGAGAGTTGGAGATGATGGTCGTGAGGTGCGAGGGGTGCGGCTACTGTTGACGTGAAGGAATTGTTCCAGGGTGAGAGTGTGAACAGGGGCGTCAATACCTGTCTCGCTCACGAGGAAGTCATGATAGATGACGGGGACATGGTCTTTGGTTAGCTGAACATCAAATTCGACGTATGAGGCGCCAAGATTGGCTGCGGCGATAAAGGACTGGATTGTATTCTCTCCAAGCTGCAGCGATCTTCGAGCAGCGACATTCTTGCCCAAACCACGATGTCCAATGACCATGGTGGAAGACATGCTTTTCCAGTATGTTTGGTGTTCGGTGATGGCCATATTCGGGTGGGAAAAGGGCTTGATGATGAGGAAGTTGAAGTTCACAGAGCCAATGACTTCCAGGGTGTTGGCTGCAATGATGGGCACAACAACGTCGCCCTGCAGCGTAATCCTTTGGGATCCAATGCTCGGCTTGATGCTGGACAAAAGAGCAACGCCACGTCCTACGATATGGCTATTGTTGCCAGCATACGTCGGTACGATATCGAAGAGCAGCTTGACTTTAGCCGCGTCGTTGGTTGTGAAAACGATTGGCTCGGTGCTGATGTTGTCCTGGACTGGCAAATCAGTAATTGATGGCTCACCATTGGCACCAGTAGCAGATACGACTATCGATAATGCTGTGTCAAGCTGGGTTGTATGAGCGCTTCTTAATGGGATGCGGTCGAGAGACACTGCTTGCGTAGACTTGCGCATGTCCATGGTACCCAGGCTCACAAGAACCATTGTCTCTTTTGTAAGGTAGCGATGGCCAAACGTTTTGACGGGCTCAGTGACGACGGTAGATCCATTGGTGGTCCCGGCAGCTGTTTTTTTAGAACGCTTCTCCATGATTGGGTTGTTTGTTGTAGCAATTGACGAGCATTCATTTGATATATTACTGGTATCCTTTCTCAGCACCGGCGGTGAAGAAGCGGCTAGCTTTTCAGCGATCTCAATGTGACCCCGTAGCGCTGCGTGCTCTTGTGCTGTCCAGCCGGATGTATCAGCCCTCGCGAGATTCACCCTGGCGGCGACAAGTAGATCGACAATGCTTGAATGACCTTCTACGCTGGCGACAAATAATGGAGTCCAGCCGAAGACTGTCTCCTCCAGTTCGATGTCTGCCTTTTGTAAATCTGAGCCGTCCAAAAGCGCCTTGGCACATTCGACATGTCCGAAACGGGCAGCAAGATGAAGCGCTGTTTCCCCTTGATCGTCCTGATAGTTCAGATCTACGCCAGCTTCGACGAGCAACCGAACGATGGCAACAAAATTGGCTTTGGTAGCAAGTGCAAGGATTTCTCCGGATCGAGACATATGTTTTCGAACAGCTGCCGTACGATCGCTAGCGCCTCTCCAATCCTCAGACTCGAGAAGGACTCTAACAGTCAAGTAATGACCACCCATAACACTAAGATGGAGGGGTGACATGCCTTCGGAGTCATGCCAGAAGGGAGCGTCGATGCCATTGCTGACCTCAAAAAGCCCCCAAGCTTGCAAATGAGTGATGATGATCTGACAGATGACCACAAAACCATACTGTGCCGCGTAATGTAGTGGCATTCGACCGTACGAGTCCATAGCTTGCAGAGCAGCTCGCTGGTAGGGACGTAGCGACTGTAAGAGGTGACGAAATATCACCACCGACTTATCATCTTGACATAATTTTGTGATACCATCAAGCTCTTTATGAAACGACAATGGAGGTCCTAATACTGGAGGCGCTGCCGGGGTGATGTACTGTGCCTGCTCAGTTGAGCCGTTTGGTACGCGATCGTCTCCGGTACCATCTTCTTCTTCCGACCAGGTTCTACCCATCGATACAATCAAGCGGTGAATGCAATTACGTTTGTTGATGTCATCTTCGTCTTCCAACGTGCTGAGACGGTCCAGAACAGAATCAACGCAGTCTTTGGACCGGTAAGCTATAGCTCGATTCAGCAAATTGTGGGCCAGCGCTGAAGAGAGGCTGGTCTCATTGGGATCTTGGCCAAGATTGAGGTCCTGTAGAAGTTTCGACAACTTTGTTGCATTGTCGTAGCGCAGAGCAATGTCCAAGTTCTCGAGTAAAAGCTGAGGAAGGTCCAGGATTACTTTCGAAGAAACCCTTTGGATGGAGAGCGAGGAGTGGGTAGAGCTGGCGTCATCGTATACTTTGGCATCACCGAGAACAGAAAGCCAGTCGTTGATGTTGTTCACCGTGTCAGAGAGTTGTAGATTGGTGGCAAAACCTTTGGTGTCCACTTTCGTCTCCAGGTACCTTCGCTGAGTAGATGGGCGACGGATCTTCTTGTCTAGCTTCTTGGTGATTTTGACGAATCCCCTCCTGTTCACCTCTCCATACCATTGTAGCTTCCTCAATTGCCCTCGTAGCTCAAGCAATGCTCCCCTGAGGTCGTCCAATTCACTCACGTCGATGTCTCGAGGTATCTCGGTAGCTTTCCCGTATCTGTCCTCAAGGAGTTTAAGCCGGCGAGTGGCGTCACCGAATTTTCTATTGTAGAAGGCATCGACATCTTCGAGATTGCGGTCCAAAAAGAAGAAGAATTCTGTTGAGCGTCAGAAAATTGCAATTGATACTCGGCTAGATGACATACCAGCAGTGTCAGCCCCATCCTGTATCTTTGTTGCTTCGGCTGCGGATTTGATAAGCTTTTTCAAGCTCTTGTATTTGATGTAGGCGGTGGCCCATTCCGGGACCTGGTTGCGCGGGAGGTTTCGTCCAAACTTCATGACGACGGAGTGTGAGAGTAGTTGCGGGTCATGCCATACGATGTTGTGAAGGAAGAAGATTGATCTGGGGCCTGGTCATAGCTAGTTTGCTCATCGGGCAGGGCGCAAACGGATACGGCCAAAAGCTATAGACGACGGCCGTATCAAGGAATGAGGATCAGCCATTGGTAGGATACTGCTCCGCAAAAGCGTGCATATACTGAGGCAGTTGAGTCGAATGGAGAATATTGAATGCGTCGGAAAGAGGTGATAGGAATGTGCGTGCTTTAAGTGAGAAGTCTCGTTGGTTGGCGTTGAGCGAGCCAAGCAAGAAGAAGAAATAAAGCGGATAAATGTTCCTAGCATCATTTCACATGCTAGAATTCTCATGCTGAAAGGCCCAAGATTGGCTTAGCTTCTCCCAAACCTCAGCCTTATTCCTTCCCACATCCCTGGGATTGATTGCCACAAAGAGTGGCGTTTCGAGCGACTTGCATTATTATCTCCTTTCCTCCCCACCTTTCTGCATCTCAATTACTTACTCCAATTGGCTATGGTCACTAGGAATCACAATTGGACATAACTTCATGTGACATGTTTTCTATTGCTAACATCACTTTTGAGACCAACTTGACAGCTGTTTCCTAACTCGAATTACTTTCTCCTCTCTCAATAAGTATTAATGTGTACAGATAATTGATACCTCAAGGCCTCACAGTTAAACCATTCTTCTTACACCGGTCTGTCTCCTGTAACCCGTATCTCATCCATACAGCCAATAGCTGTTTTCAATGGCTGCTGCTCCTTGGAGTGGAAAAGATGACAATAATAAGAAGCTGGAACATAATTCTCCTCGACAATGTGCATGTTGATCAGGATAATGCCGTTGTAGTCGAAGCCTTCAAGGCGGTACTCTCCTAACTAGAGTCTGCGCTGGGACGCTAGGTCTCCTTCATTCAACGCACGAAGCTCGTCGAGATCTTCTTCATAGACGCGATCAATGTATCGATCGACATATTCGCCATGTGCTCGCATATCTCCGGCCCGATCAGGTGCGGGCAGAAAGTCAACCTTTCTGAGGCCGCAAAAGTCATAGCCGAGTGTTAGTCTTACATTGTAAGACCTGGCTTTTTCTGCGCGAGACGCGTATTGCCCTTCCGACGTGTTTTCTGTTGTTCTTGCCTTAGCCTTATTCTTGCGTGAACGTTTAGATGAAGAAGGACCGCTGGCCGTGGCGTCGGCCGATTGTGTTTCATCGTTGGCCGACATCAGAGCATCCCCGGCACCATCATATTGCGGAAGCTGGCCGAATGCATGTTGACTCGACCCTGCTAATGATGATTGAGCTTTGTTGTTCACGATGTCGGAGTCCTGCCATGGATTGGTCAACTCTCCACTGCTCAGGCTCGATCCTCGGCGCCGGCCCCGCCAGCCCATCGTGTCTTGATATCCATCAGACTTGATGTTCTCCTTGTTTGCATGTTGTCTCTCCCAATTCTGATCTACGTGCTCATTCATGGCCACGTGACCCTGCGTAGGACCAAAGGGCTCGCTTTGGCGGTTTCTTGCCGCGCTGTATCGGGGACTCTTCAGCATGCCGCGCAAGAAACCCTTAGGGGACTGGTTGTTGGAAGGTCTATACCTTGGTCATTAGTCCAGTCTCTAGCAAAAGCAGTGGCGATGGGAAAGACTACGAACCCTGCGAAATTATTGAGTTTGACCCCTCCACCACTCTGATGGTCTACCACGCTTGGAGGTGTTTGGAAAACTTGATTGAACACAAGCTGGCCGTGTGTTTGTGGCAGGTTGACCTTAGCAGCTCTTAAGCTATCATGTATGCTGCGATTGCGTCAGCAAACAGGTTGTATTACCGGCAGCAAAGAGACTCACGACTTGCTTGAATGGTTGAAGTCTGATCGTGGAATACCTTGAGAATCGAACGAAAGAGCGTCACTGTTCCTACCTTGGCTACCAGGTGTGTTCGCCCATTCATTTGATATTGGTGTATTGTAATGAGTAGTGTTCTGCCCGCGTGATGGCGTCACCTCGCAGCGGCTCTGTTGGGGGACTTCTGATGCTCTTATACGCTTGTCCAATGAAAGCATTCGAGATTCTTTGTCCGACGGTGAGAACCACGAATCTTGAGAATCAGCGTCACTATCCCACGAGTCCTTGTGCTTCAGGTTGGTTTGGAAAGTCGGTTGACCAGAGCGTCCTGACATATACTGGTTTGATGGGGTCCATTGCTGCTGCGAACCTCGAGATTGTCCGCTCAGCCCTGCAGTGGATAGATTGACTCCGGAGTAAGCATTAGATTTTGTGGGCGTCTGAGGGGCATTTTCAACAGAAGGCTGATATTGCTGACGATGACTGCTTGCTCTGCTACCGGGCTCGATCTGCCGGGATGTCTCTGCATGGGAAATATTTCGCTGATGGAAACGAGTGTCACTGGATATTCGAGCATCGTTCGAGAATCCAACTCCGCTAGATACCCGAGCATCATTCGAGTTTTTGGCGTTATTAGGAACCCATGTGGATACATGGCCCGCGCTGGCCAAAGACGCGTTGGAAATGCCTTTCGGACCGTTCGAATCACCCGGGTACAACTGAAAGCCCGAGCGATATGACTCATGGCTCCCATAGTGATTTGTCTTTTGCTGAAGAGTGGAGGGAGACGATAAGTCACTGGGATAGCGGGCTGACGTTGCAGCAATGAGAGGGCCTCCAGTGAAACTCCCCTTTCTAGGTTCAGTAACCCGGCTGTTTGTTTGTGCGCGGTCTAAATCGCCCGCAGCATTCTCCGAACCAAAGTAGGATCTATGACCCGCCGCGCTCTGAGGCCAGTCTGGGTTGATCTTGACGATAGGGCGATAATTGAACGCAGAGTCGTCCCAGCTCCATGGCCGAGGGTTAGCAACGTGATCGGCAGGCGACTTGGGCAGAGGAATCGGGTCGCAATCAGCAATGGCCCAGCGGATATCCTGTTCAGCGTCATATGCAGGATCCTTGCTCTGTCCACCGTCACAACCGTAAAGTTTTGCCTGCTCACGCACTCTCCGTATGACTTCCTGAAACTCGCTGATGGTCGTGCAATAGATCTTAGGACCTCTCGCAGGATTGATGCCAGGTCGACTAGCATATTGAATATCCTTCCAGGTCACTACTGGCAAGGCCATGGATACCTGGCGCTCTGGATTCGTACGAAGCACTGTGTTGCCAAAGTCTATACTCCCAACTCTCGAGCCTCTTAGGGTTGACTTTTCACTTTGTTCATATCCTGGTATTGGGTTCGTTAAGCCCTGACCTTTGACCAAGTCTTTGCTCTCCCCCTGCTGGGTACCATTGGGTCCGGAATAGTGACCAGGACCAAAATAGTCTGGCACAGGCGCTTTGACAGCATTTGGAACAAAGGGCGGCGCATCAGGGCTCAATGTATTTTGAGGCGTCTGAGGAGGTGCAAGCCGCCCAAATAAACCGGAATTTGAAAATTGGCCCGAGGCAGATTTGATGTTTGTTGTTGAATCCTGCGCAGGATTGGTAAGCGGAGCAGCATTCTGTGCTATCCCGGTGGTTCCAACCCATAACGGTGCACGTTGTGTATTGTAGACATGTGTATTTGCTATGGGTGCTTTTGCTACCATAGGAAGCCTACCATTTTCTGCACTGACCCGTAAACCATCTAATTGTTCCACGAGTTGTTTCCTCTGAGCGGCATAAGCTGCATTTTCGATGTGAGAGAACTCATGCATATGCAGAGCTACATATCTATCAAGCGTGTTGAGCTGCACTGTTAGCTGACTATGCAAAGCCTGGGAATCCTCTGACTGTGAAGGCTGTTGTAACTGTCCTTGAGTATGAGTAGACCCATTCATGATACCGTTTTGCAATAATTGTCCGGTTATGAAGCCGTTCATGTTACCGGACTGGTAAGGTTGGATAGGGGGCGCGGCCTGTGGATAGATTGCAGAAGTGTAGCGAGTGTCTGGCTGGATTGGTAATTGACAGTTGACAGGTCTGAAGGTTACGCTATCACCATCCCAGTGTGTATGAAAGTGGGATCCATTGAGGTAGACAAGTGAAGTTCCGTCGGGGTAGTATGCAAGAGTTATAGTCCCTGGTGGCAACGGCCCGAAGTGCGACCCATTCTCGTTCACAAAGGAGGGTGGCATCTGTACATATTGAGGATACGTAACACCATCAAGCCCTTGATTGACCTGGTGCGGAAAATTGGAGGGCTTTTGCGCATTCACGTTGATGTTTTGCTGAGACAATGGGGCGGTCGACAATCTAACGGTGTTCTTGTAATTTTTCGCTATTTTCCAATCAGTTCTTTGCAAAATACCCCAGAGATCGGCTCTGGACAGACTTACATTGACCATTGAGAACGTCGCTGATTGACGATAGGTTCAACATCGGAGGTGGAGCCAGTGGGCCTGCAGGCACAATGCGGCCTCCTGCGGTCACGCGGTGATGGGGTGGAGAAGCGTGCTGCCTCAAAAACCGGGCGAAGCCTGCGTGGGTTTGCAACAGGGAAGCCTCGGGCGGATTTAGGGGCTGTCGGAGTGGCCGAACGTATGATTTATCGTACTGGACCTCAGCCTCTGACATGGTTGAACAGTCTGTGAGGTTGGAGCTCTGAGTATGGCGGCGTGGATCAAGGTTCTCATGCAACTTAGAGCGCGGAGCGGCTGAGGTGGGTCTGAACACACATTCTGTTTATAACAACAATGTCAGCGTACTTCGTCCCATGTGGAATTTGGAATTGTGAGGAGCCGTCGCTCGCCGAGTTGCGAGGGACATCGCATGCAGTCTCAGGTAGAAGCAGCGAACAAGGAGTACATCGCAGTATGATGGGCTCAGGAACGGATTCTTACCGGCGAGAGCTGCCGGAATTATGCGTAACTCGATCCGGCCAGGCTGTTGTGAATGACGCAGACTTAATAAGGTCGAAATGCTGTACACCCTTGACGTTCTGGGTTGACAGCGGATGAGAGACTCAGCAAGACTACTAGTCTTGTCATCGGTCTAGATGATAGCACAGAGGTCAGCCGAATGCTTTGAAGAGAGGATGGATATCAGGACCTTGGAATTGGCTGGGTAAGTGAATCCTGAGGACTCGGATGACTGCTGTTCTGCCCAGTCTGTAACCTTTGACATTATAACGAGGTGGGGCAGGCGAGAATTGCGGACGGGCTAATGTGCGCGGCAAATGTGACGATGGAAGCTCGCAACGAGTGAAGGACGATTTGTGTGATGATTACTTGAGATCACTATCCAGATCAGAATTAGCCTTGTCGCTTTGATGATTTGTGTTCTGCTGCTACACTCCGGGGACAAGATA
This sequence comes from Opeltia flavorubescens, assembly GCA_000442125.1. Taxonomy (NCBI): domain Eukaryota; kingdom Fungi; phylum Ascomycota; class Lecanoromycetes; order Teloschistales; family Teloschistaceae; genus Opeltia; species Opeltia flavorubescens. The sequence continues at coordinate 153,453 of KE546968.1, read as the reverse complement.
CATGACACCACCGCTATGTCATGCAGATGCGGTATTCGTAGCAGGGGAATGAGACACTAACTTACCGGCATTGAGATATTCGAGCGGGTTCCGAGATTCCTACGTATCAAGAAAGAGACACACCCGTACAGCAATGACTGCGTAATACCAAAAAAGAAAGGATGATGATGATGAGCTGGTCTTGTTTACAACATCGGGCCCAAAATCGACAAAGTAGTACCTTACCAACTATCCTTAGCTCTTCCCTAGCACAAAAAATTTTAACCAAAGGCAAGTACGATGGACTTGACATTAAGAGATGGATTGGCATGCTGTTACAAACCACGCCTTCCATTTTGGAGATACAAAATTTGGACTATGAGAAGGCCAATACGAGGTACAATACTGCTCAAGTCTAGAGGACATTTAGTCCAACATACCGCATTATTAAGAGATATAGGTTAAAGAGAGGTTCTTTTGTCATATTTTTAAAGGACTACTTCTCGATTGTCATTTTGGTTCTGGTTGCCAAGTTCTGTCCACTTGTCTACAGGGAACGATTCGTCATGCAATTTCACATTTAAGAAGGTGGACTGTGTACGAATGAATTCATGTGAATGGAACGGAGTAATAGAAGATGTGGAGGGAAAAGCGTGCTCTGCGGTCATCACCAGAAACTCAATGTCGAAGAGGGACTGGTGGAATGTATCGACGTCTTTAGGGCGGTGATGAAAGTGGGCTAACATTACAGAGCTCTTAGGAATTTTGGACTGGCAAAGGTTTCGTCGACCTGCCTATCTCTCTGAGAATCTTGTTGTTATATCTCTTACTAGTCATTGATGTAATGTAAATATTGCGAAGGGCTTTGGCAAGTGATGCATCGGGCAAACATGTTGATGTTCCGACATAGAGATGAGTAAGCATATCTAAAGCGGTTAGCTTGAAAAAGCTGCGAGGAGCTGGAGATCATCAGGGCATTGGATATCGAGACCTGACCTAACCTAACCCTCAGTCGGTGTTGATCAGTACAGGCATAGCGGCGACTTATCATGGTCAGTACCCGAGCTCAACGACCTGCTGCTACAGAGGTCACGGTTCCCCCGATTATTGGACTGGGAGACGAACCATTGGCAGCTACTGGTGAGTACCGCTTTTTCCAAGATTCGACTTTCCTCTGTGTCGCCGAGTACCATTGATCAGCACTGACATCTCTGGGGTCATCATAGTTACGTCCAACCATGAACAAACAACAAGTTCAAATCCTTCAAGAAAGAGACGTCGCTCACCATCATCACATTTGGACGAGCAACAGTTCTCTAGCAAGCGCTCATACCCTCGTAAAGCGCCCTCGCCGAGACTGAAACGTTCAACGGTACCGAACAGTAATGCTAGACCTTCGCGACGAAAGTTCGATCAAACATCTACACACCAAGAGCCTTGGCTAGCCGATGGCGACCTATCTGCTACGGCGTTGGAGGAGTCTGAGGCTAATGATGAAGCAAGTCATTCTGCACCGCAACAAAGGGTGGAAGAGCTGGCCTCCGCAGACACCAAGCAAGCAGGCGAGATTGCGGAAACCAACACAGGCATTGATGCTGTAATGACCCAATTGATTCGCAGCGGAGAAGCAACAGACAACCAGTATGCAGGTCGCAATGCGAATACTGCTCGCTTGTCAAATTCTGGCGGCAACTTTCCCATCGGACCAAATCTGCAATTCAGAATTCAGAGTCTGCCAGTTCTCGACAACTTAGTAAGCTGATCTTCTAAATTTGTATGCTATGTGTGCTAATACTTGTAGGCTGTGCAAACCCTTGCCACATTCGCCCATTCCTCTTACCAGGAGATCCTGGCGATTACCACAGACCCACAATCCGAGCCCGGTTCCACTTACTCTACTTTAAAGTCCTTGTTTGACCATGCGAAGAGGGTGTACTCGGAGAGAGAACCATTCCTTTCACCTCGAGAACTTGGAATCTCCGAGCCTGAGCAAATCGATATCTTCCGCAAGGCAAACCTAGCCACATTTGTCTCCAGTGTCTTCGGTAGCCAAGATGTTGGCTTTTACCATCTCAACGAATTCTTCCTCGATACGTTCGTCATCGACAGTGGCCGGCTGTTGAAAAATCAGGCGGGGCTGTTTTTGGATTTGAAGACTCAGGCTTACATATCGGCAATTGCCAATGGAGAACGATCAAGAGAAGACATTCTTCAAGATCTGTTTCCCGATGATATGGAACAACAGTTGCTAGACCGACGACCAGGGGCAAAGCAGCTTTCTCCAGGCGAAGCAGAGTTTATCCAGCGGGCAAGGAATCGAAAAAGGACACTTCTTGAAGAGCCAGTAACAATGGAATCTATCGCGCAATTACCTGACAAGTATGCTTGGGAAGAGTTTCTTCGGGACGTTAGCAGCTATGTCAGCAAGAGTTTTGCGGCTATTGCGAGCTATTCCGTGAGCATGAAACAGGCCCGGCTGCATGAGTGATGACTGACCTGTCCGTAGGGCCGTAAATCATCCAGCAATCCACGTTACGTCAGCACGACAGAGGTAGACTCAGGACAGCAGTCTAGGCGCCCATTCGTTCGGAAGCCAGCGCAGGGATCGATGGCCCAAAATGTGGATGTTGCTCCTCCTGCTGCGAATAGCTTCACAACTCGTGTAGCACAGATGGTACCTCCAGACACGGACGACATCGCGGAGAAAGCAGCTCGTGCGGCCGAATTTGCGATGCAAGATTTCAGCGCGAACCAAGATACTTCAGGCCATGCGGAGCGACACAACGAGGCCCAGGCAGAACAGCCGAGCCAACAATACCCTTTTCAATTCGAGCAACAGCCAGCCCCATACTACACCCAAAACGGATTCAACAATGGTTCCCAACTGCAGTCCCAGCTCCAACAGCAAGCCATTCATATGGGCCAAACACAAAACGTGTATCTCAATACCCCGCCAGTGCCCTATCCCACGCAGAGCGCCCCCACATCGGTACTATACGAACGTGCTCGTATGGCAGCGACGGCTAAAGCTTCACCAAGTAACCGTCGCGCAGGCCACCCAAGTCAACGCCGTCCATGGAGCCAAGAAGAAGAGACCGCTCTCATGGCTGGATTGGATCACGTCAAAGGTCCACATTGGAGTCAAATCTTGGCATTGTATGGGCCAGGCGGTACGCTTGACGAGACGCTCAAGGATCGCAATCAAGTTCAACTCAAGGATAAAGCGAGGAATCTCAAACTCTTCTTCCTAAAAAGCAGCATCGAGGTTCCCTACTACTTACAGTTTGTGACTGGAGAGCTCAAGACAAGGGCTCCACAGGCGGCTAGAATAGCGGAGCAGAGGGAGAATAATGAGCAACAGGGAGGTGCTCCCGTTGGCGAATTGGAGGGAACAGCAATGGATGGGGGGGAAGCTGTCGGAGGTGCGGAGGATCACGAGGCGAACATGGAGGATGGAGAGGGGGAAATCATCGATCCTGTGGAGTATGCGGCGGTGCATGAAGCTGGCAGCCAGGAACTTGGGGGTGGTCAAGATGTCAATGACATGGATTACTCTAATGCTCAGCGTCAGCTTCAGCAGGCGGCTTCGGTTCATGATGGATCCTGATTGCCATTAGGCAGTTGGGCGGTTGAATTGGCGAGCTCTCTCATCGGAAGTTCTGGACAGGTGTCCTACGAAACTCTATATCTTAACAAACCCTACAGAGCGCAATTTTGGGGCATGGAATAATATAGATCCTAGAGTGTCTCTGTCGCTAGATCCATAATGCCCTATAGCCACGAATGGCTATACATCGACTGCTGATGTGGCTTTAGGATTGGCTAGGGTATCTGCAGATGTTCAATAATTGGACAGTCGCAATTGATCAGCCCACTATCGTGATACCTTCAACCCACCTATCCCAATCATATGCATGTGCCAAGAATGAGACCAGATTGAAGTCATCCAATTGAAGTCTAGCATAATACCCTACAATGCTTATTCCGAGAACACTTGCTCGTTCAATCCACGGTGAGCCTTGTTTGACTCTACCCCAATCGTCCATAAGAACAAGATCATTGTATAAGCAAATGCTTTCATCTTGAGATACCATATCAACTCATACTATGCCAACAATAATCCTACGTGGTTCTCGAAATTCCAGTACTTCTACATCTCCGTGTGGTTCATCGACCTGAGAAAGCTTGATTTTGCCCAGACTCTAAGATCCGCTTTTCCCGATGGCGTTTTCACAAGTCACCAATTGAATTGTTCCGAAGGAGTTCTCCCCAGATTCTCAATTGCCGTTGATCGACATGCCGTCGGCACGTTTTTAACACGCCGAGGTATCTCATGCGGGGAATCGTCACGTTTCATCGCGGTCATTACGTAGCTTCCACCCAGACGACTCGCATTGTTTCCCTTCCGGCTCATGCAGTCAGGGTGTATCTTGGGATTTGTACCCTACAATGCGGGCGATTACCATTCGCCTGGAAGGAACCAGGAGCCTGCCTGTTGGGAGACCGGTATCATTCACCCTGGCCGTCGACTCTGGTAATGAAAGCTGCAGCGTCCTGAAAGCGTGGCACGGCTAAAATACAACCCAAACCGATCGAATAGGCAAGTGTTACAGACGGGTCAGCTCCAATCGGTACTTGTATGGCGGGAACGCTATCGACAATCCCTGGAGGACTTCATCGATGGACATGACCTAAGAGCCCCGTCCGCGCCCTTTTCTCCTCTCATGCCGTCTACAACTTCGTTTTCCTCCACGTTCAATCTCTCTTGATCAGCTTTCCCTACCCTGATCTTTGCAAACGCATTCACTGTCAAGATGGCCGGAAATATACATCGATTGGAGACCCATGATCGTGAGATACGACCCTACATTGCACTCGAAATGCACGCTCATAAGTCCTATAGTCGAAATCGGAGCTACTGAGGCTGTTCAAAGACATTACTCCCGACATGTTGTCGCCCAAAGGCCTATCTCGCAGCGAAAACTCGATTTTGAGCATCGGAGGTGAGTTTGGTCATACGGCGGGAGCAGGCGAAAGTGTTCAGCTAATTGTAATCCAGGCCGAGGTGGTTGCGAGAATGTATGGCTGAAGCAACGGGCGTCTTCTACTACGTGTGCGTTCAGAGGAGCAGCAATCCCCACAAAGAATATTCCGTTGACATCCTCCAACAGCTTCCCCGGCATCGCAGCCATCGCTTCCTTCACCCTCAACCTCGAAAATCCCGTCGGCGTAGCAGCGTTCGGCTCCATCTTCCAAATCGGCTGGGCCTTCACTATCGGCATCGCCTTCGCCATCATCACCTGCGCTCCTACCTCCGGCGGTCACTTCAACCCAGCCATCACCATCTGCTTCGCTATCTGGCAAGGCTTCCCCTGGAAGAAAGTGCCCCACTACATCTTCAGTCAGATCTTCGGCGCTTTCATCGCAGGTCTGCTCATGGTGGGTATGTACTGGCCTGAGATTCAGGAGTTCAAGGCGGCAAGCATCGCTTCTGGGAAAGGGCTGGTGTATAACGGTGGACCGGCGAGTATATTGTGTACTTTCCCGAATCCGAATCAGACGTATGTTCCCCTCTTGTCCACGTCTTGGCTTTACGGATTTGCCTTACTTATACTACACCCAATGCTAGCAATCTTGGCTACCTCTTCCTCACGGAATTCTTCGTCGACGCCTTCATCGGCGTCGTCATCTGGGCCAACCTCGACCCCGCCAACCCCTTCGTCTCCCCCGCCAGCGCCCCCTTCGCCATCGGCCTCGCCTACGGCGCCATGGTCTGGGGTTTCGCCGACATCGCCATCAGCACCAACCTTGCCCGTGATCTCGGCACCCGTATCGTCGCTGCAATCTTCTTCGGCGGCGAAAGCTTCACCTATTTGCATTACAGCTGGATTGCGATTTTGGTCAATGTTCCCGCGACGATTTTCGCGACGGGGTATTATGAGTTTTTGATGAGGGATAGTTTGAGTACGATTGGGAAGGGGCATGCGGTGCATGAGGATGGGGAGGAAGGGTTGAAGAGGCATATCACTAATACGGTAAGTTTCTCTTTCCCATGAAATGCTCTGCCAAGGGAGTTTGGGGGAAGGCTAGTGTTGGGCTGGAAGTAATGGAGTATGCTGATGATAGTGGTTTTTTAGGGACACATCGAAACCGGCGCGGCGAACGCACTGAGGGGCAACAACAAGAGCAGCAGTTCAGATGAGTATGGCCTTGGGAAGCGCGAATAAAAGCACTTTGCAGAGTAGTGCGTTGAGGTGGAGTTCATTGCAGCAGCAGTAGTGGCATCAAGAGAAGCTGGTAGATAGTAAGTACGAAAAGCTAGGCTAGCCAAAGTGGATACAGAAAAATCGAGAACATGACTCAAATTCGTGCCCTTGATGAGAGAATTGACATAGGGATTCATGAAGATTGCGTGAATGTTGTACATTATCTACGTGGTTGAAATAAGCCTCTTGGTACACTTTGGCACCTTCATTCTCGCCAACGCGAGTCACCCATAACCAAAACCCTACTGTAAATGACCAATGCAGTGATACCTATTATGAACAGCTTTGTGGAAGAAGGACAATAGTCTGTTCAAAGAGGGAGCTGGAGTGGAGATTGGCACCTTGAATGCATTTGTGTTGCGCACATGGTTACCGGATTTATTGATTGAGAATTTTTGGAGAATAGAGAATAGGATTTTTAGTTGGAATAGGGATAGTTGAGAGTAGAACTGATATTTTCTGAGGTAGGGTTAGTTGTGCGGTGGAATGTAGGAGATGCTGATGCATATTTGTTGTATGAACCATCTTGGGGGAAACCGGGTTGGATGGAACTCTGGTCTGTGGAGGAGGAATCATTTTGGATATATTAGGAGGGCTTGATGACTGCAGGGATATGGGTGGGAAATCTCAAGTATTTTGGACATCAATCAAGTATCGATACAGCGATTCTGAATCAAACAACGCCTCATCGCCAGCGAAAGCTGAGATTGGTCTTCCACAAGTCATGCTAGTTTTATTTGCTCCTATGAAGTATTAAACTGGTACAGTATTGCATTCATGAATATAGAATGCTTCGGTTCCTTTTGCATGACTTTGAAAAGGTTTTTGAAGATGAGGCAGGAGAAGACACGGTCTAACCCTATGAAGCTTTTACCAATCATTGTATTCAGTTCTCCAGGGTTCTACCCAATAAATCGAGCCAGCTTCTGTCAACAGGGCCAAAAGTGCGCACGCACAGTTGAACTGCTTATCTGACAGCGTCTCATACTAACCCTGTTCTCTAGCAGCTGGTCTCTTGGTGAAAAAGTAACTTTATCCTACAGTTGCTCACTTTGCTTGCAGCGGAAACCCTCCGAGGTGTATGATGTCATTGCTCATTGCACCATAACTGCAGGTCCCAAACTTACTTTACACCGTTTGGGAGAACGCTTACAAATCTGGGTGTGTATACATCTCCGAGCATCCCCGTTCAACGTCCTCATGTAGCCCCACATCAGAAGGAGCTGTTTCTACCTATCTTTACAACCACTACATGCACCCCACTCGACGCCTCTTCGCCATCGCATCGCAGACCCTCACCATGTCCTCCCCATTCGCTATAGTTGCCGGTGTTGGTCCTGGTACTGGCGCGACTGTCGCTAGGAAGTTTGGAGCCACATACCCTGTAGCTTTGCTGGCTCGAAACCCTGCCAACTACGAAGATGCGGTGAAAGAGATCAAGGCTGCGGGTGGGAAAGCCATTGGCGTATCTACAGACGTTACGGATGCGAAGAGTGTCAAGAATGCAGTAGCGGAGGCTCAGAAGGAGTTCGGAAATAAGTGTGCAGCTGCTGTGTTCAACGTGGGGGGAAAGTTCATCAGGAAGCCTTTTCTGGAGCTAAACCAGGAAGAGTTTGAGAGTGGATGGGAAGGAAATGGGTGCGTAAGACTCTGAAGGGCCTCCAATAGCTGCAGTCCTCGCTGACGCATAATTCCCGCAGGCGCGGTGCTTTCCTTTTCTCACAAGCCGTCCTTCCCCTCCTTCTCAATTCGCTAGATCTACAACACCCACCTACCCTGATCTTCACGGGCGCAACCGCTGCCATGAAAGGCTCGGCCCTTTGCTCCTCTTTTTCGACGGGGAAGTTCGCCTTGAGATCTCTTTCCCAAAGCCTGGCAAGAGAGTTTGGGCCTAAAGGTATACACGTTTCGCATGTCAACGTTGATGGGGTGATCGATATTCCCAAGACACAGGAGTGGATGACGGATGCGGGACCGGACGCGAAGATCAAGCCGGAAGCTGTAAGCAGATTGTTCCCTCATCTGAGATGCGGAAGGATGAGCTGACGGGGAGACGGGGAATAGATTGCCGACGCATATTGGTTCCTGCACACTCAGCCACGGTCATGCTTCACGCAAGAGATTGACGTATGTGATTTTGACCCTTTTTTTGTCCTGACTATGCCTTTCTCGTACTGACAGCTACATTCACTTACTAGATACGACCATTTGTGGAGAAATGGTAGATGTCTTTTTTTAGTATTGGCGATACTGGTTGTCTGCCTGGGACAAAATATCTGAGGATACTTTGGGGGACAATGTTGATTCAGAATTTGGCAGACGCCAGAACCTAAGCCTAAGTTCAAAGTATCGAATGGGAGACACATAGGGGATCTCAAAATCCTCCCTTTCCATTGGCTAATCTATCTTCTCTTCATCGTCAGATCGCGATCTGATTATAAGATTTGATATGAGAAAAGATCAGTCCAACCGTATTCGGTAAGTAACTAGCAGGACAGACTGCAAGTTTATCTCATGTCCAGATAATCTTCATGAATAGCGGTTACTCCACCTGGCAGCATGAAACGGGTTGAAAACGGGTTAAGGATGCATTTCTTGCAACCACCTCATCCAAATAAAGGTGGACAACTATTGATTATACCACGTGACCAGGCCATCCAAATCCTTCCCTTGCACAACTCTACGCCGGAACCCGTCATGATTTGCTGACAATTATGCACTCTACTGCAGCAACAATGCAGAAGCACGTGGGCGCCATCAAGCCACAATGCTTCTGAATTTCCCACCGCCTTTTTGTACCACTGTCATTCGCTTCCAAACTGTGTAGGTGGCTGTCTGCGCATGCTTAGATTATGGTTCATATGACAGACTTATCAAACCGTGATGCATTAGTATAGTAGATGGTGGAAAGAAAGACACGTGGAGACGGGAGCTATTGAGACATGATTAGCGCCCGGTGACTCGATGACGAATGAAGTCTTAGCTTCCATGTTGTGTAACAGACCTTTTCGTTGACAGCTTCAGGTTTTGGAAGGCCACTAGACCCTTAGCTCCCGTTTTCAGACTTTCAGCTGCCTCCACTGCCTCGCTACTTCCCGGTATGCAACAAAAAGTGGGACACTTAAACGCCGCAAATCTCCGCTAGAGTGTCTCAATCTTTCTATTCTATCGATTGATCGGATAGCTGCATTTCTGACATGTGAACTCATTGGCTACATGGGCCATCATCGAGATTTACCCATGAACACTGTGCCACTTCAAGCCGTACTTGCATCACGATGCCAACATTTCTGGCCCAATAAGTGACGAGAGAGGCTCTATGCTATGCAATCTACCAAGGCAGTGAGGAAGCCATCAGCACTATGATGCTTCTGTATACCTCGAGTCCTCAAGCTGAAGGAGTTGCCACCGACTTTGCTCGAGTATATATACAGCCGTTGGTTCTGCGAGTACGATCACGAAGTTGCTGCCTAGAAAATCCATTACAAGATTTTCATGCCTTTTGCGTTCATTTCCCTGTTTCCTTGCATGTTGAAAAGCTTGGGCCTGGAGATAGTCGGAGCTACGTGTGGTATTTGGTTGGGCTAAGTTGATCACACAGGATGGTGTTCCGTGGCAAACCCTCGAGAGCATGCCTACGCTGCAGGAAGCGTAGGATACGAGTAAGCTCAACGTTTCCGTGGCAAAAATCCACTGACCATAGAAAGTGCGATCTAAAACCAAACAGTTGCGGGCAATGTACCCGAGCTTCCGCAGTATGTTCGGGTTATCGAGATACAACGCAACTTAGGATATGGGACGAAAGTGGATCGGTCCAACGGAAAGCGTTACAATGTCCACCTCTTCCGAAGCCCATCGACATTAGCATTTATGACCGGGCAAGAGACGCATTCTTCTTCAATTACTTATGCAGATTTTCCCAACCTGATGACATTCCCGGTCTTTTATGGATGCAATCGAGCGATGACGAGCATTTATCTGCAAGTACGAGAGCTGCAAGCTTGGCCTTTTTCTCCTTCCAGAATAACTGCACCGAGGCTCGATTGCTTGCGAGGGAGCAGTATCTGGTTGCTTTACCACGGGTCAATAGAGCATTGCAGTCCTCGGAACAGGCATCAAGCAATTCGACCTTTCTGGCAGTCATTCTACTGGATCTATTCGAGAAGACGATGCATGATGAATCTAAGTTGGGCGATACATTAATGAGCCATCTCAATGGTGCTCTAGCTCTTGTCAAACTCCGGGGTCCTGAAAATCTCCATGAACAAATCGGTCTCCGACTCTCATCATGTCTGAGTATACACATACTAATGAGCTGTGTCTCAGCCAACAAACGAATTCCCAAAGAGTTAATACCGCTTCGATCAGAGCTTGAATTATTCATTGACAAGGATGAGCCCAGATGGAAGTCGACTGGGCTGATCATCAAATACAACCATCTTCGATGCGACGTGCAAGAGGGTATCATTCCAGTGTCTGCAATCCCGGGCCGAATATGGGATCTTGATCGTGAATTTCGCGAGCTTGCCGAAAGCATGCTCCCTGCTTTGGGTTATAGAACAATGACTGTGCCCAAGCAATGTGCACTCTTTGACGTTTATCCGCACCATGCCGCAACACAGATATGGAATGTATTCCGCGTGATACGGATTCTCCTGCACGATTTACAGTACAAGCAAGCCCTTAAGGATGATCCTGTGCCCGAGTTTCACGACGATCTTTCTTCTTCGAGATTGCAGACGGTGGGAAAGTTGGTGAAAGAAATCTGCGGTACGGTGTATCAATATACACACAAGCACGACGGATCGAAAATGACACACTTCCTGGATTTTGAAAGAGCACGCTGTTACACCTTAATCTTTCCTTTATACGTGGCTGCCACTCATGCCGAACGGTCGACGGGGATCCGATCATGGGTGATGAAGCAGCTTAGCTTTCTATCCAGCACTGTTGGCATCAGACAGGCGAAACAGGTCGAGGAGATTTTGGCAAGAGGAGACGATCCTGATCCATGGTCGATATATGCGCTGCTGGGGAGCTATGCATTCGCTATGTGGAGGTAGACAGATTCAACATACTGTCGAATGGTGGAAATAGCCAGAAGGAGAAGGATTGCAAAGTGGACTCGATTTAAGGGATCTAATCAAAACAAAGAATCATTGCATTGATACCGGGGCTGGTGTTGCATATGGGATAAAATAGAAGATCGCATCGTGGATTTGGAGGAGTCATTCTGGATTTATCAGGGATATGTCATGGAGAATGCTCAAGATGGAAAATCGGCAATGGGATTGGATGGAAGTTGGGTAAAGCGGCGCAAAAGCAAGAGACTTATCATCATTCTACCTCAATAGAACTACTCAATGGCCATAATAGATATCATCACTCATCTTCATATGTCATGGTTGGTGCATCGTTAGACTGTGTTCTTGGCTCGTCCGTGCCAACACGAATGGCTCCACGATAGACTCCGTGGACAACGTCACTTCTACCTTAAACGCAGAGCTCCCAAGAAAACAGTAATATGAGTAGACTGAAGGACAATATTCAATCAGAGTGACTTGCTTTATTTCAATCCATGAAAACAGTTGACTGCTTCTGTTTAGCAAGCTTCAACTGGCCATTACGACTTGGAGATATTTAACATGTTCCATTTTCATGTGAGGATGTCTACACATATTCAAGTATCTCCCACAGCCATCTACACTGAGACAGAGACAGCGAATCGATTGTGTAATGGTGGCCACCGAAGTGGGGCCTGGATGGACGGAAAATCCGTAAAAAGATCTGAGCTGATCCCTGTTACCCCACATGTACGTAATCGACTTAAGCTACTTGTAGTATGGTGTCACCTGCAAAAATCATCCACGGTGCAATTCTCTCCACATCCTCATCCGATTCTGTCAACTCCGGCAGCAGGGCCGATGGGCTTAGGGCTGCTTACAACAAGTCCTACTGCAGCATGCATCTTTTCAACAAATCAGCAGGACCTTCCCGGGACTCCGCAGCTATCGTCATGGTTCCTGCGCCCAGTCTCCAGTCTCGTATTCGACCCGGATGCATCCATCCGCCCCACCATTACTCATACGATTGAGCTTTGTTTAGTCTTCACTGCTCCGATTTTTTCTTCTTTTATTCTTTCTTGCAAGACCGCTACATTCGCTACTGTCGTTCTGTACTTACTATCATCATGCGTACATCTTTAATCCTCGGTCTCGCGACTGCACTGTCAACTACCACCGCCCAAGTCTATCAAGGCTTTAATTATGGCTCTGTCTTTACGAATAACGCCCCCATAACCCAGCAGGACTTTGAGAACCAGTTCAATACCGCCAAGCAGCTTCAGGGTACCTCTGGCTTCACGAGTGCCCGTCTCTTCACTACCATTCAAGTACAAAAGCTCCATCTGACTGTCTACCAGTAGCTGATAGTTACCCAGGCTGGCACTACCAACTCACCCTCCCAAGCCTTTCCGGCAGCTATCGCCACCAAAACCCAGCTTCTCCTTGGTATCTTCCTTTCCTCTACCGACGAAGCCTTCAACAACGAGCAGGCTGCTCTTCGCTCCGCCATTAGCCAATATGGCCAGGCACTCGCTGACCTCGTGATTGGAATTTCGGTTGGAAGTGAAGATCTCTACCGCATTTCCCCGATTGGTATCGAGAACCTTTCAAACCCTGGCGAGGGACCTGATGCCGTCGTCAGCCGCATCAATGCTGTCCGTTCTACAATCGCTGGTACGGCTATGAACGGGAAGCCTGTGGGTCACGTTGATACCTGGACCGCTTATGTCAACTCGTCCAATAGCGCTGTCATCGATGCTTGCGACTTCATTGGTACCGACGCTTATCCTTATTTCCAAAACACCCAGGCCAACTCCATCGAGAATGGCGAATCACTGTTCTTCGAAGCGTACAATGCTACCGTGGCGGTATCAAAGGGGAAGCCTGTCTGGATCACCGAGACTGGCTGGCCTGTAAGCGGCCCAACGGAGAACCAGGCTGTGCCAAGTCTGGCCAACGCGAAGACGTATTGGGATCAGGTCGGATGTCGAGTGTTTGGGCAGGTCACGACCTTCTGGTATACCCTTCAGGATGCCTTTCCAAATACCCCTAGCCCAAGCTTTGGAGTCGTTGGAAGTACCCTCAGCACAACTCCATTGTACGATCTCAGCTGCCCAGGTGACTCGTCGTCTTCTTCAAGCGCCGGATCGTCATCAGCATCGAGCGCAGCGATTTCCTCCCGAGCTATCGGTCCACCTTCGGCACCTGAAGTCTCTACCACGCCTTCTAAATCACCAAGTTCCGCACCATCGGTTACCCCAGTGATTCCGAATACCGTTCCCACGGTCGAGACGGTCATGACCTACACTGCTGCTACTACATACCCTGTGACTTACACTTCAGGTTCGGAAACCATGACCTCAATAGCCACTTCAGCCGCAGTCGTTACCTCTACCCACGCAAGCACATTCGCTACCGTTACAACCGCTCCGTCGAATCCTTCCCCCTCCTCGCCCGCTGGATCCTGCCCAGCCAATCTTTCTGGCGACTTCGAGTTCCCTCATCTAATCGTGCCAGTCGACAAGAACCAACCCGACACCGCGCTTAACACCGGCTACAATGGCCATTTCTCACCCACTGTCTCCACAATCTTCAACTTCGACTTCCCACCTTCGTATGCAGGCCGCACATGCAGCCTCATCTTCCTCTTCCCGCAACGATCATCGCTGCAAACGTCCAATTATACCCTTTCGGGCACCGGCGGTATTCAGGTGGATCGACTGCTCGCTCCAGCGGATTCAAGCACGACTTACAACAATCAACCTGGTGTTAATGCGACTGTGAAAGTTCTCCCGGACGTGCAGGCTGGGAACAGCTATGTCCTGGGTTCCGGGGGGTGTTTTGAGGGGAGGAGGGTTGGGTATAAGGTTAGTTCGATTGGGGGGTTGGATTTGGATTATTTCCAGGATTATAATCCCGAGGCTGTGGGGCTTTATGTTAGTGTTTGTTAGGTTTTTGAGGGGTGTGTGGGATTGGGGGGTGTGGGGGGGAGGGGGGGAGGTATGGAGTGTGTGGTCATGATAATGCGTGGGATACGCGGTAATGATAATATTAAAACCCAAAAGCGAGAAGTGAGAATATTATTAGCTTTATCGTTATTGCTACCATTGTGTTACTCCTTAGGTTCTGTGGTATTGTTTGGGGAAAAGTCGGTAATATGGCTGAACAGATCAGCATTACCAGCCCCCCCTGTCCACATCCTTACAAGCGGTCGATGTAAAGTATCTATCTGACAGAAGTAGAGAGGCTCTGAGGAAACCCTTCAGTAAAATTGGACACATAGTCTAATCACAGGTCGCAGTTGATACAACGATATTATATCATCTGTCTCCTTCCTGAATTTTGCATCTGCTCATCGAGAAATTTGCCTGGCATAAAGGTGATAAGGGGCGTGCCTGGCTGATTCGAATGAAGAAGGATATGATTCATATTTGGGTATATGTAGATTTCTATCCAAGTCTATATACACAGTTTAAGCTATTGACATTTGGTGGGCGAAAGCTGTTTGTTGTACTTTCCTTTCACAGACAGGTGTGTCCATACCCAGGAAAAGCTTTCGAAGTACATGTAGATGATCTATACATCCGTCCTATCCAACGACTGCGTCAAACACATCCCATAATACACCCCCCTCCTCGCAAGTAACTCCTCATGCCTCCCACTCTCCACTATCCTCCCCCCCTCAACCACGAAAATCGCATCCGCATTCCTCACAGTCGACAATCGATGCGCTACACTCACCATCGTCCTCGACTGCCCCGCTTCATCCAGTGTCTCCTGCACCAACCGCTCAGACTGTGTATCTAGCGCCGAAGTCGCTTCATCCAGCAATAGCAGCCGCGGTTTCCTAACAAGTGCCCGAGCGATGGCGATCCGCTGTCTTTGCCCCCCGGAGAATTGCAATCCTTGCAATCCGCAGGGGGTGCTGAGACCTTCGGGGAGGGATTCTACGAGGGAGAGTATGTTTGCTTTTCGGCACGCTGAGAGGATTTCGGCGTCTGGGGCGGAGGGGGAGTCGTGGGCTAGGGCTATGTTTTCCCGGATTGAACCGCTGAAGAGGATGGGTTGTTGTTGGACGAGGGAGATTTGGCGGCGGTAGAGGCGGGGGGAGAGGGTGCGGATGTCTTTTTCATCATCGAGGCAGATGCGGCCGGTGGTTGGGTCGTAGAGTCTTTCGAGGAGGGAGATCAGGGTGGATTTCCCGCAGCCGCTGGCGCCGACGAAGGCTATGGATTGGCCGGGGGAGATTTTCATGGATATTCCTCGGAGGACGGGGGAGGTGGTGCGTTGTTTGTAGCGGAAGTGTACGTTTTGGAATTCTAGTGTTTGGTTGTTGTTGTTGTTGTTGTCATCATCGTTGCTGGGGCCTTGGTTACGGTTCTCATCGGTTTCGGTGATGGAAGGTTTCAGGGTGCGAAGCCAGAAGATGTAATTTGCTGCATCGGCGGCTTTTGAGAGGCTTGTGGAGTAGGACGTGAATTGCGCGGCGGCTTGACCCGAGAAGAGGACGGCGAGGAAGATGATGAAGAATTGTTCGGCTGTGTACTCTCCGTTTGCGAGGAGGTGACCGCCGTACCAGAAACCGAGTGCCATCATTAGGAACTCTAGACTCTGAGCTAGGGCGGCCCAGAACATTGTATGCAGTGTTGACAGGATGGTCGTGTTGGCGATGTTAGCAAGTAATATGGAGTATTCTTCGAGGAATCCGGTCTCCAAGGTTAGCGACGCTACTGTCTTGATAGCCGTCACAGCTTCCATTGCCAGGCTTGCACTCTTGTAGAAACGTTGCTCGATCTGTACCGCCAGTCGCTGTTCGAGTCGCGTCCGTATGTAGGCGGTGAGCAACAAAGGTGGTAGACCGCCTCCGATCACAACAAGCCCAAGCTTCCAACCATAAGCCAATGCTAGTGCGCAGCTAGAGACCAAATTGACCATCACAGTCAAGATGAGGAGGATATTCGCCGACATTAGGTCTTGAAGCTGAGAAGGTAGCGTCCCCAGTCTAGACACGAGTGACCCCGAATGGTTGTCAATATGGTCGAAGAACTCTCTGTCCTGCTTCAACATCGTCGCGAACATTTCTGACCGGTAGTTGTGCGCCACGGTTTGTCCAATGACATTACATGTCCATCCAACGATGAAATACCCAACCAAGTTTCCAATAGCTATAACGAAGAGCATGAGCGAGTAGAAGTTGGCATTGTCTCTTGCATCAGATGCTTGCTGCGTGAACACGCCGATTAGTTTCGCAAAAAGCAGAGCTTGACCTGGGTATGTAGCGCCTCCAATCAACACACCAACCGTGGAAAGAGCGAGCCATGGATATATCGACTTCTGCTCCTTCAAGATACGATGAATGCAGCTAAGTAGGGAAAGTTCAATGGTTCCTTGAGTAACGACTTGGTCTTCTGAGTCGTGAATCTTTGAGCGACTGATAGATTCGACCTTCTTCAAGGAATCGATCTGCTTGAGGGACTTCTCGTTCCACTCAGTATCTTCTCCGTCCTCATTTGGCATCTTCTCATTATGTTGATCACCCCCTCCGAGATCCTGTGCGCGGACAAGCGCGGCATATGAGCCGTCTCGGTTTATCAACTGCTCGTGCGTTCCTTGCTCAACAACACTTCCGTTGGCGATGACGGCAATGTTGTCGGCGCCTTGGATGGTTGCCAATTTGTGAGCAATGACGAGGACAGTACGACCATGGGATACGCGTTGGAGCGCATTTTGCACGACAGACTCAGAACGAGGGTCCAGTGCACTGGTAGCCTCATCCAAAAGMAAGATTTTGGGATTGGAGATGATACTGCGGGCAATGGCAAGTCTCTGCCGCTGACCACCACTAAGCATCCCAGCACTTTCACCCAGTTCGGTATCATATCCATCGGGTAATTTGAGGATGAAATCATGGGCGTTGCTAGCTTCACAAGCATTTCGGACAAGCTTCAATTGGTCGTCTGCGGAGAGCGATCTTTGCTCATCAAGAAGACCTCTTGCTACATTTTCAAAGACGCTGCCACTGAAGAGGATTGGTTCTTGTTGCACGAGCCTGATGTTACTTCGTAGCCATTTTGTGTTGTACGATGAGATGTCTTGGTCATCCACAAGTAGCCGACCAGACTCTGGATTGTACCATCGTTCTAGTAGGCCGACCAATGTCGACTTGCCACAACCTGATGGCCCGACTAATGCCGTGGTTTTGCCTGCTGGAATATCGAGGGATATATTGTTCAAGACTTTGAAAGAAGGCCGACTTGGGTAGGCGAAAGTAAGATCCCGAACCATTATAGAACCGGTACATGAAGTAGGCGATATACCAGCGGGATCGAATGGGTCCAATTCAGAATCCCGATCAATAACGGCGAAAAGCTCCGATGCTGCCGATGCAGCACTGGTCAATGCGGAGATATGGGGCACGATAAGCGACACGGAAGAAGCAGCAATCAGAGTACACAAAACAACAGTAAAAACAGGGCCGATATCGCTGACCTCGCTGTCTTGATACATTCTGAAGCCTTGCCAGAAGGCCAGAGCAATAGCGCTGTAGGAGCAGAAGAATTCGGTCGAAAAGACGATACCTAAAAGCGGTGATTTGCGGTTGCCTTGCTTGTGTGCTAACTGCAGATATTCGTCGTATTTTTTGATCATCCGATTCTGTGCCCAGAAGGCTTGAACAGTCGATACACAGGATATGCTCTCTTGAGCGACAGTGGCTCCGTGTGAGACTATCTGGCCCACTTTAGATTCGACAATCGAGTCTATACCTATCGCGCCAGCAAGCATGACGAATATTAGCGGCACGCAGGTCAGTGCGATGAGAGCAAGCTTCCATTGCACCGCGACAGCGATGATGAAAGCATTAATGAAGGTGGAAATAGCTTGAACAAAGAGGAACAACTTGTCAGCGGTACCCTGGGTGATTTTGTTGCCGTTAGTGGTGACTTGGGTGGCGATGGATCCAGTCTTTTGCATGTCAAAATACCAAATCTCTTTGCTTAAGATACTGCTAAGAAAGGCTTGCCGCAGGGCCTTTGTAGTCCGAATCGAGGCCGTCATCACCAGAACAGTCGATACGTAGACAATGACGAATCGACCGAGGAAAAGGTAGACGTAGTAGAGAACGAAGCGATTGACGTCCTTCTTGAAATCGGCAGGGGAGACTGCGCCGGTGGAAAAGTCGCCGAACTTGGTGGTAAAGGATCCGAATATGATGGTCATTAAAGGTAGAGCTGCTCCTGACGTAATAGCACCGAGGAAGGCAACAATATACATTGTTTTGCTCCTCGAATCGGCATATCGAAATACTTTCTGGGCCACGGTAAGCTTGTATCCATGTGTACAACAAAGGGCTAATGACCAGGTAATACTGAAACCCGGCGGGGGACCCCTTCTCATCATTACTCTCTGTGGCACTCGTCTGGTCTGATTCGCCATTTGGCGACTCTTTCTCTGGAACCATGATCCAGAGGGTAATAAACAGGGTATAGGAAAATCGCAAACTCTCCTTGTGGATGGACCGGGGGGGAGGAAAGGTTGCAATCAAACAGGAATTTGCAAGATGCTTCCATGACCGGGGTTTGGGCACACCTGCCTTTTTGTGCACCCGAACAATCGGATATTGAGATCCTTACACTATGAAATCATCGACCTGAGGAGTCTTGTCCAAAATGATCTTGTCCGCGGCAAACGCCACTCCGTCAGCCAGTTGAAGTCCACAACTTCCATAGACGCGGCAACCGCGGGTTCGGACAAGCGTTACCCGAGAGTCCTTATGGACTGCTTCTCCTGCCTCAACAACTCTCCTTCATTTGTGTAAACTATGTCGGCATCGATCGTTCAACAGCCGCTCGCAATGAGTCAGCCATCCGCTTGTGATTCCTGCCGCAGAAGGAAGATCCGATGCGACAAAGTTTCTCCTTGCTACAGCTGTAAAGCTTCAAATATCCCATGCTATACTACCAAGAAAACACATGGGAGGCGGTCGCGGATCGAGACAGCGACTCGCTATCAGCAGAGTATAGCTGCATTGAATAATAAGATCGAACAATTGTCACAGTCTCTTCAACTCCCCTCCAAAGGCGCTGCCAGGCCACCTACGGTCGAGAATGTTGCGCCTCCAGTCGAATCCTCTTCCAATACCCGCTTAACTACTCGTCAAAGGATCACAATCGAAAATGACAGCAGTTTCCAAGGTGATTCGTCTTTCATGATGCACTCAAAACAAGCTACCCAGGCCTTGGAAGCGAGTTTGGCATCCACCCCGGAAACCACAGTCGATGAAGCCCTCTCCGGTGCCATGGCCAACCTTCAGAAAGCTCTGGACTCCACTAATGCACAGTCGTCTTCTCCTCCTCGCCCAGTTGATACTGAATTCGATGAGAATGAACCTCTCTCTGCTCTCCCAATGCCTCCGAGTGATCTCGTGCTCAAGCTACTCAGGCACGCCAAAGGTATATCTCCTGCGAGTGTCTACACATTGTCCAGCTGAATGCTGTCAGCAAAACCACAAGAGTTGCTTGCAGAGTTCCCGGCTCTGGATATCGATACAATGGTTAGTTGCTGTCAGAAAGTCTACTTTGCGACCGAGCCATACTCGATTGCCACTTTCATTCTTGTGAATATCAGTCTCATTTGGCTGCTTCGTGACTTCACCAAATCAGTTAAGCCTGAGAACCAAATCGACACTACCGAGCTGAAACGTTACCAAGCCTATTTACCTGAGAATATAGACATCGCTATACAGAAGCTGCCTCTTATAATCGCCCCAAGTACGGAAAATATCTCCGCTTTACTCCTTGCGGTATGTCCTGAGACTGCCTCTTGAACGCAATGACTGAACTGTATAGTCTGCACTTGCTATCGAATCTTCGATCCAAGCCCCTGCATGGGATCTTCTATCCACAGCCGCTCGCCTGGCACTGAATGCAGGCTTCCATAGATTGGTGAAGAAACCAGGCGACAAGGAGCAGCGGCAAAAGAGATTGATATTTTGGCTGACGTACACAATGGATCGAGCACTTGCATTAAACCTTGGCAGAACTCCAATCATTCAAGAATACGACATCCAAACGGATCGATTAACCTACCCAGATGATGTAGACGGTCCGATGGGCTTCTTCCATATCTGCTGGATTGATGTGAGCGAGCTGCAGGGCCAGATATACCTTCAACTATATTCTGCACATGCACAGAAGCAACCAATGGAGGCTAAAGTCAAGGCGGCAAAGCAACTAGCAATGCGTTGCTTGGAGATTCGGAATTTCATGCACTCCGTGAGTGATGCATCAACCTCGATCTGACGCTCCACTGAATCAAAACAGAAACAGCCTGATAAGGTTTCAGCCGTAAGAGAGATACACGAAACATACCAGGGACAAGAAATTATTTTTCAGTCCCTTTTAACCATGATCAACCGAATGATCCCACCAGCGGACTCTAGCCATCCTCTTCAATTTGGTACGGAATGCATTCAAAGTGCTCGGACAGCTTTGACGCTTCACAATAAGGCATGGTCTGAGATTGCGACCAAAGAAAGCGACGATTGGCGGCTCTTCATTCATTGGTAAATCCAGAGTGGTGGAAATGACTCAAGCTCATGCTGAACTGTCAACAGGTCAACTCTCTTCTCGCCATTTGTACCCTTCATCTCCATCTTCGGTAACGTAATCGCACAGTCGAATATGCAAGACCTGGCCCTCCTCGGAGCATTTGTCTTGACCCTCCAGTCAGCAGCTGAGCAGTCTCGAGCTGTGAAGAAGCTTTATCATGCTTGCAAGAGCTTTCATCAGATTGCTGAGGCTTATATAGMGAATCAGACGAGACATGTCACTCAATCAAGAGGTAGAGGAACGAATGCCCATGCAGATTCGCGCCCCATGGATAGGGCTGGAGACACTGCGTTTCAGCCCTTTTCTGAGACCTTGATGTCTCAGCAAGATTGGGATATGATGCTCCAGGATTGGGACCTGGGGCTTGGGACTGAGGATGCGAGACATATGTCAAACTTCCTGGATCTTCTCCCAAGTACGTAGTCGTTCGATCGCTGAGAGAGGTGACGGACTACGACTTCGCCCAATAAAGGACCTAGACTATCATCTCCAAAGCGCATACTGCATACTCATCACATCAAAGTGCGGCATAAGGTAAAAGAAGATTGACACGTCGGAACGCTACAATAATAACAGCTAGCCGAGATGAGCCTCATCTCGCGCGTGAACTCCGCGACACGACTCAACTTTCCTCGCTTATCTAGTCATCTCAACTGGTTTGATACACATATTCCTCGTCAAAAACTCAAATTGATCTGCTTCCCATTGGACTTAAATCATCCTTCCCCACTCTAAACTCAATAAGTGGCCTGGGCTTTTTCGGCAAAACATGTACTTTCAAACTCAAATCCTCAGTCAAGACCGCGCAACGATGAAAGGAATAAAATGGGACTAAGGGTTATGAACCTTAGCTCTGGGCTTGAGGACTATATCCTGAAGATCCGTAAACAACAACAATATTTTTTTCGGGTTCCAAGGTATCGATTGTACAGGTAATGTAGAGACGGTTCATGCATCTTTTCGCAGACTAAAGCATCATGTAGAACGACGGAGGTGCAATGCAAGTATCCAATCACCTGGGTTATCCCTATCTGCAGCGGAAGTCGCTATCCAGAAAATCGGCTTTCCCCACCACTACCACCCGGTTGCTATCCCCGGTGTCCCGAACCATGACTGTACCCAGCCCGTCTCAAACGCAGCGGCATCCATCTAAATCTATTCTTGGGATTCTGATCAATTTTTAATTGGTATCCAAGCTCTTCTGGGTTTTTACTATTACTCTGTTCCGCCCCAATATGCGTCTTTATCATCATCATCGTTGCTATAAGCTCTTTGGATCTTTCACTTCACCTATTTATCTTCCCGTACGAGCGGAGAAGAATGATTTTTATATCTATCTCTACGCCTTTCCGGAGGCGGAGGGCGTGGTTGCAGAACAGTGTTCTGCGGATGAGTCAAGGGGGGGAACGTCGAGCCAGTGATCTAAGAATTTTCGACGTAGTCATTATTTGTACGGGAAGAATCCGGGACTCTCCCTTGCTCACTAAGTAAAGTTATGCGCGATGGCGCTACGGACCGCTGACTTCTCCTTTGCGGGCTGTGCACTGGCCTTCCCGGGTGCTGGCGTTACGATATATTTAATTTTCCGGTGCCCGTTTCGGCGTTGAGTGGGAGGCGGAGGAGGAGAGATTTCTCTGCGAAGCTTGGGAGGGGATTTGGTGTACTCTGAGTTTGGTGGGTCTTGTGTGTAGGTGATAAGGTTTTGATTTTGTTATATACTGGGTCTGATTGATAGGTCTTTCTTTAGACCGTGGAATGGCGAAGAAGCATAAAAAGGACGAAGAGGAACAGGTGCATGGGGAGCGATAGTGATTTAAAGCTAGAATCTTTACGGCGGAGGGGATTTGAGGGTGGTGTTTATGAAGAAGGTTGCTGTTGGGGGTGGTGTGCAATTTGGTAAGATTTTTATCGCTGATAAAGTGACTTGTACAGTACGAAGGTAGAAAGCTTCGGTTTTTGGGATAGGACTTTTTGTAAGTTGAATGGCTCTTTCCGAAGGGAATTTAGTATTTACTGTGAATCTGGGATGTATGACCCTGCTAGGTTTGTGGCTTTTGGGATTTGCATTTGTGATTTCTAGACGTTTGGTTTTTCGTTTGAGACGTGCTTATTCTGACTTCTGTTTACTAAATTCATCCAATCTTGTATTGGCGGAGGAGGKTTTTGCGACGATGGAATGTAAGATACCTGATCAACTTTGGAAATGACTTAGGAGATAAGGTTAGTTAGATTGTAAAGATCTTTAGCGAGATACTCTTCGGTAGGACCTCTATAATGTTTCCCGCTGGAGCTTCGAATGACCCCATGCTCGTAGTGAGGGATTTAATCTCCTGTAGTAGAGGTTCGAGTTTTGTTATGATGTGGCCGCTGTCCTTCGTTATCCATCTAGAAGAGCGGATAAGTCTTTATCAGGCACAGGATTAGAAATTGGAAGGCTGTCCATATTGGTTAGAGCTTAGTGAGTAATAAAGTGGTTATGTAAAAGAAGATATACAATGAGGATAGGTGTATGATAGAAAGTGGAAAGATAAGAGTAAGTTAAAGATAGGTTGGGAGGTTAGGCAGTAAGCTACAGCGTTTTTAATCTATAACTTGGTTGTAAGTGAGCCTCTATATTGAGTACCTGATGGTCGTAGCAATAGCTGGATCTGAATTCATGAAAAAGAAAGCTTAGAAAAAATGCTCCGCACAAAATCGGTCCGGGCGAGAAAAGCTTTGCTGTGGTAGTTGAATCCGGGATGCAGTAAGTATATACTAAGCAAGGCTGATGGCGAAGAAGAAATTATTTGGTACTGTCAATATTAGACTTTGTGGGCTAGTGAGAGATGTGGAAAGATTTGGGAGCTTGAAGTAAGTTGGTGATGAAATGAACAGAGTGTATAATATCGACTTAAGAGTCAACTTTTATCAATCACTTTGTCGCTCCTGCAGATGCTTATGTTCCGGTAGAATTGGCCTTAATTCCA
The DNA here is from genome assembly GCA_000442125.1 of Opeltia flavorubescens. NCBI lineage: Eukaryota > Fungi > Ascomycota > Lecanoromycetes > Teloschistales > Teloschistaceae > Opeltia > Opeltia flavorubescens. The sequence continues at coordinate 129,571 of KE546968.1, read as the reverse complement.
TAAGCTGACTTGATAATTATACGGCACAAAATTCATTCTATTATATTGAATATAGCAAGCGACGAAGGTAAGTGCTCCAAATATTCTCCAACGTATCCTTGCATAATGGAAAATTGACCCATCGGCAATAAGAACCCGGTTTGTATTCCTCAACACAAGTCATAAACTTGCTTTGAAGTGAACAGACCGTCACGGATATTCTTCGAATGAAGTGACTGCCAGACTGCGGATAGCATGTAGTCTTGAGAAGCGGATTATTGCCAAGATGGAATGGCGACTGTTTTAGTTGTATCTAGTACTCCGAGGATTGGTTGACATTTTGAAGGGATTAGATACGGGGAAATTTGTAGCTCGAGAGTAACCTTAGACGGAAATAACAATTGGGGATTAGTCGTAGATGGTAATCTACGGTAGGAAAATAGGAACTAGACCGGTGGGGCAAGCTAGAAGGTACGGCTTAATACCTGCAGGCCGGAAAACCTTGATCGCCATTGAGGACGATATCCACGAAATAACTCTTAAGATCTTCTGCTATTGTCGGCTTAGTCGCCCAAGGCATCGGAAATCTTGCAAATTGACAGGCAATAGTATCATTTGGTGGGATGACTCTCTATCAGCAGGTGAAGAATAAGATATCAAAAGAAGTGCTTGACTTATCTGAACTAGATAAAAGCGCGTTTCTATAATAGCGCTTATTCCTCTCTCCTGGCGGTACAGTGGGTGACCCGAGTTTGCTTTTAGGGACTTTTGAAAACTGTGCCTCATAGATGTTGTGTCCCGGTCTTCTCGAAATATGAAACTCATTCTTTTCACCATGGATCCAAAATTGAGGGCACCCCCAGTCAAGATGTTACATTAACTTCTCGGAAGTTGAGGTCTGGGCATCAGGTAATTCGAAACCAAAATTGACTCTGGCGATTTTCAAACCGATCATTCAATCACGTTGGCCAATTTTGACTAGACCCTCATACATACTCGAAGTATCGGATTATTACCAGAGGTATTATATACTTCAATGCCAATTGGGTGTTGCATGTACACCTATAATGGAGAGTGGCAAAATTATGAGAACAGAAGAGGGTTTAACGCACAGTCGCTCTCAAAGAGCCAAAGCGCGGATTTCCAGATGAGCTGGCAAGCCGAAGAGCGTGATATGGATGGAAAAGACTCTTGATATATATTGATGTCTTAGCATGAATAAAGGAATTCTGAAAGGAAAATCATGGGCAATCGCAGACAGATTTTGAAAGCGAGCACGATCATCCGATCGTGTAGAGTTGAAGTTCGGGAGTGAGAGATCGATGATATATATTTTATAATATTTGGACGACTTGACTTAATGAAGAAACTCATAACATACCAAAGACTATCCAAATATGGCTGCCGTGGGGGKGGATTTTCTCCATGTCTTTTTCGTATCATTGCTGTTGAGACATGGCTGCGATTCAACCTCTGTATTGAGTGTTGCTCATACAATCACTCGCCAAGCTTCCAGTGAAATGAGACATCTGTCCTGACTCTAACATGCTCGGCAATGGCGCCCTAAAATCCGATACTTCACCATAATTGCTTTCAGAGTCATCAAGTTAGAACAAATGAAATGCAGAAACATACAGGCCGACTGTTATCGGATAAACTCTTTGCAGCGGATGCCCTAGTCCTCTTCGAGAACTTCTGAAGATTACGAATTGTTGGATCCGCCAGCGCTGGTTCTCTGAGCGGACTGCTGCATGCGCGTGCTTGTATCGTCGTCGTCGATGCTTGGTAGGCTGTCATCGAATCAAAGTCTTGCTTGTAGAAAGCTCCTACCTCTTGAATATCCACAKTCTCACTATTTTCACGTTTAAAGATCCGATTACGGCAAAACGTGTGCTAGGGAGTGGTCCGCTGTCAAGACCTCTTCGCAGCGTCAGTAGAAATTCCGATTCATAAGGACGAAGATATCAACTAGCTTGTCAATATCTTTTCCGCGTTTCGTTGACTGCCCTTGGAAAATGTATTTTTGGACCATCGGCTAACCCGGATGTGAGGTGTTACTCTTCCTGGTGAATAGAGTGGGTTTGGAAGGGTATAAATAAGTTATAGAATAGGTAGCACCTGGTGGCTGTATGTCTAAGACAAGTCCTGTAAATGTTTTCTGGATCGTCCGAGAAGACTTCTGGAGTAGTATATGGTGGTAAGCTAATATACGAAGTCTTGAGGAGGTTTACGACAAGTTTTGAAAGCCTGAACTTAGCAACGATGACTTTGCAATGTGCATTGGATAATGTGTTGGTTGGTTTGATGTCTTGACGTGCGATTCTACGCGAATGGAGATGATAAAGTCTGAGGAGGATCTGACGGAAAGCGGCTTTGTATTGCTGCTCTGAAAGATCACGCAAGTTGGGGAGTTTCTCTGGGGAATGGTACAGTATTATATAGGGGATTGGATCAGGTGTTTTTAAAATGATGATGACCCGCATTACGTTCGGCTGCAAGTCGTAAGATCATTCACCATGCCTACGTCGCCGTGAATGATTTACGTGACAATGATTTCGTAATATCGTCATCTTGTAGCTTTTTAGCTATTAGTCAACTATTTTCATTCAATTTCTTTTCGTCATTGATTGGAGACGGTCGAGATGATGGAAAGAACCTCTCGGTAGCGTGGTATTTACCTCTCTGCGTATCGATGACTGAATCTACTGCTCCGAATATTTCAAAAAGTGAAAACAAAAACTATCTGGTAGTAAAGAGTGTTAATGTAAGTCGCTTTATCCAATGAGAAATAACTCGTGGCCCAGTGAACAAATACTCAAGATATAGCGGAGCTGAATACAAAGTAGCGTCGCAAACCGTTGCTGTTGGCCTCGATGTTCAAAGACCAGATTAAATCTCTGGGTTTGAGTGATCCCATCTCCTTAGTGTAGCAGATTAAGGGGCGAGCAGATGTTCATAGGGAAGTTACTAGAAGAGTAGAAGAGACGCTCTTCCTAGTCACGGATTGCTAAGGTTGTATAACGGCTAGCGTCGGAGAAAGGCATGACTCGGAGACGACCTTGGTGTTGTATGGCTGTGAGTGCTCCTTGCGCACAAGTCCTCCTGCTCTGTATTGAATCCTGACTGTGTTGTCGAATGTGGGTTTATCTTAAGCATCTTACCGACAACCATACTTGAATTTCCCACGCTACATTCTTCTTCCACTTCTCAAGATTCTGTTGAGAGCAAGATAGAATAATTCTCTAAACATCTCCTCCTCCTCATTCCGCATCCTTCGCCGCCTCCCGATTATACCTCTGCTTATCGGTAATACTCTTCAACTCATCCTGAAACTTCCTCGTCACCCTCAACACATCCCCAATATGCGCCCACCCCATACTCTCCTTCCCCTCCGACATCGCCATCGCGTGCGCGGAGAAGACCACGTTCCGGATCTCCCGGCCATTGAGCTTGAAGCGCGGGCTATCGGCGAGGTAGTCTTTGAAACTTTCCGTGATGCGTTCGATGGCCGATTCGCGGACCGAGAACTTCTGGAGGATGGTGACGAGGATGCTTTGCATTTGGGTTTGGGTGAGATCTTCGAAGCGGACTGCGAGGTGGATTCGGGATTGGACGGCGGAGTCGAGGGATTTGATGCGGTTGGTTGTGAGGATCTGGGGTTGTAAGTGTGCTGGGTTTATTGGATAGGGGTGTGAGATCTAGTAGGTGAGAATCTGACTTACGATAATGCCTTCATAGTATTCAAGAACCCGAAGTAACACTTGAATTCTTGTCAGTTCTGTCCACTGTGGAAGTAGACTTCGCGGAGGAGTGACTCACCAGAGACGAGGGCGTTCCTATTCGGATTAGCCTGGGTATCTCGTGTTTCGAGAAAGACATCTGCTTCGTCCCTGATATATCCGTTAGCTAATCTTCTGACTTGTTCGGAGTCTCGGCCGCTTTAATACACTAGGAGTATTGCTTCCCAACGACTGGCCAGCTGGAACATTCTTTCGAGGTTTCGCTCCGCTTTCGAAGCATTCAAGCCTATCTGGGCGACGCTGACAATTAAAAGAGGACGACTGGTCTTCTCCGCTATCGCCTCAGCCGTAAGCTAAGAGTTCTTGTTAGATTATTGGTATCATTAGATGATGACATATGTCTCACTGTTTTCCCAACGCCAGGGGGACCTAATGAGTTCAGTATCGTACCGACATATCGATATGAAAGGCGACATACCGTGTAGCATGATAACAAGACCACGGCCTTTACCTTCTATCAAGTCCGGATTCTGCACCCCCTTTCCACCCTTTTGGCTGTTGTGCTGCGTCACCAACGCTTTGATCATTTTCTTGACCTCGGGCTCCAATTGCAATTCATGATCAAAGATATAATCGTTGGCTTTTCTGGCTTGCTTGACCTCGTCGATGAGAAATTGACACCAATACTTATGTTTGGAAGACCATCCCAGTACTCGAGGAGGGGCAAGGAGGAACTTCTTCTCCTCAGATATCTCAAAGCGTTTCTCCTTGATCTGTGTGAGATACAGCTCCTCTTCTCCCAGCCACATGTCTTCGCCGCCCAGTGGTGCTGTAAAGATGTTAGCGCTGTTGGGTCGTCGTGGATAGATGATTGAAGGAATACCTTGTTCGAGATATGATTTTGGATCCACTTGAATGCTTCCGTCAGCCTATAGAAACGTTAGAGCGAATATGATCAGACGGTGAGAGTCGACTCGACCGATATCTTCTTAAATGCCACCGTATGCGCGTCGTGGTTGATGGACGACTGGTTTTGCTCATCCTGTCAAGGTCATATTAATAACGCTACTGTATCAGACCGCCCAGAGTTGTTTCCAAGCTTACCGTGTTATCATTATTGTATTGACTACGAAAGCCGCTTTCTGCACTAAGCAAATGTCCATTGTAATCGAACGATTGTCCAACCCCTGGTTTGGCTGTACACAATTCTTTGAATCTCTCGCCTCGCTTGGTGAATTTTAGTTTCAGGTCTTCCAGGCTGGTATTATCTCGGTCTGGTTTGTGATATTCGAGAGGATAACATGACAGGGTATTAATGTTTCTAGTGCCGTGATACCTATCGATCTCAAAAATCCTTTGAGCAACAATCCAATTCGTACCGTCATGATCGTAATACCAGCATACTAGTTGTTGCGACTTATCTTGAGGGTCGTATAGATATGGAGGAGCGCTGACGATCATGACTTGTTGCTCTTCCATAAACGTCGAAGCAATCACTTCTGTACCGCTTGGGAAGATAGTCCATAGGAATTTGTATTCAACAACCTGGGAACTTCGATGTGATTCTCGATCCTTGAAGTAAGCTTCCAAACCGGTCGAGTGTTGCACAAAATCAAGGACTTTGCTCAGGTCTGCGCGAGCTTCATTCCGCTCTGACGAGTCGCTGTCGTCTACAGTCGCCACTTTCTTCAGAAGATCCCATTTATGCACTAGCGACGTGAATGGAGAACGTAGATTGACTTGCTCGCCAGTCCAAGTCTGATCGGCGTTGTTGTCCACCATGACCTCTTTCAGCAAATCAAGGAGCGGACCTTGACCGAGCTCGATCTCATGGTGAGACTTCAACACGTTGCGTAGTATGCATCCCGACTTTGCTCCCTCCTCTTTGATCTTGTCTATTGGGATGTCCTCCACCAAGCCGGTTTTCTCGTTGAGCTTACCAATGACCTGACGTACTCGTTCTACGTTCTTTTGAGGATTCTCACCATCCTGGACAAACGAGTCATTGTTAGTTGAACGATTCGATCATTCCATATACACTTTCAATGAGCTTACTTTCACAGATCCATTGGCCATCTTATCGAGGTTGTCTTTTGTCAGAGGTGTCTTTGGTGCTGATGTGCCAGACTTGTCGTCTTTGGAATCGATTCCTTCACCAGACGCCTTGAAATTGGGCACCAGTCATCAGCTTTGCGATTGTTTCAATCGTAACAACTATTTTGGATTCAAGACAGAACTTGATCTAAACTTACAGTCTTCTCATTTGATGAAGAGGAATCAACAAGGCTTTGCAGCTGAGCGACTCGTTTCTMCAGTAGCGCAACATACTGCCATTCGAGTGATTTCGTTTTCCCTTCGACCTAAGTGCATGAGTACTGATGATTGAACCCCAATCTGATTCCTTGTCTTACCTCGCTCTCCATTCTGAGACGTCACTGGACACCGACGGTCAAGATTGCAGATATTGTGAAATTGCTAAATTTTTTGGCTCAGTGTCTGTGAAGACTCGCAAAGCCGATCGAAAGTAAAGATCTTGCAGATCGAGGTTGGGAAAGGTTCCTGAGTATATTGAAAGGGCGGAACTTTGATTACGAGGTGTATGCGTGCCCGCGCGGGGGTTGGCAATTATCACACTAATTTGCTTCTAGGATTCAACATTAGGGTCTGCAAACGGTTCATACTGTAAATCTTCGAGCGAGGAAATTCTAGAGAAGTGCTTGTGCTTCGAGTAGCCGCCAAATATTTCTGTCGTCTTCTCCGCCCGTTCTGAAGGAAAAAGTGGTGGGGCTCTGTGCATCAGCCGCTGAGTTGGGGGTTGCTGCACCTCGAAATTTGATCGACACCCACCATCGCTGGGTGTGCCTCAGATCGGTAAACTCCATGCTATATGTAGATAAGGTAATTCAATGCGGGAGCTGCGGGCCGAGCTTACAGCCTTGTAGAAAACGTCCAGAGTCTTTGGTAAGCATCCAGAAACACCAAGAGCTAGGTTGATAATGTTCCTACATGGATCCACATGAGAGCGCAATAGAGCTGCCTCATCACCGTGTTCAAAGCTTTTCGTTGTTAGATATAGTTATGCCAAGCGGAGCTCAAATAAATCGGTGTGGGGCCCGCATATTAGATGTTCTAGAGTTGGGGGCGAGATGCTCAGCCTCGCAGCCACCATGCGTTCACGCACATCAAGCGGGGAATTGGGCGGGCTCTCCTAACAAGTCATGATGCAGCGGTGTGGGTGTGGTGGCGCATGGAACCGTTCGTTCCACGTCAAATCGATGTTGCCTAAATTATCTTAGACTTCTTCAAGGACGCTCGATAACCATATCTTCGAAACAAGCAGAGCCCTTTTACTGATATGATGTCTTCGAGCTGATTGGTTAGTCACCCTTGCGCTACTTTGATCTCTGATCGCCGGTGGGAACGGAGGACGGGAACATCGGCCTCGCGCTGCAAGGTTGCCAGTAAGACGGCGTCTGTATGGACACGACAGGTGCCAAACATTTCCCAAGATCAAAAAGTACTGATCTTCCCAATCAAAGCGAGTAGTGGTGGTAATATGCGCTGAGCAAGAACTCCGCTATCTCAAAAAGACGTTCTTTACTTGATGGCGCCGCAAAAAGTATCCACGGACGATACCGACCTCCAGAAGCCTACGTAAGTAGCCGTTGACACGGTGACAATCGTGAGTGCTTCTTCTAAATTACCAATCAGAGCTCCCATAGAGCAAGACTACAAAACGTTTAAAAAGAGAGTTCTCAAGAGCCTTTCTGCCCAGACACGGAAGGTTCCGAGCAGCCATGTGGAGCTTCTACAAGAAATCGATGCTGTCGTAAGTTTTCCAGATTTGCGCGCCCAAGCTGGTCTGGCCCTCGAAACCGCCAACAATGCTTCGATTCAATGGCAAGAGAAGCGACAGCATGGACATCGCAAAGTTGGTCGACGTGGACAAGAGTTCGCGTCCAATCTTGCCGGTTTTGTCCGCGTCTATGCCGGCTTCTTTGATCTAGCCCGTCAAGCTGGAGGTCCCTACGCCGAGGCTGCCTATGGTACTCTCTCGCTTTTCTTCATGGTGAGATGACAAAATCACCTTTTGAGCAACATGGATTCTCAATGTTCTCAGGTAGCTGTCAGAAAATCCGAAAATGATGACAGGTTTACCAACACCATGAAGGAGCTCCGAAATTCGTTCCCTCGGATTGAACTAGCCGCTACTTTATACTCTCAAGCCAGCGTCAAGGACCGAATATCGCAGGTTTATCGTCAAATCATGCTTTTCGGAAGGGAGGCGACCAATTATTTCCTCGCTCATTCTTTTAGTACGTCATCAAAGAAGTATATCCACAGCGATTGACAAGCTCCAGGGAGAGTGACGAAGGCAATCATCAGTCCAGCACCCCTTGCAATTGACAAAGTAATCGAGGAGCTCAAAGGTTCCTTGGCAGAGGTGAATGCAGAAATTGGCATCTTAATGCATCAGCGGGTGCTTGATATAAGTATTGGTAATGACAAACTGCTGCTTCAGAACCAATCATTACTAGATGAAGTCGGGAAGTTGAAGGCGCAATTATTAAACATGGAAGCCAAGGCTGCTCAAGAAGCATTACTCAAAGATGAAGAAAGACTGACTAACCTGTGTCACATGCTTGGAGGAGACCCAAAGGAATATCGAGATCCCACATTCTGTAGGAAAAATCTCGCAGACACGTTCCCTGAAGCTCTAGGTGGTTCCAATGTCCGCCAAGGCTGGTCTGCAAACTATCATCAAATGACTCAGGAGCTTCTTCAGTCAGATAGTGCGTATCGGGCTTGGATGAACCACACAGACTCGTGTCTTCTCGTTTTCGCAGGATCAACAGAGCCTGGGGGTCGAACACCGCAGTCATCATCTGGCTGCTGGCTTTCACCAGCCGCTCTTCATATTTTTGATCTGTTCCAGTCCCAAGACAAAAAGGTCTTCTTCTATACTTGCCAGCCAGATTACAAGGAGAAAGCCACCTCTTTTCGACTGGTAGTATCGAGTCTAGTCTGCCAATTGCTCAGATGGAAACCGCAAACCCTCCGACATAATGCCAAAGAATTTACGTCGATTATTGAATCCGATTCCTGGTCTTCTAGGGAAGGCCCGAAAGCTATTCGCTTTCACACCAGCCTTCTGACAAAAGTGATTTGTGCCATGCCGGTAGACGAGGAGATCGTCATTGTTCTTGATCGCTTGGATCTGTGTCACGAGCCTACGCACCTTCTTCTGGGAGCTCTTACTGGATTACTGAAGCAGCGATCCAAGGGTTTGAGAGTTTCGGTCATCATGGAGAGAATATCAAACGATTACGTCCGGAGCGAATGCAATGTGTTGCTGAATTCTACGGCCGACTCGGGTTTATTTGGCAGGATGAATTGGGACCAAATGTCAAAGGGCTACTGAGTGACCACAGCCTGATTCAGTTGACACGGGAGAGATGCTAGCAGACCGTTCAACGAGGGGGCAGGAGAGACACAATCAAGCAGCTAGAATGACGTACAGGTGTATCGAAATCGTCACGTGATCAAGAGGTTAGGATACCATGCACTGTCGGCTTGGCGTAGTGGCATCTTCCGCCGCCAGGCCTCAAGAAGATACCACACGTAGACAATTAAGGACTGAATTTTTCTCCGTGGTAAGGATCAGCCTCATTGTCCTCCCTGAACTGAGGACAAGTGATATGTAGGAGATGATATAAGAGTACGATGAAATGATTGTCGAGAGGGACCATATCAGAATCGTCTCCAGCCTAAGTCGCATATGATTATCAAACCCTTCCAAGAATACGAAAAGCAACTTCTTTCATTCCTCGCTTAAAAAATCAGCGCCATGTCGATCGGTCGCTTGGACAAGAATCTTCCGAGAGATAGACTGAAGAGGCTCAAGATGGTTCCTGACGTTGCATGCACTACTGCAGGCTAGTATAGCGATGGGTGAGCTGTCCAATCTAGTCAGCCTCGTTCTCCCAATCTCTGCCAAACGAAATGCCACCTATTTCAAGGCATCAGCTTCCCCAATGGATTCGAGTACTGCGATCATACGACATTGACAGTCGATGGCGATTAGGTGACCGAGTCCACATATGATCGGGAGCGTGAATAGTAGTAGCCTTGGGTCAATTCATCAGCCTCGTAGTGCCGCTTCCAGCCTTGCAACCGCGACAGGGAACGGACGAGAGTGACGAGACTGCCAAAAATTCTTTGTGATACCCTGAGAAATCGGGTTGGAAGCTCTCAGTCGGAGCTCCCAGGCAGGATTTCTCTCCTCTCCAGCCATCTAAAACCTCCAACCAATCCACGAGCTCAATCCTCGTCCCTCACAAAAGTTCTTCCCCAAGGTCTACAGAGCTATGCAGCTCCCCCTCATCCAATTCCTCTCCCTAACCACCATCACCCTCCTCCTCCACCCCCACCTTACAAATTCCCAAATCGACCGCTCCCAATGGCATTGTCATGTCGACTCCTTCCAATCCCAGGGCGAATACGATGACTGTGCAAAAGCCATCGACGGCAACCCATCCACATACTGGCACACGCAATTCTCTCCCCAAAACGACTCCCTCCCGCATAACATCACCATAGATATGGGCCAGCAGTACAACACCGTGAAGGTGACTTACCTCCCCTTCCAAACTTCCAACGAAAATAATGGGAAGATCGGTCAATGGCAGATTCTAATCGGTAATGATACAACCTCTGGCCGCCTTTTCAATGGGACATGGGCGGATGATGAATCGTTGAAGACTGTGTACTTTGGAGATCCGATCAGAGCGCAATTCATGGTACTGACGGCGATTACGGAAGCGGGGTGGGCGGAATGTTGTACGGGTGCGGCGGAGATTAATATCTTTGAAGCTGACGAGGGGGGTGGTGGTGGTGGTGGGGCGAAGACTACTACGAGTCAGCAGCAATCAAGCCCGCAGTCTACTCAGCAAGCTTCCTCACAAACGACTCAACAGGCTTTTAAGGATGAGAAAAATAGTGGTGGTGGTGGTGGAGGCGGTGGTGGTGGGGGACTTAATACCATACAAACGGTTTTCACTGTCATCGGAGCCATTGCGGCAGTCATCACTGTTATCTTGGGGTTGAAGAAGTGCGGCTGCATGTGAAACCACCCCGAGTTTTAAGTCAATAGTATATAAGTATAGAAGTGGGTCCTTTGTACAGGCGAAGAAAGTATACTACATAACGGGGGTTTTTATTCAACGCGAATTCCCGACATAGACGATTACGTGTTTTCTCATGACGTTGATGGAGAGCACGATTTATGAGCTCAATATTTCTAGTTCTGTAGACAGATAGATAGACAGCTCATTATTGGAATGTATTTTTTTTGGATGATGGGGTAATGTAATTCTGTTTTTCCCATCAAAAACCACAACTCATTTCATTTTTTGACAAGGAATATTTCGAGAAGGATTTTTTTCTGTGAGCAAGTTCAGAGATGGAAGTTTTGATAGACCAGTTGAATACTTTTTGCTCTTGGTCTTTCATGATAATTTACATTAGGAGGAGTGAAGTACCCACCGGTCAGGACATCTCCGCCAGCTGAGGGTGAAACGAAAAGGAAAAAAGTATTCTTACCACTGGTGAAGGCTATCTAAGGTACGGAATATACAGCATGCAGATAACGCTTTTCAATCTTCAATCGTCATACTGGTATTTCGGCGGAGTCAAAATCTCCTTACTCAGTGTAAAATGTTTTCTTTCCCCTGTAATCTTTAATCTGCTGCAAGTTGTTGATAATGTAGCGATTCTAATCACTTGAGAAATCCTTTTCGAAGAAGATTATCAAAGTTCTTTGACCATGCTTACTATGAGCACGAGGGAATTGTTCATGAAGTCTGATTTTTGCTTATAGTATCTATCAGTCAACTTTCTCTGGCAATCACTTACCCAGGAACTCCGCTGTAGGCAACCAAAGATTCTCATCTTTGCCTCCAATAAAGACGTTTTTAATACTCGGGGAAGATCTCATAAACCAAACATCCCGCCGTCGTGGCGCCACCTCTGCCTTTGTTCGGACCTATTTCAAAACAATCACATTAGCCATCCAATTCTCCCAGTACGCTTCACCCCCATCACAAAGGGGGGAGAAAAGACAAGAAAAAGGAGGATAACTCACAAGCCTTCCAACTATTATACAAAATATCCTCACACTTATACCCCTCCACCGGTTCCGCAAGATTAAACCCCCCATCCCCCGGATCGCAATCCGGCACGCTCTTGATACTCATATCGTACACATCATCGTTACTATCATTGTCGTCCAAGAATTGTAAGAATGGATCGTCGTGTCCTACGACTTCTATGTCGACGGTGGGGTCGTGGATGGTCTTGTCGTTGTTGCCGCAGAACCATTGGACGGCTTGCGCCATTACTTCTTCGTGCGCGTCTTGGTAGTGGCCTGTTGGTGCGGGTTTGCAGACGGGGGAGCCGGGGGGATCGACGGGTGGGACTACAATCTTGGTTGGGGTTGGTTCGGGGGCGGGTTCGGTTGTTGTGGGTTCAGGAGGAGGTTTTGTGGTGGTAGGATCAGGGGGAGCGGCGGTTGTTGAGGGAGGGTTTTCGGCTTTCGTTGTTGATGGCTCTGGCGCATCGCTGCCGGTTGATGTTGGAGCTGTGTCGCCAGTGGCTGTTGTCGATGCATCTGGGGCTCCTCCGGTGGTTGAGGGGGCACTTCCTCCTGTTGAGGGGGAGCCGGCATCCGTACCTGTGTTCGTTTCATCGTCGGCGCTGAACTCGCCCAAGTCGGTTGTTTGGGTCGCTGGGGCTTCGGGCGGAGGCGTCTCTGGAGGTGCTGGGATGCTTGAAAGGCCGCAGGCTGCGGCGGATGTTGCAGTGCCGGTAGCTGTTTGGCTCGCAGTTCCTGTCCCTGATGCTGTTCCTGTGCCGGTTGCTGATGCTGTTACTCCAGTCTGGGAGACGCCAGTTCCAGTCCCTGTCATGGTTTCATCAGGCGCAGAGAATTCACCCAGCTCTGTAGTCTGCGTCGCTGGTGCTTCAGGAGGAGGATTTTCAGGCGGGGCGGGTATGCTCGCACATGCCGCAGCGGAACTCGAGACCACACTACTTGATACACCAGTAGTTGAAGCAGGCTTAGTGCTTGATTGAAAGGTGCTTGGTGCAGTGGTTGAAGGGCCGGTCGTCTGTGCGTCCGTGGACTGTGGCTGACTCGTTTGGCTGGCTTCTTGACTTTTTTGGGTTGCGCTTTCCTTGTTGGACTCGTTGTCATTGGTTTTATTGTCATCGTCGCCATTGCTTTTGTTATTGTCGTCAGGGTTTCCGTCACCACCACCTCCTCCACCTCCACCACCCCCTCCGCCACCGCTTGGCGGACAAATAAGTCCAAGGCAGGATGGAACATGGACTCCTCCACCGATGCTCCCACCACCAGGGCAAGGAACGTTGTTACAAGAAGGTGTGAAATGTACTCCACCAGGACCAACGATGACTGGGAAGCTTGTCTCGTGAGTAGTCCCATCATCGTCAGTCACAGTGGCGCTCGTTGTAATCGTGGTCGTCCCTTGAAGACTGGCATAGTCGGAATAAGTCTCCTTGATAAAGGTACCTGTAGTACCGTCTTGGGTGACCACCGTACTCGGGGCAGAAGCGGAGAATATATCAGGACCAGGTGTTGTTTGTGGTGCTGTCGTACCACCTGGACCTTGGGTAATTCCAGGTGCCGTTTTGGTATTGGCTGGCTGTGTGGGATTCGGCGCTCCAGTGCTTGCGCCTGGTATTTGAGAGCCAGTGGGTCCAGGTCCGCCGCCTGTCAGTGGAGTCTCATTTGGACCTAAGGAGGATCCAGAGGGCACACCACCCGAAGCTGCAGAGCCGGAGGGAATAACTCCACCCGTTGGGTTGGTGCTCCCTGTTTGCGTTGGATTAGGAAGTCCAGTACTTTGACCTGAAGGTTGAGAGCCAGATGGCACAGTGCCGCCTGTGGGATTAGTGCTCCCAGTTCCTGTGGGATTCGGTAGTCCAGTATCTTGACCCGAAAGTTGAGAACCAGATGGCACAGTTCCACCGGTTGGATTAGCGGTCCCAGTTTGCGTGGGGTTTGGTAATCCAGTATCTTGACCTGAAAGCTGAGAACCAGTCGGTTCTACGCCACCAGTCGAAGGTAGACCAGTATCGGCGCCTGTAGGGGCAATACCTGACGGCTGAGATCCCGACGGAATTACACCACTTGCTGAAGGACCGGTCGCAGAGCCTGACAGGCTCGGAATTGGCACTCCAGTACCACCTGCAGATGACGGCAGGGGCTGGGTTCCACCAGTCTGTGCTCCTGACGGACCTAAGCTACCCCCTGTCGAAGGGCCGCCAAGACCGGTAGTCCCTACTGGGAGTGTTCCTGTTGGTTGACTGAGACTTGCATCTGGACCTGTTCCGGAAAGGATACCTGCTGGTAGCCCAGTTGCGGACGGGTTATTTGGGTTAAGGGTTCCAGTCTCGCCCCCTGTTAAGGGCAATGATTGACCAGGAACCCCAGTACCAGATGGTTGAATACCAGATGCTTGCGAGCCTGTAGGCTGGGTGCCCGAAAGTTGACCAGAAGGTTGTCCAGAGGGCACACCAGAGGGCATACCAGAAGGTACACCGGACTGGACACCAGACGGCATACCAGAGGGTTGGCCAGAAGGTTGACCAGAAGACTGAACCCCGGTAGACGGCCCTGGTCCTTTAATACCCGTATTGACAACTCCTGTAGCGCTAGGAGGAACAGTAGGTTCAGGCACTTCAAGAGCACCAGGTGAATGACTATAGGGCACCCAAGCAACGCCTCCTTTCCCAACCACAAGAGTGACAGGCTCGTTGAAAGAGTTTGTCGAGGTGATGGTAGTTTTTGATGCCAACGTCGTATAGCTCGATAAGGTCGAAGGTATGAAGGTCTCGCTGATGACACTGGCACTGACAGTAGCGACAATCACAGTTGCTTTCGAGGGTAGAGGGCCTGCGACGGGAGCGACGCTTCCCTCAGGTACCGATGATGAAGAATATGGGGCCGGTATAACCGATGATGAATATGGAGCCGGGATGGGTGCTGATGAGGGTCCAGTGCCTGCTGTAAACCCAGGTTGAGTGTTTGGTTCGCCAAGCGTTTCAGCGTTGAGCGGAGCGGTAGTCGTGGCTATTCCAGCACTCGCGTAGAGTGAGCCGACGACCGTGAGGTAAGTCGCGCATCGCAACATAATGAGAGAAATGAAGCTTTGGAGAAAGGTAGCGACATAGTAAACGTGAAAGGAGATGTGTATATAAAGAGCATTGTCTAAGGAGAATCATCGTCATCGCCATGTTGATGATGCATTGTGGATTCTAAAGTCGTTCTTGACGTCAATGGGCAAGTTGGAAGGTGGTGGCCTAAGTTTTGAGATGTTGCATGTTGGTTGAAAACGCTACAAGTCAAGAGTGGCGAGGTTGAAACATCGTACAGCTTGTGATCTTGGCGTTTCGTCAAGGTGTTTCCGACGCGCTTGTAATCCTCCGATGAGCGAGCGTAAGCACAACATTGCGATCGTCAGAACCATTCCTGGATGTTGACTTATCTGCCAAGCTCTTTTGAGGCTGTGGCGATGCGCCGCATTGCGCCGCGACGATACGGAATGCCTGAAAAGCTAAGAAAAATTGTAATCTGACCACCGAAATGAGTTTAACAATACATCCGTAACCATCTAATGCTTTGTTTAGGCTGCTATTTGGGTGAACTGTATTCTCTGCTTCATGGATGGGTGTCTCTCTTGAAGGTTCTCGAAGTCGCCGATTGCTTTACAGATCTATCTTTTGTGATCAAATAAAACAGAAGATTCTAGTCTGCCTTACCACCCAAAATAGCTTTGCTTGATTGATCTTGGCTTGCCGCTACTGAATAGCCATCCTAGGGACTTCTTGACAATGGTTTCTGTAGGCCAGTATCCATGAGCCCTTAAACACATAGCATCTGCGAGTCATGAATCAACGAAATAAAGCTCCTTGTGACTGGTTGGAAATGCATCCCGCCCTTCCCTGGACTTAACACACCACTCGGAGGTTTCAAGAGGTCTTTCGATCTCATCAGCTTGAGACTGGGTCGCCAAAAGATCATTGTAAGATTGAGGCCTCCAGCATGTTACCAGGGTAAAAGTTTCAAGACTACTTGACCACATCCTCTCAGCAACTTCCATCACCGTTCCAGCTTCCCATTCATCAGACTTGCGAATGTAATCAGTGATATGAGGAGTCACTATCCTTAAATGGCGGAGAAATGCAAGCCTGTGAAAATTCTGGCTTAGCGATAGGCCCGAAATTAGTGCTAGTTCCTCCATCAGGGGTTCGAGGCTGGCAGAAAAAGCGTCAGAGCCTAACCAACGATCATGCGAATGACTGTCGTTCTTCAAGCCATAGTGTCTAACGTCAAGAGAAAGAATCTCAACATTAGGGCAGATGTGTATTAGCAATTTGACAAAAGATAAAACCAATCTTTCGGAATCGCCAGGTTGAGGCTGGCTTCGTCGAAAACAGTCCCACCGGTCGATTCCACTAATCTCCTGATCGTGCAGCCTGAGGACTTTGAGATTATTACCGCTGTCGCGAAGGTGGTAGAGCACTTCGCAGATGGGTGCACCCACATTATGAAGGCTCAATTCAGTCAACCTCCGGAAGTGTGAAAGAGGGCGCGCAAGGGTATTTTCACGGATCAACAGCCCGGCCTTGATTGGATAAGTTGGAAAAGGGTCGATAATCTGTAGGACTTCAAGATCTGTAGGATAGTGCTGCCACTTCAAAAGCATAGGATTGTCACAATAGACAAGGCTGAGCCTCTTCAGACCTTCGAGGTCAAAAAAGTCCGGGAAGCCTTGCATTTGCCACTGCCTAACACTATATCCATCCAAGGTCAGAGACTCAAGTCTCGGCACTACATCATGGAGCTGATTTGTGTGACCGGCTTGCCGCACAATCGGTATCGCCTTCCTTCTGCTTGAAGTATCGGCCTGGAAGTTGCGTCGGAAGTTCTTGCCCCATATCGATGGCATCTTTGATGACCAAGCGCGTAAAGGTTGGGAATTGAAATACTTAGCATCGATGACCAATTCAAGGATCTTAGAGCTCTTAGCCAGATAATCAAAATTGTTTTGCTTCTCCGAAGGGAAGACGCGAATTGTGAGACACTGAAGAGTTGCACGATGATTCAAGACGTTGAACAAATGCTGGGGAATGTTATCCTGAAACTCCCAGCTATGTCTGCATTCAGCTGCCATTTTGAGCGTACAGCCAAGAGATCACGTACGTAAAATGAGACAGATTCTCGAAAGAAGGGAGGCTTTTGGCAAGAAGATGGACGTAAAGATTAAGGAGGTTGTCATCGTCGCCTCCTACCCGCAGCTCGCGGACAAATTGTTGACACGGCCAGTCAGGATCGAAAATGGAGCTCTCTAGATTTCGTAGCTGTCCTTCTTGCTCGGCCCTTAAGTCGATGCGMAGATTGTGGAAAAGGTATGGTACTGCTGCACTTCTCCAGGCGTGACAAACGCTCGCCAGAGACCGGAGGTCGGTAGTCGATCCTTGAGAAGCGATCTGGCAACATGTGATCAGCATTGTAATCAGAAGCTGATACCAATGCTTGTTCCATACGAGGCTAAGCGTATCGAAATCCAAGATTGGCATTGTCTCGTAATGATTCACTGTCCTTCAGCAAGAGGGTCAAGATCGGTGACAGGCAATGTTATCTCGGAGAATTTGAGTGGAGGTCATAGAATGAATCTCCGAGCATGGCGAAGGAGGGTAACAAGAATTGAACAATCATGACCAAACTAGTCGAGTGTCAAGTGTCAAAAGTATGTTGGATTTAAGGTTGTGCCACTTTCAGCCCTGGATCTCAAAGTGGATTAGCGGCCAACGCGCCAAGCGTTCCTTGAAACACCAAACGTTCACGATATCCAAATTCACTTCGATTGGTCTGATCCATTGTCTTTCGACACTCGTCCCGTTGGCAAAAGTTTTCATTCGCCACACAACCTTCGCTAAGCCCTGTATGCTGCAATGACTTGCATTCTGCAGTAACAAAACGACATGCGCCTCTTTCCCCTGACGATCGTCATAGATCTGCTTTTTGTGTCATCTCCGGTTGCCTCCGACCGCAGCTTCTCGTAGTTCTTTCTGGATGTCCTGTTTCATCATGTTTCCCGCTTGTTGAAGCTAATGGGTCGCCTGAGCGTGTGTTGTCTACACCAGTTGGGTCGAAAGCTCAGCATGTCACATCATCGTCCTTCTCCCACCATGCCAACACAGTGACGACATCCGCGCCTTGGTTTTTCAAATGCATCATAATGAACCTTCGGAGAAGTATATTAAACAAATATCTTCCATCCCCATACACTATCACCATCCAGCTTCTGCCTTATCCATCATTGTTTTGAGATTATATCGCCCAATATGAGGCTTCCCATTCACTTTTATGCACTGGTTGCAATCCTCACCTCGCTCGCTCTAACCATCCCAAGCCGCCCATCTCTTCACGGGCGAAGGGCCAACTTGCTGGGTCGAGATTGGTCTCTCTCTAAGCGCGACTATGGAGCTCTCGTCCCTAGAACATCTCAAACTGACCTTGAAGATGCCGCCATGGGCTTTATAAATCTCATGAAGACCATAGAAAATGGCAAGTATGCCGACCGGAAGGTCCTTATCGTCGGCGGTATGGCCATTCAAAAATACTACCCCGGCCTCAGAGATCCTCCTGTGAGTCCTTGATCCTCCTCGCCAGGCTTTCGATCCAGCCTGCTAATGTTTATTCAGGACTGCGATCTGAAAGTGCAATCCGGTCGTCCTCCAGTCAAGAGCATGAAAGAAGCAATGGCGCGACTCGATCCCGATAAGAAGTTCGTCCAAAACGCAATGGACTTTGTCTACACAGTTCCCAGCGGCACTCAGGTTGGCGTCGACGCTATCGACTCTGCTCTGGTAAACCTCCCCCTCTTCATGATTAGTGACCCTCCATAGCTAATAATTCACCATTCAGTCACCATACAACCCCGGTGGATACAAGCCGGCATCCGAAGTCAACTCCGTCGCCGACCTGCCCTACATCTCCAAATCCGACCTCCTAGTCTCGAAGCTAATCAGCTGTACTGAGCGAACGGAGCAGCCAAAGGCGGACAAAGATGCAAAGGACGCTTACCAGGTCGTGCTCAATGATGCAAACCAAGGCGGTATCAGCCTCACGGCCGCTCAGAAACAAGCCATCAAGGATAGCCAGACCAATTCTCAGTGCATAGATTTGGTGTGCGAATCCACCTGTACATCGAAAAAATGGTGGAACAAGCAATTGGGTTTGCAGATTGAGGAATAAATCGCTCGTCGACATATCGATTTGGCATAGCGAGCATTGCGGGTCTTGGCAGGAACAAGACTTCTCATAACACGTGGATTGAATAAGTGACCCGGGAGTAATAAATAGAAACACATCGCATCTGTAGCCTTGTCTATAGTCAATAGCTCTTTAGATCGAATGCTTCTCTCACATAATCTCTTGCCTTTGAGTTTGCTGAAGGCTCCAAATTCCAATTATCAACTTTCGTAGGATGACGGTCTGGCAATTAATTAGCTTTCCAAACCTAGGAAATGCCCTGTAGACACCAGTCATATCTATCCTTCCCCAATTCTTTGTCGATAATGGTGCGGGCTCAACACTTCTTTCCAGTCCACCTCATTAGTCTCTCGAATAATCGTGCCTCCGATCGACACACACAAGCCCGCTGTGATCGATCGACGCCAGCCCCGAGAGAGTATTATGTCATCACAAAAGCTAAAGCAAACTCATATTATATCTCCACTATACGTAGAGAGAGCATTGATAGTATATGTGTAATTAAAACCTGATTGTTGATGATACTTCATCATGCACCCACATGCATGACGTTAGCAGCTTACTTACTTACTCACATCTAGATAAACTACCCGAATAGTGACCAAAAAAATTTCGAGCGAGAGAATTTTCGGGATGAGGAGAGGCCATAAGCTTGATGCCTCTGATCAGGGAAGGAACTTTTAATATGACTCAGGTAATCATCTTCTGGGACGGATGATATCCGAATCCCTCTCTGCCAATGATGCGATTATGCCTCTGTTTGGAGGAAGGAGATGACTTTTATCCATGGTACAAGGGAGTTGTACGCTGTTGGCGATTTTCTGCGGATGTGGTGTGTCTATACGTTGTTAGGGCGGGCAAAAATTTGAGTGGGGTGGAAATCTTGGTAGGTGCGAATTCGATGGGTGGGTTGTAGGATGGTGGCCTCTGAAGGTGAAGTTGTGGTTGGGATGGTGGGAACTGTTGATCATAATCACTCGGTTTTACTGAGAGCGATGAGGTTGATGGATGTGTGGATGCTGGTTCGGCCTGCTTTGCTGGAATAGATACTTCGAGATGTTTGGTTTCATGATTGAAATTATGGGAAGGAAGATGTGGGGGTTTTCAGAGTGAAGCATGATTTACGGAGGGAGTTTCGTGATATCGATAAGATGTGATTGTGAGATGAGTATGCTATTTCTAGGGATGTGAGGGGTCTATCTGCGCTAGCTTGAACACAGCATCTGCGTTCGCTCCGGGAGGTGGAGAAATGGTGGTCATCCTGTAGATAGGATAGCCACGTGTGTAAAAGATTTGACCCCTTTGTAGCGACTTGTATTGTTTGATATCGATGCACTATCAAATGTCACCATCAAATTTTGACCCGATTTCATACCAATCCGCGTCCCTTTACCGAAACGCCGGAGTGGAGATATTCGTCCGTGAATTGTACCCTTTTCAACTCCATGCCTTTCCTGTGGTCAAAGAGGCACGCCACTGGGGGTCAAGAGTAGATTTATCAACTGCTCGGCGACTCGCCTTTCCTCCTCATACAATTCTTGTTTTGTCCCGGGTCGAAGATACAGCGCTCTGATGCCCACCTCGGCGTTGGTCAAGGGCAGGATCGACAGTCTCCGTAATCCAGCGCAGTAATTTTTGTCAGGAATCCATCCCTGCTTCCCTCTCATATCGAGCGTGACCATCAATCGCAAGCTCCGTACGTTTTGTATTGATCGAACCAGAGAACTGTTGAGGGCGCTGTTCCAATCTTCTACAAGTTCGTCGTTCCAATGCGAATACTCTCCCCAACACATCTCAAATCGAAGAGAACGAATTAGCCGTTTCTGGTCGACGGTTCTATCCATCATAAACCGATTGAAAGTGACACCGTTTGTGAAGGAAAAGGTATTTGTCGTCCAGAGGATCTGACCAGCTTCGCTGTATATCTGGCGGGAGGCGCGGAGAATGTTCAATCGCATAGTTGAGGGATGGCCGAGACCGATAGGTTTAAAGACTTGAAAATATTCGTGGCAGATGCTATGCCTTGCACGTAGAATTGTATCACCATCGGACGGCCGCAACATCTCCTCAGTTGAGTCTTCGGGGCAGTCATGCTCACAAACGACATGCTGCCAAGCACTATCGTTGGTTTCGAAGTTGAGTTCATAGCTGGATTGCTGGTATCTAATGTGTACTAGTTGATCTCCAAGAACGTAGGTCCAGATTTTGTTACGGATTTCAGCTGGTAGTCGTAGGAGGGGAGAAGTGGTCGAGTTTTGTAAGACACTATATCCCAGAACGACAGTCAGTCACGTGACGAAATACTAAGCATTCAGAAAGCTCAGCGATAACATACATAGCATTTGTAGCAGCGGTCATAGCAACACCAGAGGGAGCACCTTTGATTAGCTTGCTCTTGTCTGTGGCTTTCACTTCTTTCCTCTTTCGCTTCGGCATCTTGACAGTGGGTGTTGCAAGTCGATGACTAGAATGCGTATGATGGGATGTGGATTCTGTAAGCGATGCATGAAGTAAAGGAAGTTGCGTCACCTTGCCTTATTGATGTTAGGCACTGTCTCAAAATTGACGTCATTTCGAAAGCAATGTGATGAATGTGGCATCTCTAAGTGAGCTTAATCCAAAGCATCATTGTTGCCTGATATCAGTCATCAACTCGAAAGTGAATGCCAAGAGATGCCTGACTATTTCCGAAAAGCGGTTTCGGAAATTCGCGTGGGCAATAATGCATTAGAAGCTGAACAGTTTTCATTGCTAGCTGCGACTTTTCGAAAATTCTAATCGTCCAATCTTCCCAAAGAAGCATCTTTTGACTGGCTTTCAAGGCTCAGATCCATCGCTGCACGGTCCCGCAGTGCAATTCTTCCACCATCTTGATTGCTATTCAATTCAAGAATCCAGGTTTCTCCAAACTACCGCCAACATCAAGCTCATTCAACTTCTCACTCTATCATACCGCGAACACTTCAATTATATAAAGATCAACAACGAACAAGCAAAGAATTTGACCCTACAAAATAAAGCCAACGCAAATACCGGATCGAATAGCCCAAAACCGCTTTCATTCGTACCTTGATATCCTACGACCACCTTCCACTAGCCTACCTAAGCAAACTCTAGAACCCTATCCCGATTCTCTCCTTCCTCTTATCAGCTTCCGATGAACCTTCCTCCCAGAAATCATACTGATATAAAGCTAGTAAAATATGTTACATAATGATCTTCGCCAAGAAATCTATATCCTTCATGCCCTTTATGTATTCATTCTCTTCTCAGCATCAATCAACAACTGATAGCCCTTCAAATGTTATCTTTCAAGACATTTAACAGTGCTGAGCTGTTGGCACCTGTATTCAACAAGGCCATTACTCAACTCTCCTCGGGGGAACACAATGTAGAATTGACCACAGCTTACAAAGGATGACCATGTGAAAGTCAAGATACAGTGAGTAAGATTGTCGTCATGTAAACCACACCATGAGATCCGATCAATGCGAATAAACAAATACAATCCAGTCAAGAAACATCAGGGAGACAAAAGGCTAGTAACATGGAGAAAGTAGGCTCCAAGTCCAGTAGTCTCGAGTATCAAGGTGCAACATGACTTTACCAAACAGGCAGATTAATGATACATCATGCCATTTCAAGATCTCAAGGCTCCCCTCACCCATTGTATCGAACATGAGTTCAAGACAGGGTCTCCAGGTCATTTCTGTATTGAAGCATACTCAACAACCAAGAACAGGTGGCAACGCCATAAAAAGTCTGATTGATCCAAAGGAATGAAAATTCAAGAAAAATTGGCTCTCACCAAAGCAAGCATCATGGCCAGAAGATACTGCTTGAAAGATGCCACACTTCATTAATCTTGCTCATCCAGGGAGATATGCGCTTTCCGTCCCTTCTCGATGTACCGAGTATGGGATTTCGCGATACGCGCCTTTCATCCATGCGAGATCCGACCCAAGGTCCCGCATCCCGCACCGCCCACACGGAGACTTTCTATGGGGTTTTTTGTCTACCTGCTATTCCACAGAGCTTGACTTGTGCTGATAGCAAGACAGGCTCGTGTGATGCTCTACCTCGGTGGGAGCAATAGTACAAGGTGGCCAGTTGTGAAACAAATATCCTGCGCTTGCAGTCCCAGTATGCAAGGCGTCGTCGCTGGAATCTTATGGGTGATGGTCTTGCTGCATAGCCACTTCGTGAGTGGCCTGCCAGCAGCTGGTTCGAGCGTTGCTCCCTTGCTGCAACCCAGCATGACAGTATCAGAGTAATGCATTCACCCTCCCTCCTCCCCCCCTAATTTCTCTTCGAACTACTAAATAAATATGACTTTTCTTCACACTTTTCACTAACAAATCTCTTCTCCATAAAAGTCCTCCCTCAATCCCAGCAGCCCTCAGCGACGAATTCACAGGCCTAAAGCTCCAGACGAGCAGGACAGCCGACGCAAACCAATTCACCCTAGAATCACTAGGACTCTTCGCCCTCGCGGCGTTGAAAGAAGAGGCACTGCTTGAGTACAACGAACCGCTCGTAGACTTCGACTTCATGGACTTCGCCCATCCCTCCCCTCCCCTTCGGATTTCCATTCGCGCCGAGACACAGAGAATCTTGCATACAAAAGTGCGGCGAAACACAGTTTTATGGACCATCAACGCGGTCGCTGTCAATATGCTGCGGACTTACTATATGCACCGGCTACCATTCCAAGTGACTTCATTCTCGGAGCTGATTTACAATGGAGTCTTGGGCCTTGACAGTGCCACCACCGCCAATAACTCTCCTATTGAAGACCAATCCCTCTTTTCAAAGAATAATAACGTCTCGGCATTGGCAGCAGCAAAACCTATCATCCCCAACCCCTTCTCCCTATCCCTTAAGCCCCTCAACTCCACCACCTCCCTCCTATCCCCCTCCTCCCCCCTCCTCCAAAACACCAAAAACAACAACGACCACCCCAGCTACAACATAGAATTCTCCTTCCCCCGCTCCAGCGCCCCCCTAACCCAATACACCGTCTTCCGCACCCTCCTCTCCCTACTCCTACAACTCGCATCCGCCGACGCAGCAACCCCACTGCCACAACTCGCAATCGCGCGCCCGGACCTGCAGGCTTGGGTATTCATGAGGGATATGCAGCGTTTAGCCCCGGAGGGCTATGCGTTTCAGCAATATCATGCGGTGGCGATTGTGGAGGCGATGGGGAGGTGGATGCAAGTAAGGGGGAGGTGGGGGGAGATGGGGTTTCGGATGTACAGTGGGGAGGGGAGGTTGATGGCTGATGGGTGTTTGGTCAGGGCGATGAGGGGGGAGAGGTGGTGTGGTAATTTTTTGGGGATGTTGTAGATGGGAGGGAGAAATAGCATCATGGAGATTCGGCCGCCGAGGAAGCATTGAAGAGAAGGGAGTCACACGTATAGACTTTGGCACAGAGCGAGTGTTAACAGAATCGATACGGGGTGCAAAACTCTCTGAGAAAATACGGATATTTGCGCTCGCGTAACCTAAAGCTCAGATCCATACATGGACCATCTCAAATCCATTCCTCTTGATCTAGGTTCGACATGCAGGAAGTCTCTGAGCGTTGGTACGGAGAGGGCAAGATAGCTCGAACCACATGTATCGATATGACGGCCACTTTGAAAAGTCTACACGGTCGATTGGAATGCGCAAGTATGATAAGCCGTGAACATGGATTATCAAACCTTKCCATGGATACCGTTCTGGCCGAGGAGAAATTCAATCGAGTTCGCACTTCCGTATATCGAACTTTGTAAGATTACTGTCCGGTTTCGGGCCGTTTCACTTGGTGGCCAGACAGCTGCACGTAGGAGATCGCCTAGCCACACAGGCCTATCATCATGCAACGACCCCGCATGGATAACACCAAGAAGCGCATCATCACCCCTGCTGTGGCTGGGKTAGCTGCTGTCAAAGTCCGCATAAGGCTTTGAGTTTTATCGCTAATCTGGAGCTAGGTATTGTTGTCTTATCGTGGGCGTTTGACTCGTTCCTTGACTGCTATCTTCTCGAAAGAAAGACACCTCGGAGGTTGACGTTACGTAGCCATGCATCAGAAGCAAAGATGGGGAACAGAGTTGCAGGGAGAACAAAGACTCTCTTTTCCCATGTGGCTTTCATAAATACCCTTGGACCCTGGAAGTGAGTTCAAGCATCCAGTACAGACAACCTCAACCATGGAATACGACAAGCGTTCCCAGGAGTCGCCAATCAGCGAAGACAAGCACATCACCCACGACGAGGAAAAGATCGTTGATGTCGCAGTCGACGACAGCGGTTCCAACATCCTCAACAACACAGACAATGGACGAACCTTAGTAGTTGTGAGCCCGGCTGCCGAGCGTGCCTTGACACGGAAATTCGACCTGCGCATTCTCCCCGTGCTGGCAGTCATGTACCTATTCAACAGCCTCGATAAATCCAACCTCGGCAATGCGAAGACTCACGGGCTTGAGAAGACGCTGAAGTTGAAGGGACACCAGTATAATACTATTTTGAGTGTTTTCTTTGTGCCTTATGTGCTTACGGCGCCGTTTTTGGCGATCTTGGGGAAGAAGTATGGACCTAATCGCGTGTTGCCGTTGATGATGTTTACGTTTGGGTGTTGTACTTTGTTGGTGACGGCGACCAAGAATTTTGGGGGACTGATGACGTTGAGGTGGTTCTTGGGCATGTCGGAGAGTGCGTTTTTTCCGTTGGTTATTTATTATCAGACTACGTACGTTGCAGTCCCGTATGTTTCTTTTGGAGGCGCATTTTCGACTGACAAAGCTGCCAAAAATAGCTTCTACCGCCGCGGCGAATTGGCCCGTCGCCTTGCCATCTTCTACGCCGCGCAATCCATCGCATCCGCCTTCTCCGGCCTCCTAGCCTTCGGCGTTTTCCAAATCCGTACCGGCGCGCTCGCGGATTGGCGGTACCTCTTCGTCATCGAAGGAGCTTGTACCGTACTCTTCTCCTTCTTCGCATTCTTCTACCTCCCGCAATCCGCCTCCACAGCCAAATTCCTCTCCCAATCAGAAAAAGAGCTCGCGTACTACCGTATGCAAGTCGACAGCAGCAGTGTCGTGAATGAGAAATTTAATTTGAGAGATAGTTTTGGCATTTTTAAACATTGGACAAGTTTCATGATCTTGGCGATTGAGATTTGTCTGGGGGTGCCGTTGCAGAGTGTGCAGTTGTTTTTGCCGCAGATTGTGAGTCGGTTGGGGTATAGTGCTGTGAAGACGAATCTTTATACGGTGGCGCCGAATATTAGTGGGGCGGTTATGCTGTTGATTTTGGCGTTTGCGAGTGATTTTTCGAGGTGGAGGTTTCCGTTTGTTGTAGGTCAATCTTGTTGTTGGTTTGGAGGAGATGATGCTGATGCTGACCTTTTTAGGCGTTAGGTTTCTTGTTCACCTTCTTGGGGATGGTCATCTATGCAGGCATCGATGTCGAAGGCCAGTTGCGCGTGGCGTATTTTGCGACGTTCATGATGACGTGGTATGTAGCCACATCAATGCCTTCCCCTTAAGTCTCTCTGACCCAAATCAGGGGCACGTCAGCACCATCCGTTCTCCTGGATGTCTGGTACAACAACAATATCGCGAACGAAGGCCGACGTGTCGTGCTCACGTCCTTTGGCGTACCGTTGGCCAATCTCATGGGTGTAGTTTCATCCAACATCTTTCAAAATAAAGACGGTAATGGCGTCTGCTCTTTATGTTGCCAAGTCGAAGTTACTGATAATCAATCCAGCACCGAAGTACATCCCCGCACTAGCCACCACCGCTGCTTTCGGAGGCACTGGTTTTGTCCTCACACTCGTACTCGGAGCGTACATGATGCTCGATAACGCACGCCGGGACCGGAAGGCCGGAAGGAAGATACAGGTCCGGGATATTCCGACAGAAAAGTTGAAGGTATGTACAAACTTCTTTCGTTTTCATTGGTAGGCATCTGGGCCGGATTTCTCCGGGTTCGGAGCGGCTGCGATCTTGAGTGCGATGAATATTGCTGACGCGTATGATAATGTAGGATGGACCCGCCGCAGAAGATTTCAGATGGTTCTATTGAGGCAATTTCAGGATTTTCTTCATTTTACTCCATAGTAGGCTATTATCAAGCAAGACCAACAAGAGGCGCTTTACGAGAAGAAGGTGACTTCAAGCTCTGGAATACTTGGAGGCGTGACTATTTTGAATATCTGTAGCTTGAATGCAATGACTAAAGGCAACGGGATACAACGTTCTAGTGATGAAAGGCCAGCTCTTGTTCAAGTTCAGAAGAACGTCCCACAGGGAACGACGTCTGAGAGGACGTATTGAACCACAATTTTGTTATTCAATAATGAATGAATTAGGTCGTAGGTCGGCTGTTTGGTCAAAATGCTTTATCAACATAAAATTGGACACATCGAAAAGCAGTTCATATGGTGCAAATCGGATCGAGATCATACATCTTAAACCTTTGCAATCAAATTCAATGATTAGACTGAGATCTGATAGATTTGCTACGATAGGCATGGTCTCTACAAAGAAGCCCAACGGAGTACAGCTGGTTGCTACATATTTTGGCCACAGCCTTGGAAGAAAATCGTCGGGAGAGGCTTGAAGGCACTTTTGGGACTCGAAGAAAATAGAATTATCCATGAGCTCGCAGAAAGGCAGGATATGTGCATTATTTCAAAAAAAAGGGAAAGAGAAGACCAGTGCGAAAGATTTGTGTCTTAGCAAAACCCAATGATGGCGGGATGTCTAGGGATCTCAAGTCCTCTTGGGCAGAGATATTGGAGAAAAGATCCTGAGCATACATTGTGTGTGCTGCACTTGTTTAAATATGTAGCTCCACAGCCGATTTCGGTGCCCGACAGCAGCCAGGCTTTCTGGGCTTTCAGCAAAATTAATGTGTAAAAAATCGATCAAGCCGGTGACAAGCAAGTGTCGCATGCTCATGTAAAATCGTGCATAGGTGTCATGATTCAGTATACGTCTACATTGCCTGCGAGGACGCTTGGTACCTTACGCAAAGCCAAGCTTCTCGGGCTTTTTGGAGATTCGGCCTGCGCGCGTCTTGGTGAGTAAAGATGTTGAGGGTTGAAACCGATTGAGACGATTACGATTTTCGTTTTCCGAGTGCTTTGCAGCCTTTGCCTCACGTTTTGGGGTGACTGGACTTGGTAGTTCGTTCACCGTGCGCTGACGCTTGGTAGTACAGAGACGGGGCTCTGGCGTGGGACTCTTTGGAACAGGCCTTTTGCTGGCGACATGATCAGCTTCGTGTTTGATGATCTGCGTTCGAGGGCGCAAGTTTCGCAGCTGAGTGACCTTCTTCGCGACTTGAGGTAGGACTGGGATTAGTGATGTAGCTGTACGCTTCTTGGCGTCGTCTTGTGGATGAGATGCGTCCTGTATACCGTCGTGTGACTCGCACTGATAGCCATGGTCTTTGCCGGCGCGTTCATCTCCATCTCCATCAGCTACCATGATTAGGCGCTGCTGTTCAATCCATTCTAAGAGAGGTTCTTGCCGTTTCCTTTTGTTAGAGTCGCGATCGATCCTGTAGGAGTACACCCTTATGTCATTTAGCATTTTGGAAGGCGGGTCTTCCATGCCATCCGCCTCTCTCTGGGTAGAAATCAAGGTTTCCTTATCCTTCTTGACCTTCTGCTCAAGTTCCTCCCGAATCATGAGATGATAGTCTTGGAATTCCATCCAATTATCCAAGGGTCGCTGTTCTTTGGGATCAGGGTCGAGCGACGCATCGCCTTTAAGCTTGTATTTTCGTCGACGGGCACGAACACTCTCTTCGAAGACCGCAAAGGTGTTCCGTGGTAGGAAATATCGTCGGTTTCGAGCCTGGAAATTGCGAAATTTCTCCCAGTTACGTAATTGAGACTCGAGCACCCGCTTCCCATCACCATATTTCTTGAAGTATGATATCACACCCTGGGAAGTCCCAACGTCTTCGGGTGGAGGACAGTCCAAGCCGACTGCATAGCAGGGTACACATCCATCCTCTTCCAATGTTTTACGTGCTTGTGCCTCTCTCTCGATGTTTACTTGGAGCTGGATCTCGGGAGGATCAGGAGGAGGTGTTTCCGTGGAGTCGGATCGTTCAGACAGGGCACTGAGATGACAAGTCAGTGCTGGCGGAGATGTGTCGCGGAGAACGACGTACGTCAGAGCTGAATGGAGTGCAGCTACATCAAGAGCAGGATTTTTCTCTAGATCCCTTCAAGCGAGAGAATCACAGGTCAGTAGATTTCCTGCTCGATGAGCAAAGGGTAACGTACACCAATCTGAGCCGAAGGACCTCCTGCTGGGCTGCAGAAAGATCCTCATATCCGGAGATAGTGACCAACCTGTATAGAGAGACTAATTAGAGGCAGGGAAATCAAATGAAAATGACGGAAGCCAACTCATACACAGCATTACCGAGAGGCTCCACGACGCGACGTGCGAGAAGTTCATCGATTCGACTGTCGATTGAAGACGGCATGACGTCAGTGATCTGCACTCCATGAGCTGTGGTGGCGCTGAGGAAAAGGTTAGACAGGATGTGGAATTATCCCAGTCTGGCGACCAGATTCAAATTTGGAAATACATCTCGTCGTCGCCGGATCACTCTATCCTTAAATATCGAACATTGGTGACTCAGTCGCACAAGGCGCCGAAGCTTGCGCTGTGCAACATCTCGTCTCCTTGGTTTCGTTTTTTCTCGTTGCACACACAATAAATTTTTTCAAGAACCCGCTAGCCTGTTTGCTGTATCTAGATCCAGAAGCTGAACGATTCATTCTCGCTTTTGGTGAAATATATTCAAGGGACTTGGTTATGTCCGGGGTCCAAGAATTAACAATCCTTTTCTATCTCTCTTGCCCTGCTGGTCTGTGACGCAAAGACTGTCCTGGCGTCCCGAGGCATTTCTTTACACGTGCTCATTCTCCTCATTGGTGACACGATGGCACGTGATCCTCCAAACCACCATTTCTAAATATGTAACTTGATCTTTTTTAAATCCGCTGGTTGATCAATCTATAGGACAAGGCGCAACTTATTGAGAGATTATATTTTGTTGGACATGGTTCAATGCTCGACCAGCATCTGATATCGCTTATTCAACCGTGACTTGAATATTCCTCTATTATTTTTAAATCACGTGTGAATTATCTAAACGCCTATCAAGGCTTCCAGCCCCGCTGTTCTTATTCTTCGCTTCCTATTTACCATTCTCTCGGCGAAATTCCCAAGCCTTATCTAGGTCCCCAAGTACGTCCACATTGGAGCCGAGATTGCACGGATGTTGCATCATCTGCAATCTACCTCTCTTCTGGATGAGAAAGGTGGAGTTCCTTTCCGAATAGAATTGCTAGCCTTACTCATAAGACTTCTATACCAGTTCTCGCCGTGGTATAAGAAGTGCTGGAATGAGTCTGCTTGAGTGTTGCGCGAACAGCTGACTATTCCTATTCAGTACTAGCTTTTCCGCTACGATTCGCCCGCGCGAGCATTTGGTGCAGGACAAGGGATTTTACAGTATGCAATCAGGTCGGCTGTCTGGAAGCTAACGAAATAGACTCTGAGAGTTCGTATAGTTGCTTTTCGTTCAGAGACCCATGAAGATTCGCCCTTTCCTCTATATCAGTATGATTTTCCCGAAGCCTAGGCAGCAATGCCCGCAGGATCAACTATAAATAGTACTCATTCTGCCAAATGATTTGGAACTCCTGTTCTTCTTTCTTTCTTTCTTCCTTTCCTTTCATCGCATCCATCCCTGTCTTGTATCAAGATGTCTGCCGCAGTCATGAACAAGTCATGGCTTGATGCTCTACCGCAAGAACTCATCGATAGGGTAGCGGAGTCTCTTGACCTAGACTCGATTCGCAACCTGCGTTTGACCAGTACTCGACTGTGTGATCACATGGATGTGTCGCGCTTCAGGTACTTCATGGCGGCTCAGGAGACAGACCTCACATCAAGAAGTCTGGAGCGCCTACGCGCAATCGCGAATCATCCAAAGTTGGGGTCAGCGGTTCAATCGTTGACTATCATTGCGGTGGTGTATGATACCTCCGAGC
The DNA here is from genome assembly GCA_000442125.1 of Opeltia flavorubescens. Classification (NCBI taxonomy): domain Eukaryota; kingdom Fungi; phylum Ascomycota; class Lecanoromycetes; order Teloschistales; family Teloschistaceae; genus Opeltia; species Opeltia flavorubescens. The sequence continues at coordinate 98,406 of KE546968.1, read as the reverse complement.
TTGATCGAATGCTCAAGACCAAGAGACGACGCGTTTTTCAAAAACAAGGTGTCTTTTCTATGACTACGGAGCCTCAAGCTACGGAAGAGGAGCTGGTAGAAGCACAGAGAAACCGTGAACGGATGTTGGCTTCGATGCGGGAGCAAGAGACGAGAGGGAACGATGAGTCAGAAGTGCAGGAACTCGCTGCTGCCTTGAGGAGCTTGGGCAAGCTGGACACTCTGGAGGTGCAGGCCGCTGTCGACCAAGGCTTGGGCGGTTACATCCCGTCTGCTTCGGCACGCGAATGGCATCCCGTTTGGATCCGAGCTTCCCAGGTCTATCGTACCGTTATGCAAGCTATAGCAAGTAGCGGCGTCGCTACAAACAAATTACGTATCTTCAGTGACTCGAAGCGATGCAGCATACCCACCTGGGATGTCAACGAGCACATACCCACTCTCATGTCCGCAAACTTCGATCAAGCGGCGAAACACATCAAAGACTTTTCTCTCAGTGTTTCGACCAAAGTAGAGACGGATCGCCAAAAAATTGCTGATGCTCGTGCCAACCTCTCAGAAGTTGATCGTGCATACTATGAAGCTGGAATGGGCACTCAAGCAGGATTACTCAAACCAGACGATCCATTGGCTATTGCGGAGGAAAACTACCCTGGTGTTGCACGCTTGCTACTCCCAATGCAGAATCTTGAACGCCTAGATATTCACCTTTACCAGACTTTGCAGGGTCTTCCCAAGAGCTACAGCAAAGTTTTCACTCATATTGCAGATGAGGTCGTGATGGGATCTCTGAAGCATTGTACATTTCGCGGTCTGTACTGCGATGAAGCATCTCTGCTCAGCTTCTTCCGTAGGCACAATGCTCTGGTGAAACTTGAAATGCGCGACATGCACCTCGAATCCGGATCCTGGAAACCCGTCATCGCACATCTTTGCACAACAGCAGTGCCAGATCTTCAACAAGTCGTCTTACACAACCTTTGGGGCGCACCCGCTAGGGGAGTATTGCATTTAGCGCCATCAAAGCAGCATTTGCGGGAAAAGAATGACGATGAGGGTAATATACCTGACTGGAGTGCGGATCAGAATACTTCGTTCCCATGTATGGATGGGAGGATGGTGTATTCGCGTATCTTCTCCAGGGATGAGATCTTAAAGGAGAAATTTGAGTTTGCGAAAGGCCCGGTGGAGCGACAGATGGGATCTCCGGCCTTTTATGTGTGGATGACTACTAGGCAGACGGAGTATGGACCCCCATGAACCAGAAATTTGTTCCTCTTTCAGATTTTCATAGGGCGCTAGCTACTCTTTGACATGTAGAGATGTTCCAATAGCCGGCCGCGAGAGTCCGGACCGTGGTACGAGTTCTAGAGAGGATCGAAAGGTGTCCATCGAGATGAATAGAAAGTCTTTGAAATCTCTTGTCTGGGATATGCATCGGAGGGTTGTGCGAAGGACGGATTTGCGGCTATTATGGCTTGTAAAAGTAGGCTTGTCTGACACACATGAGTTCATCACTTATCTTATGCTCATAACCAATCAAACTTTCTGGAAGTGTTAAAGGGAAAGATATGCGTGAATACCCCCTCCCTACCATAATCTCTGTAGAGCCTCCTTTCGGTGGGTATCTCATCTGATAGGGAGATTGCTGTGGTCATTGAGGATGTATAAATAACAGATTTTTTGACTCGTGCTCAGTCGTGATTTCGGTATTCCAACACGAACTGAACTGAAAGGCAGGTCTCAGTATCTCTCTACGGATGACGTACGGATGACGTAATATAGATGTTTGCTTTTCCTTCTACTCGCATTTGGGGGACCAAACGACATACAAAGGTTTCCTAAATGTTCACTAATTATAGCGACATTAATATTCCTGTAACGGGCGGCGTTACCATCCACGGCAAGCAAGGTGGCTCAGGTCCACCTCTTCTACTCCTTCATGGGTCTGCCCAATCACAGTCTTCCGTCCACGTGTTAACTTCTTCCTGACAATTGCGCAGAGCTCCTCAGAACCACTTTATCTGGCATCGAATTGCTGATCGGCTTGCCCAAAACTATACTATAGTCGCCATTGATCTGAGGGGCTACGGTAAGTCTTCGAAGCCAGCAAGCGACGCTCAGCACCGAGCCTACAGCAAGCGCATCATGGCTCAAGATTGCGTGGATGTCATGTCCACCCTAGGACATAACGAATTCTTCATCTGCGCCCACGACAGAGGAGCACGAGTAGCCCACAAGCTCTGTGTTGATCATCCTGCACGTGTCAGGAAAGCGATCTTTCTTGACATCGCACCTACCGCAGCCATGTACAACAATACAAACTTTGACTTTGCCAAAGCCTACTATCATTGGTTCTTCCTGATCCAAGAGGCTCCGTATCCTGAAACGCTCATGAATGCCAACCCCGAGGCGTTCATAGAGTACAACATGGGTGGACGACATGATCGGGATGTCGAGGTCTTCGAGAAGGAATGTTATGAGTCCTATGTCAACGTGATGAGAGATCCAGCAGCAGTGCATGCCATGTGCGAGGACTACAGAGCCGCTGCTAGCATCGACTTGGAAGATCACAAGGAGGACAATGAAGATGGTCGTTGGATACAATGTCCTCTCATGGTTCTGTGGGGCAAGCATGGTGTTATTGAGAAATGCTTTGATGCTGTCAAAGAATGGAAGAGAGTTTCGTCGTCAACGGTTGTGGGAGAAAGCCTTGATTGTGGGCACTATATACCCGAAGAAGCACCGGAGGCGCTGTTGAGCAAGATCCTTAGCTTTCTGAAGGATTGATACGTTAGGCTGTTTTTGCCTCGCTTGACGAACCACATTCAAACATCGAAAATCTTCAGTGCTGCCATTTATCAAGGCTTCGCGAAAGTGCACATTCTGAATAAGATTTCGCCGCAAGGTGTCACGATTGACGTGCATAAAATATCTTCACTCATCATAAGCTCTTGAGGTAGCTGGGAGCGGACTTCCGGATTCATAGAGAGCCGGCAACGTCTATTATACCATGGGAGTAGATCGCATTGCGGTGCGGAGCTCGACAGCGGTGAAAGAATTTATGTAAGACTGTGAAACTAACCTTTTGTGGATAGATTCCGCGCAGCCGCCTCAGCCTAGCTCTAATCGGTAGTTGCACAATATTATGCAAGTATCGAAATTGTGAATAACTTTCAATGCAAAAATTCGATCCTGCACCATTGGCAACTGCAACACCTCTTGGCCTGATCTAGATCACACGGCCGTCCACGGGTAAACCTACCTCACCCCAGCATTGACTGATGGCTAAAGTCAGGCGTCCTGCCGTACGATCTGAATTTCAATTCATCGGAGCATCGGAGGAAGTTTATCCGCCATGTATGGTTGGGGTCAATGGGGTGTCAGCGCTGGACTTAAACGAGACGGTCATCTCAGGGGCTATGAGAATCTTCACACTAAGGTTTGCTGACCAGATTAGTGCAGCTTGCTATAGAATGAATTATGCAATTGCTGCTCCGAACCGATATCATCTCCATTCGTGCGGTTTCACTGAATTGCCGGCATTTGGAAAATGTATGTCTTGCTCTCTGCATTGGCTGAAAGTGATTGATGTTGCTTCAATAGCTGATCCAGTAGTACTTCCTGCTTGAATCCTGGCAGTAGATGATGGTACTGGGCGTTCTTCTCCTTCTCATGGCCTAGTGCTGAGCATCAAGGATACCGTGATCAAATACACCGGCTCCTCCAGACGCCGAACCGCATCTCAGGCCTAAAGGTAGCGGGCTTGCATGATGATAGTATGAGTGGGGACATGTCTATTCAGCGTGAGGAAATCTGCCAGGTGATGAACTCCGGTAGCGTGATGATCGTTAGGCGATGAGCATCTCACCTCACATCCGGTACCACCGGAAGCTACATTCGTCCATTGATGAGGTCCACAACAGACGAAGACGAACAACGAGCCAGAAGCAGGATGGATGGTGTGGATGAAGAGTTGCCTAAGCGCTGCATGAAACCAGTATGAGTGGGGACATGTTTCCTCATCCTGAGGAACACTAACAGAGAATAAGCTTCAGCAGCATGTTAATCATTGGACGATGGGCATCATACCTCACACACCCAGTGCCACCCTAACGCTACCCTTGTCCGTCAATGGGTCCTCCAACAGGCGAAGACGAATGAGAAGCCAGAAGCAGCAACATTGATGCCAGGAGAGAACTGTCCGAGCGTTCACCGCTTGCTTACCGTACAGCTGCGCAGGTATTCGGCCCCGAGTCGATGGGGAGCCCATGCCTGAAGCCACGGATCATACACATCGATCAGGCAACCCATCCGGGGAACCATGGTCATCCATGAAGTCCCAACCCTCCGCGAGAAGCCGCAAGGAGAATGGACGATGGGGTCTAGGATAGACGAACACGAATAAGAAGCTAGAAGCAGGATGAATAATGCGGAGAGAGAACTGCCCAAGCGCTCACCGCTTACATACAGAACAGACATGCAGGTTTTTAGCGCCAGGTTAGTACCTGAAAACCACAGATCATACACATCGATCAGGCAACCCACTCGGGGAGCCATTGAGATCCATGGAGTCACAAATCTCCGCGAGAAGCCGTAACGAAAATTATAAAAAGGAGCATTCTTCGCCATCGAATTCTTCACTTTACCATCATCCAGAAAACCAGTCTTCTTCAAATAGCATCCAGCTCTTCCAAACCTTACCATCCAGCAACCAAGTTTTCGTTCTCTCGAACACACCAGCAACCAGCACAGCAGTAGAGATGCATTTCTTCAAGACCATCCTTACCACCGCCATGATGATGGGCGCTTTCCTCGCCATCGCCGCACCAGCCCCGGAGCCATTTCCCGATGAAGCTGGTGCCCCAGAGTTGGAGTCTCGAGTCGTCACTCCCGCACCTGACGGTCAGGCTATCGTCAATGTGTACAGGGACGATTCCTGCGGCGTGAGCAATGTGCAGTTTACTCAGAGTACCGGGTCTATCTGCCATCCCGTCACCAATGCTCGCTCTATTATTGTGAACTCAAAGTACGAGGAGAAAATTTCCTTCGCGATGTTGTTTTCTCGACCCCAATAATCTACCTGGTTTCTCCTCTCTCCTCTCTTCTCTCTCACGGGTCCTTCCCGCGTCAAAACATTCTAGAGTATTTTAAGATGTTTCTTCTTACTGATAACATTCTTCTGAGTAGCAAATGCACCACCAAAACCTGGAGCGGCAGCAACTGCGCGGGGAGTAACTTCCAGGTCAAGGACGCTAATTGCCATTCGGTCTTGTTTGCGTCCGTCAGTATCGTGTGCGTTAATTGAGACGCATACGCTTGGGTTCTATTTATGCACGAGGCAGAGAGGATGGATGGACTTGGTAGGGGGGAAAGGGAAGGAGAGCTGAGTTGGTTGTGATGGATTAGTTGCTTAGATTTTGTAGATATGTGGCTGGTGATCTTTTTGGATGGACCATTCTTGGGTGTTTATCTTTCAACAAGAAGCCTGAGGATTGGGATCCTAGACACTCTTTTAGTACTTGTACATAGGTGGATGAGATGAGAATGGAGATTTTGTTGCTGGAGAGTGGATTTTTCGAGATGTGCGTGATCTTTGCGGTTGAATTGATTCCATAGGAAACGCCGCGTTTACGCTATGCTTGCACTACTTATTGGTATGTCTGGATACTGTGTGATATGGTGTGCTTTACCCTGGTAGGCCATTTCTGTTTCTGTTGTTTTCGTCCGCAAATGCTCAATGCAAAATGTAGCAGTTGTACATTATCTCTCGATTGGAAACGGACGAAGCTCTACTGGGAGTACCTTTGCCATTCTATCGTGAGTGATGAGTGAACGATGAATGGTCTCCTACATGTACAACCTGGGATGACTTCAGGGCTCTTGCAATAGGCTGGAAGTAACACGTAAAGTTCTTAGTCTGATGGCCATCAGTACAACCCCCCGTTGGCTTCTGATCTCACACTAGTGTAAGGGAGAGAGTAGCAGGATTGAGTAAGAAAGGCGTTGTTAACCAAAAGCAGCATTTATTCTGCCCGATTCCACCACGTCTACAGAGCTCCCATTTGTTGTAGGATTTTCGTCTGATCATAGGAGACGCGCATTGCGCACTATTGTGGCTTTTTGAAGCGTCAAAGCACTCTACACTAACAAGGGATGGTAATGCTGATCAAATGCTAATCTATGCATTTTACAGGCTACGAGGGTAAGTTCTTGGTTGGCCCAGAGCAGAAGGAAGCTTCGAGATGAGGCATAGTACATTAGGCATTTGGAGCGATGTGGACCTAAGGTGTTGTTGGAAAGGGGATGTTTGGATTACAAAGGCATCGATGGATGCTACGATACAAGTCGATGCTTCCATCCGATACCTAGGATCTGGATATGGCTGTTGATAAGAAGGCAGGTGTAGAGGCAAAGGGAGCAACCAGATGAATACTGTCATTTTTGATACAGACGTCGTAGACAATAATTTTACCAGGATAATGCTGAGTTGGTACAAGAGAAACATTTAGGGTAGAGTAGGGCTAATCACGCAAAACCCTGCTTGCCGTGAGCCGCCTCAAGAAAACAGAATCAGCCCAACGTCGCCGGTGAAGCTTAGTGTTCAGACGATGGAGGACCGCAAAGCTAATCCCATCCGCTGTCGCGCCGTACGTCCTGCGATTGGAGTAAAGTGGGTCCTGGTGCGCTTCTACAAACTCTCTAGGTTGCGCACATGGCACCGCGTGCGCACCTTCCCAACACCAGTGGTGGTAACGTCTATATACTTTTCTCATTTGTCATGAAGCGATACTCTCATTTCCAATTGGCATACTTTCCTTATTGGTTTTGTTTATTATTCTTCTAACATCATTGATTAGCGGTCTGCGCACGCAAGATTCATAGCATGCAGCGCAGCGGATCCAGAAGCTGGTGCTTCGCTGCTGTGATACTTCTGGTTGCAATAGTCTTTCATTCACCACCCGCTGTAGCCCAAGCACCGCCGCGACCAGAAAACATCGATATCAAGGGTACTTTTTTCTTAAACCATGAAGCCCCGATCGCAAATTTCACCGGCAAGACCTTGCTCCGCGAAAATATCCCATACATTGATATTCCAGACGGGAACATCCAAGATGTCTACTACTATCGTTTCTCCTCTCTTGCTCGTCATCTTCACTATACCATGGCTGGCGCAGGATTTGTTATAACCGAATTCTTGCATCCTGTATTCTACGGAAACATCTTTTCAACCATCAATGGAGCCAACGGCCACCATATCGATGACGGAAGGTGGTTGAGAGGGAGATTCTATACCGATGACTACATTCGATTCTGGTTCCGTGGCCCAGGAGTCTCTACAGCATTCACTCATTGGACACAAGACACCGCGTACCGCAAATCTCAATTGGACGGCAACACAGCCTCGCTGGCGAGCGACTTACAAGGTATGCTGGAGCTGTGGCATGAATGGGATGATAGTTTCGACTCGACCCTGGGCTTGTACTTTTTCCCTCCAATCTTTGACGCGCAGGAATTCAGTCTACCGGGCTGGGTAGTCAGTGATGGAGGTCTCAACAATCTGACCTTGACTTTCATTGGACCAGATACGTACCGGCCTAGTCACAATGCATACATGGTAGCCAATGCTCAGGCGATCGCCAAGACTGCGCAGCTGGCTGGGAATGCGAGCTTAGCAGATCAGTATACAGCAGTCGCCAAGGGAATTGAGAACGCCATGTACCGTTCGTTATGGGACGATGATCTCCAATTCTTTATGGACTACATTCGCAAGAACAATCATTCTATGGGATTTGACGGACCTACACATGGCCGTCAGTTGATTGGCCTATTCCCGTACAGGTTTGGGATTGGTCTCTCTGCATCTTACGCCAATGATCCAATCAGGCAATTATTCGATGGAGGAGGCTTCCAAGCCCCATACGGACCAACAACACTGGAACGACGCAATGAATATTATATGGCGACGAAACCCACCAGCTACTGTTGCTACTGGAACGGCCAGTCTTGGCCCTATTCCACGTCTCATGTCTTGAAGTCTGTTGCGGCCGCTTACCGTACCGGCAAGGTATCAGTGACTGCGGAGCAGTACTATAGCCTTCTGAGCACATATGCAAGCACACAGTACGACGTAGAGGGCAATCCATTTGTAGCGGAGTCACATTATCCTGAAATTAATGCATGGAGCGCCTATCAGGCGAATCATTCCGAGCATTACGCTCATTCCACTTTCGTTGATGATGTTATTACGGGACTTCTTGGACTTGTACCTCGCTCGGATGATATCTTGCAGATCTCCCCGATAATCCCGACGACTTGGTCTTACTTTGCGCTTGAGAATGTCGCCTACCATGGGCACCTTGTCACGGTTTTGTACGATAAGCATGGTGCACGATATAAGCAGGGGCCTGGTCTCTCAATATTCGTTGATGGTCATCTACTGCATCATCGCCAGTCTGGCGGTTCCTCACCATCGGCCCTGGTGTCACTCGCCGGTCTTCCGAAAGCTGCAACGACCAATAGCTCTACGATTCCCGTTAATATAGCAACCAATCCCCTCGGCCCCGGGCACTGGCCCAACGCATCAGCCACAAATACCTTCGCCCTAGACTCCGTCTGGAAAGCCATCGATGGCGTTGTCTTCTACGACTTCATCCCTGATAATCGCTGGACTAATAACCAATCCTACCAGTTCAACGACACCTTCACCCTTACTTTCGCCCGTCCGCGCACTTTCTCCTCCGTAACTCTTGCCATTTACGCAGATAGAGAACGGGGCGGTGTGGTCGACTGTCCGCAATCCATCGAGGTGTACGACGAAAACGGAGGAGTGTTGGCAAGTGTCAAGGACTTTGCAGCAAAGTGCTTGCCTAATGATCGTAATACTATCTCCTTTGAAAGGGAGGTTACTAGCCTCTCCCTTTCGGTGAACATGTTCGTAAAGCGAGGTTTTGCGGTTGGGCTAGCGGAACTGGAGGTCTGGGTTCCGCCTATCCGTGGTCCGGTTTATCACTGGGTTGATGGCTACTTGACTGGTGGGGCGGAGGTGGTGTTTGATAAATTGTCTACGGCGACGGGGAATGGGGCTGTGGTGGGGAATGGAAGTGCTGAGAGTACGATTATGCTGCCGGGGGTGTATAGTGAGAGGAGTGGAACTGTGAGGGTGGAGATTTCGTATAAAAACGTGGGGAGTGCGGCGACGGGGATGGGATTGGTGGTCAATCGTTTCGCAGCGGGGAATGCGACGCTTGTTCCTACGGGGCAAAGGTACGAGACTGTGGAAATAGAGGTAGGCCTGTTGGAGGGGGGGAATTATGTTACGATCAGTGGGGGAGGTGGGGATGTGTGGTTTGAGACTTTGACGGTATCGCCGGTATAGGAGCTTATCAAACGCTTACAAGTATGATCGTATTTGCAGCTTGATAAATACATTTGGTAAAATTCAAACCTTAACTTTTTTTGACAATTGTTCACGGGTTGTTGAGAAGCATGAGTAATATTGATGGGAGATGTGAAAAATCTAGAATGAGAGATTGAGATTGCCTGAGAGATTAACACCTGGGTTTGTGATATGAGTGATGACGGAGACATGACCGAAGGACTGACAACTTCGAGAAATATCGGCTCTGGGATGCGGTGTGACATTTTCTTGCGGTGAAGGGTCATCTATTCAATTCAAGTATTCGAGACTCGAGCCCCCTTTCTTGGTGCAAATGAGATGTTTCCTTCGTAAAGTAGCAAAGTTTCCAGCGCATTGCCCATTTGGGAGAAATGTCCAGTCTGATTTGTGAGATTTGAGTATCTATTTTCCTGTGCAATGATTTGTGTTCCGATGGGAAGTATCTTCTCTCAATAGTCGAGAAGAATGTACAACGGCAGGTCGTTGTATTGCTCTTCCTTCACGCCATTTTCTTCGATAGGCTTTTACTCTAGCTTGATCTTTGATCAGACCTGGCCAGAGGGGTGGTACCACGAGAAGCCATCTGATGTAATCCAATATATAATTAAAAGAATGTATAGAAGGACCGACGCACCGTGCCGACGATATGGAGTTTCAAAAAAATGAAAGTGATTTTGGTACATCATCTGCTCACACTACAGTTGCTATAGGGCAATTTAAAACACAAATCGGTGGTGTATGAGTAGGTCTTCATTCATCTACTGAGTAGTCTGGTGACGACTTTTTCGCTATCGTTAACGCGAAGCTGGTAGTGTTTGCCGCATTTTTGCTTATTTTACCGTCCTCCGCATGTATCTTTTGCATTGAATTCTCGTTAAGCTGATTCTTTGTGGTAAAAATAGAAGTCACACTGCGAGACTCATTAATATGTGAGCACTCTCCGTCTCGCAGTGGAATCTTCTCAAATGTCGACAGGCTACTAAGGGCGATTGAACGTCGGTTATAGTTGCATAAGAAGCTCGGATATCGAAATTCAGATTAGATGTGAAAAGCGGAGACACGTTGGAGGCGCACGGCAGGATTCGAATGATGCGCGTAACCCTAAAAAGATCTACCTCGCCATTTCCCGATTGGGATGCCGATCTCGCCAGGTTCGAATTTCCCCACTTTGGAAAACGTTTGTCGATTCTTGCTCACTCGAGTGACTTCTTTGTGACTTTGTATCTCAACAGAACACTTCATTACTTATGCTGTTGCTTTGACATCCGACGATTCCAATTCAAAAGGCGTACTTGGACATTCCACATGGATCATTAATTTTGAACTGACATTCGTCGCCATTCATGAGACATTGGTAGCTACTGTTATAGTTCGACGATAAGCTGTTGAAATAGAGTCACCCTGGACCCTGACTCTGTTGTTTCATTATGCCTCGCCAATTGCGCAGTGAAATTATACTTCGACCTTTATCTGTTCGAACGCTGGCTAGGATACATTACTTGTGTTAACATGGCCGGCTTCCATTGAACCAATTGATGTGGTCAACTAGTGCTTTCTGTTTTCTTCTAGGCTCCGATCTGTTGATTCGCCATGACAGCAAATCGATCATGTTTCTGATCGGATACAGCAATACTGTCCCGACAAAGTCTTAAGTGACTMGTGGACTCCACGGTTTCTTCAAGGGAAAGTCATATTTTGTCTTGAATCGCAAAACGCGTTGCTTATGACTTTCCCTTGAATCGCAAAACGCGTTGCTTCTGATGAAATGCTAACATGCGAGCGTGAGCCACTCCGAACACTTGGCTTGAAAGATGTGCCATTGCGTCAGATCCACGCTTCTCCTATCACTTAGCACAAGCCCCCGAGGCCTAGTCTGTCATTAACGCACAGATAAAGCCGAACATTGAAAGAGTGCTCGCAATCTCGTGGCAGAATTGGGTTTCCCGCGGGGATGTTCATCGAACCAATCGTGCTGTTATCGAGGCGAAGGAACAACTTCACCGGTTCAAGACTCTGGGGAAGAGACCGTGAGCCTAAGATCATCAAGTCTGCCTTCTGAAAGATTATGTGTTAAGTGGCTGACATCGGTTGACAACGGTTCGAAGACTAAAAAGGCTAGGAAGCAGGAGGCAACTCCGATCCAGACGATCAATTAGGGCATGCCTGGGTTAACCCTGGCTACAGAGCCACGCGAGAAGTTGGCTTCAAACTTCACCGTCTCGCCATCCTGCATGAGGCTTAAATCGATCCGTCCTCCCATGTTCCGAGCTTTCATGCGATCCAAACACAACCAACGGCTCCCTCGATCCGCAATCTTCTATCATGTACACCAACGTCTGGCGTCGACGGTGTCGTTGTCCGTTTCTCCACCAGTATCACGCACGGCTTCTTCCTGAGACAATCATGACGCTTAAGAACATGTTTTTCCTTCCCTCGCTCTCATTTCAGGTCAAGCGACAGCTCTTCTTGAGTTTCTCCTTTTACACATCCTGGTGGAAGAAGAATTGTTTACATCGCACCTTACTTCTCTTTTGATGTACTATTTCGTTCAGCGAGACAACCTTTGTTTTCATTTCTTAGCCTGTGATTTGGATTCTGCTAGAAGCAGTGATCGTCAAGATGCCAGAGATAACGCAGGCAGAGAAGGATTATCAGCTTGCGCACCCGAATGAAACCTCCACCGGGGGTTTCAAAGAACTGATTCTTATCGGGTTGTGTATCATTGAGGTCTGTGTTATACTGCGTCTATGGACAAGAAAGATGCAAAAGATCCCTTGGAAGGCGGACGACTACACTCTCATCATCGCCGCAGTAGGTCTACGAATACTCCTCTCACCCAGACCTAAAAGATGTGGCAATCATGCTGATCACTGCTTTCGTCTCAAGATCTTAGCTGTTGGCTACGCAACAACTGGTATCTATGGTCTTAAATACGGGTTTGGACATCATACACTCACCATCCCTACGTCAACGTATGGGGTTCGCGGGAAGGTATGCGAACCCGTTCATCCCAATATCATCCCTATCTCTTCCCTACCATCATAGCTAACCTATACATTGAATAGTCCGGTTACGCCAATAACCTCATCTACACCACAATGTTCCCACTATCTCGCATATCTCTTGTTCTTCTGTACAAACGCATTTTCATCAAACCCTGGTTCCAATACGCATGCTGGATTCTCATCGGCGCATATGCCTGTTACTCAATCTCCACCGTCTTCGTCGATGCATTCGGTATACTCCCTGTGCGGGCTGCTTGGGATAATACCGTCAAAGTCCAGCACACCATCGATTGGTCGAAACTGGTTTTCGGCAACACAGTCTTCAACATCATCACTGACATATTCCTGCTGATCTTACCACTATCGATCATCTGGAAGCTACAAATGACTAGGATGAACAAGTTGGGCGTCACCTTTGTCTTCTGCCTTGGGTGCTTGACGCTGGTCGCTAGCATCGTGCGATGTTACTATTCTTTCCACTACGATCTTAATGATCCGGGCTGTAAGTGCTTGATTTTTCCCGACCCAAGACTCGTTATTCCCTACCTCTATCATCAGTCCGCATGCTACATCTTCACGTTTTCTCCGCTGACACTTTCCTTCCTTTTCCCAGACACCACCGGTACAGCCGCATTTTGGACAGTCACTGAAGTCTACCTTGGACTGCTGTGCCCATGTTTGGTAACTTTCCAACCAATCTTCTGGCGAAGGTACGTCATCCTCCCCGAACCCAAATACACATCACCCCTCCCAATCCCATCGACTACTAACAATTCCTTGCCCAAATCCAGCTACCGTTTCGTATCCTCCCACCTCTCCCCCTCAAATCGCAGCCGCCTCAACCGCGCCACCGGCATCGCAGACAGCGACAACCCAAGCGACTACAACAGCGCCCGCAACAACAATACCGAACTCAAACCCGTCTCCAGCCTCGAAAGCGACTCCACGAAAGCACTCCGCTCCGCCCGACCCTCGGATGTCGAAGCCCAGCTCTATAACACCAACATCAAGACCTATAATGCGAGTGATTTCGCGGCCCCGCCTCCTATTCCTGATCTAAATGATTTTGAGAAAATGAACTATGGTAATGATGTTGGGCATAGCAGACGTCTTAGCGGTAATACCATGATTCAAGCTCGACATCAGGATGGTATGGCTGTGGATCAGGATGCTGCGCTCGCGGGCTTGGATCCGAGGGTTCAGAGTAATAAGGTGGGGTCGAGTGCGCATGCGACTAGTGCTGAGGATGAGAAGAGGCCGGAGGCGCCGGATGGGGTTATTGGTGTGCAGAAGGAGTGGAGGTTGGAGAGTACGGGGGGGAGGGGTGTTTAGGATGGGGGGTTTTGGGTTGGGTATTGTTTGGGAGGTCTTTGTCTGTTGGGGTCAATACCTTGGAAAAGTGGGAGGCGACATGTCTCTGTATTTGGAATGAAGTCGGTTGGGGAAGATGCATAACTTCCCGGCTGACATCGTACATACGCAAGTACACAATGGGGTCGACCCCTAGTCTATAGATTATCACGAAATACCACGATGGTCGTGGCGGTTCTGAACCGTACACGACCTCAAACTTCTTTAAGAAAATCATCTCGAGGTAGATCGTGAATAGCAACGCTGCTGAGACTATCATTCATTTGACAGCCAAGAACTTCGAAAAATCGATTGGATTACGAACTTAATCGTCCCGCTTCAGATCAATTCTTTCAACTCTGATTGATCTCTTGCCCTGCAGACCGACATTTTGTGAATCGCGGCAAGCATGCATTCGTCCATGCACGATGAAGATGGTGTGCAAGCGTCTAACAATTGCAATGCAACCTGCTGTGCAGATGCATTTTTCAGCTCGACGACGGCTTTACGGAAAGGAGCGTGCTAAGTGGGACGATTCAGCAAATGTCTAGTAAAGGCTGTCGGTTTTGAATCAATTGAGCTGAAGAGATCGACCGAATACGCACTAGATAAAGATGATTTGTGCTTTACCTCCTTCCCAGTTGTCGTAGGACTGTAACATCAGACCAGCGCCGTGTAGCCATATCATTTCTTAGAATTGGCATGGAATTCAAGTGGAATCTTATCCGAGACGGACCGTAAAGGGAAAGAGTATACTGATACATTTATCAAATTTTTCTTGCTACTCAGGGTATTACCCACGACTGATATCTTTTGGCACAAGGCCAACAGTGGTCGAAACGTATGCAACGAGCTCCTCACTTGGTGATGACCAAGGATCAGCCAGCATCGTCGAGGAGATTTGTCACTACCAGACAACGAAACAATCTACTTTCCGCCCTGTGCAATGTAAACCAAGATATATGCTTCGAAAACCACCAATAATCTGATCTACTTCTTCTGTTCCTCCCCTTCCATGACTGTCTTCCCCTCCTCCTTGCCCTTCGTCGGTGTATTAGTATTACTCGTGTCAGCCTTCTCACTTGCTGCATCCGAGCTTGCTTGCTTCCTCTTGTATTCTTCTGTCAGACGAAATTCTGCACCAAAAGGGGGCCCCACAGTGGGCTTGAATTAGTGCAGAATATAGGCTGATTTTGACTGTTGACATCTTCAATCACCCTCTCCAACATTGGGAATAAAGTTTCTCCCAAAAATCTTTTTTCAAAGCCTGCGTCCGATTTTCTTCCAACCTCGACTCGCTCTAAGCCTTGTAGTGACCTCTTCTCTGCCTTCCAGAAATCGATTTCTATGTTCTTCCCCAGTTCCGCTGCTTCTGTTTCCAGCACGTAGAGGTAAGTATATATGCCTTTGTGTCTTATAAGAAAAGAGCTGTTGTCATGGAGTGGACTACTATTGACAGCGTCCTCAAGTGAAGTGCTACGATTGATGAGACTTTGCCAGTCGAGTTTGATGAGGCCGGTGATAGTGGTGAGGAAGTATATGTAGTCGAAGGGTTTGCGAGATAGAGCGTGGCGGAAATGAGAGAAGTGGGAGTCTGGTCCTCGTTCGTTGCGGCTAGGCCAGGACGGGGATGTACTGAAACTGATGGTGTAAGCGGTTGACTTTGGCAGGAGAATGGAGTTCGATATTTTGAGTTTGACGGAATGGTAGACCTGGTGAAGAAGGTGGCACGGGAACCCCGCGTTTACAGGTTGATCACACAGATCATGTGAATGAATGAATTACCCTGTTAATATTGCGCTGCTCTGTTTTTTATTTTGTAGACGTCTCGACTTGTAAGATTCGAGAGATTTAAAAAATCACCCTCATAATACGAACAACATATACACAGGCCAGAGAGATTACCCAAGTGGGTCATGTTCGTCACGAGCTCTTTTCCAAGTTAAGCTCGGATGAAGTCACTTATTATGCTTCACTGCGATGGTTGGTAGAGTTGAATGTATCGTCATGTGCCAGTCTTGATATCAAAGAGCCTCCTCAACTATCATGGGAAGACTAGATCTAATACCGTTATTATACATATTTTCCTTCCACCTGCCTTTCTTTTATCTCTCGAGCTTCTCTTACACGTTAGTTTCACACTTCTGGAAGTTCTATCCAGGTACTTGAATGCATTCTAACGTTCGATCGTGCATTGGAACACCATGGCCGCCCCGCCTAGTCTTCGCTTGTGTCTCGGCCTTCTCATTGGCATCATCGTTCTTTTGAATTCAAGCCTTCTAAACTTAAATCAACAGGAGTCGAAGCTTGTCTTCCCTCGTAGCATTTTTTCATGGAGTGATTTAGGGTCTCCTTACAAAGCAACGGACAGCTTTATCACTTCTACCAATCGCTCAATCGGTTTTCATGACTTCCCCCCGACTCTCTCCTCTCCGACACCTCAGCGGACTCGGCTTAAGCGAGCACTAGATGCCAAGTACGAGCAGCTCGTCTGCAAAGGCGAGCAGTACTACACCACGGGCGTGCTACCAGCTTTCGAAGGTCGAGGCCCTGCTGCTCCAGTCTTTCCTCCAAACGCACTGACGGAGGCAAATGGTTGGTCAGAGGTCGGAGGAGGTCCGGGGGATGGGTACATAGCAAACTATTGGCAAGCAGTATTCAACGATGTCGAAGGCCCAGCCCCCACCGAAGAAATGGACATTGTACGCCGCTGGCTCAATCAAGACAGGAAATTTACCAACTCTCGCGGAGAGCAGATTAACGTAAGTATTCAGCTTCCAAAGAGTATATTATATATACCAGATGCACTTACAACTATAAACAGCAACCATCAAACGGCAAATACTACGCCTTTTTCATCCCCAAAAAGCATGGCATCCTCGTCACACAAGTCAAGAGCCCAAGATTACAAGTCCTGGAGCGGGGGACCCATGACTGGGAAAGATACGTCCCACCTCTGAACCAGCTCTCCGACGTCCTATGGTACATCTGGAACGCCACAAGCTCCGAGCCGGGAAAGCTTCGCTACTACGCCGTCGACACGATCAAAAACACGATTGCAGGTCCGCTGATGGACGACATCCTTATGGCGGTGAAGAAGACTTTGATCGTACCCTGGCCAGGCTTTCACGGTGATTTGACTTTCGGCCTCGACTCCGACGAGGGCAAGGCTCTCTTTGGCAGTCCGAATGGGCTGGCCACGGCTTGGACCCTTATACACCGCGCCACGGCTCTAGGTCGAAGAGTGCCAAGAGTGACGATCTTCAACCCCGATGGGAGAACACGGTGTATGGTTTGGGATCTGGCTCCAGTCTGAAGAAACACGAGGGTAATTTTGTTCTTTACCACGATGCTAAGGGAAGTTGGAGTCCATGGGAGATTGATCAGCGCTGTAGAGATATAGGTTGAATAGGAAAAACAAGTTTGATTGAGGGGAAGATCATCAGCAGATCGTTTCATACGAGCAAGAAATTACAATGATTTTTCTTGGATTTTCTACTTGAGTAAACCATTGTGGAACGTAAATAAAAGTTTGTTCGTGGTTGTGTGCTCTTCACCGAAGAACTTATCAACCTCAATATATATCATTTGGTGCCCTCTGCCAGGATGGTCTATGGCTTAAATGATGGCATCTATATTCTCCGGCGCCGACTTTTTCGACACCGTCGCACCATGGGTGAAGCCGTGAAACTTCTTTTCTAGTAGCCGGATGCTGGCCAGTGATGGATCCGCACATACCGTCGGCATTAGATTACTTGAATCAAGAGTTGGTCTCCACTGATCCTTCAAGTCTAAGTTTCTGGAGCGTTTTTGACTTCCCCTTCCTCGATCCTGGTCGTGATATCACGCGGTCCATGTCACCAACATCACCAATACTGGTGGTCGAAGTCTTCATGGAAGGGTGTTGTCAACATTGATAGGACGTGCTTAGGAAGCTTCAATTCATACATTTACTGTACGATTATTTCCTTCTCATTTGGGCCAATCACAGGCACGGCATGCGCCAAGCAGGGGCTACTCAGCCTCACTGTTAATAATCAGGCACTAGCGCCTCAACATTAGCTTTTGGGCGATCTGGACATTCTCCATACCTTAAAGACGTGACCAGCTTCAATCCTTGCGTTTGTCGACGGGTATCAGGAGTACACATTTCACCCAGACAGCATGGACAGCCCTGGAAGTTGAATCATGTCCTGTACACTCCTCTTGATCAGTGCGCTGCTCAAGCTTTCACGAGATAATAATGAGGGGAAAATTTTCTTCGACGGAACTGCTTCGGAATGGAGACTCCTGAAGAGCGAAATTAGTCTACATTCCTTCAGGATTTAGTTGAAAGTATATTCCTGTGTACGGGATTTATGCAGGATTGCGCTAACAGGGTACAGTCCGTAAAGCTTGGTACAATCTTACAAATCAATAAATCAGGGCTGCTCAGCCCTGCAGCTGATACGAAATTAGTCGTCAGGACGGGACTGAAACAGGCTGTGGTGATCCTTCCGTTGGAGGTACCCTTGATATATTAATCATGAAGCATGCGACGAGAAAGACCCAACCAGGGAGATTTCATATTGGATCTCACAATGTACCCTATTTCGACTTTTGCCTTGATAGCTGCCTCTATCACCTTTCGCGCGACACCAACCCTTGCGCAAAGCGACAGCTCCACAAACAAGACATGCAACGCCAACAGTGACTCTGATTTCAATCAAGCTCGTCTGCACCCCAATGCTACAGGCTCATATACTGGCCCAGGGTTTAGTAGCAATACTTCAACCGACGATGTCTGGATCTACAACATCTCCATCCATGTTACCGAGGGCAATCAAATCTGGCAAGACTTCTCTGTCGACACGCCCAGTCTCAAGGGTGTCAAAGATTCTGACAACCCTTTCCAACTCTGTGCTATTGCGTTCAATAACTTGCCAAGAAGCACCTATATCAAGGGTCAGCAAGATAGTGGCGATTGCAACCATACCTTGAATCCGGCCTGTACTGAAGCTTTGAGGTCGTTGGCGTCCTCATCTTCCGGTGTAGGCGTTTCTAATGGAGATGATATTCATGAAGGTGGGGCTCTGTGTGCCAATATCATGTCTCAACTCGCACAAGGAACACCATCCGCATGCCAACAATTTGGGAATTTTGAAAACGCAACCTCATCCAGTAAGCTTTGCTTTCCTAATTCCTTAGCCCTTGACGCGACTATGTCTAAGCAGTCCCGTAGCTTTGTTCTCGAAATCAGCAGCCGATTCATCAAGTTGCCCAGCCAAAAGCGACAACACAGTTCACTCCCTCTCACCCATTTCCACAGGTCCCTTCAACACTACAGCTTTGAACCTGACAGATTATGATGAAGCCATCTACCGAGTGACACCGCTTCTGATTACCGTGATCAAGAATGAGTGGCCCGGCAATGGGACCTTCTTCTTTTCTTCCGACACAGAGGTGTTGTGTATGCGCGCGACGGACATTACTGCTGGAAGTAGGGACCCACCTCCCTTGCAAGATACAACGTCGACGCCTGCCGCGCCGGGACCGTCACCGACTGCACATAAAGGGGGGTCATCAGACAATTCGCCATTTTTAGGTGTCATGGGAGTTTTGGGACTTGTCATGGCCGTCATTTTAGTTTAGGTCAAAATGTACATTAGATCGTGGTTCTACATCATCGTATTCTCCACGGTGTTCTCATCACTTATTCTGCATACGTCAATCGAAAACCCTCTTGATTGGAATTTAAAGCTGTATTCTATCAATCAATGTGCTAGTACGACAAGTAGAAATATAGTAAGACACCACGGGGAGTGCACTTTCAGTGATGCATCTATGACTCACTCGTTACCCCAAAAGCAATCGAATTAGCGGCACGGAAAACCACACACCTCGTGTTGCTAGCTTTCGAATGGTCTGCGACCCGGGCACCGGATTCCGTTATGGTTGATAGCATCGATTAAGCTCCAGATGAGGAAAGGGGTGGGTCGGAAATGGGATACCGAATGGAAGGAGGTGAAAGGCAAGAGCCTCAGGAGGATAGGCCTCACCCCATCGAAAAGGGTCCTGTTAGTGCATAAGGGCAAGCAAGGGGAGGTGAGTTCGATGCTAGCATCTGGCCGGACGGAAAAGATAGGCCTTAGAACCTTCCTTCATGTCCGCCACGTACCAGGAATCGACGACCCTCTCTACGAGTACCCAGAGGCTCTAGGCGGACGTTGAGGCATATCGTCGAGGGCTGCGAGCTGTTCCAGAGGACGAGGGAGAGGCACTGGATGAGCGAGCTCACGGACGAGAAGGTAGGTATCCAAGGGCTCAGTCGAAGGTGACGCCCAAAAGGAGACGAGACGGAAGGATCAGCACAAGCATGATGTCACAAAAAGCAGATATACTAAGGGCGAGTGGCGGCGAGGCACAGGCTTCGTTCAAAACAGCGGGTTTTGACGTGGAGAGGGTATACTGAACCTCACCGTCGAATTGCATGAGCGAGCGCGTGATTGGTCAGACGGAAGTAGGATGATTAGGTAATTGTCGTATAACCACCTACACTAGGCTAGGTCGGATTAGTATGACTTAATCAATCAATCAATCATGCACTCCATTTCTTGACACTGACCTCTATCACACAGAGCATGGAACATTCCCAGAATAAGCTTTACAACTATCAGCCTTTGGATGATTTGGATGAGATACACGTGCTTGAGCTTAGTGCAGTCAAGGGACGCATTGGAATATGCATCCGCCATGTATCAGTCTCGAGTCACTGTTTCTAGGCACTTTCTTACGTATGGGGAAATTCAGATCACGCAAACGAGGGAGCCGGTTGCTAAAGACAATATGTGGGACTATTTCCGAAGATCTTTGGCAGCGAATGCACAAAGCGGGTAGTATCGACCGGATCCGCAATTGGATACTCGAAGAGACGATACATTTCGGTGGACTTCCTCCAGATCTTCAACTTGTACCAGAACGGGTCTACGAGAAGGATGAGATCTCCAAGCGATACGTCGAGCAAGGCTGGGAATGGTTGGTGCAAGTTGCGTACGGCGAATGGACACGGCGGTTGTGGATTGTTCAAGAGCAGCTGCTGAATAAGAATACTCTTCCTTTCAAGATGATTTTACCGTCACTTTTATCCCTTTTACTTTCTACTCATCGTTATTCTGCGAGAGTAGTGCTCCGTCTCTATTTACACAACAATATATTATGTGACGAGAAAATTAAGGTATTGATAGCTTCTCGTGCCCCTTTGTAGATATCATCGCCAGCACCTACGTTACCTTATGGTGTCGATGCTACACTCTGATTCATGGCTGAACTTGGCTTTGGTGCCCCCGGGAACGGAAATTAGTACCGGATGATAGCTATCGGTGGCTAGATGGATCGATATAGACACTTTTGTTGGGGAGCCAAATCCTCGTGGTCTCATTTCTGGAGTGAATCATGCTTAATACTTAGCCAATACACAATTATTGGTCCACAATTCTCACTGAAGTTGTTGCCTGACACATTTGACCCTTAATTTATTAATGACGATGAGAGCTGCAATGAAGGTGGTTACCTGTTTAGGCAGCAGTGAAAAGTCTATGTGAATGACGTCATGCATGGTGATTGTGGACCATCAGTAAATTTTGCGATGAAGTGACAAGATCTCATTCTTACTGTCATAGCAAAAATTTCAAAGCGCATTCGCACTGCACGTTTGCTTCACTTCAATTCTCGTTCACACATTCAACCGTTTCGGCAAAAACCCTTGGTCACGGTCCGTCTAGATTATCCACTGTTTTCTGATTGGCAAGCCTCGCACAAACCAAATCCTGTCAGACCAAATTAATATACAGTTGGTCATGTCTGTTCAAGACAGAGTCCGCGATGTGATCCACCTAATTGAATCATTAACGCCAGAAGAGAGTGAAACGCTGCGGTCGGTCATCAATCAAAAAATCTCTCAAATAGTTTCCGAGCCCTTCCCAGAAGAAACCAAGGCTCAGTTGCACCTATGCACCTCCTTGATCAATCTACAGCGCACTCTCATCACTCGTTCATGGCCACATGCCGAACTTAAAGAGGGGATCAAAGCTATCGGCTGTCAGCTACTCAGAGACTTTTTCCGGCAGGACGACACCGAAAAAACTCTACAAGACTACCATGACGGACTGGAAATCCTTCAACTCATTCGAGATATCAAACACCATTGCCCACCAATCACCATTTCCCCAGAAGTGGCCCTTGAAGCCCGCAAACATAACATGATCGGAAGTCTCATGAGCGATGCGAGACGATTGTTATGCCAACGCATGACCTGGCAAGAACATGGAGAGGAAAGCTTCAATATCCTGAAAGCCGTGGCCCAGCTTCGGAAGCTGATTGAGGCTTCTGGATCCGAACTCGATTGTGCATACATGCCTGGGCTGAACAGCATCATTGAGCGCTTAGCCAGCAATATCGCCGCCAACTTCGAGATGGGATACAGAGAAGAGGGAAAAGAGGTAAATCTCCATCGTATGCGCCGGAGAGGACATCCACTAACACTCTCAGGAATTGGAAGCCGAGACCGTCAAATCTGAGACGCCAGCTGAACCTGAAGCCACCAGTCCTTCAACCACTGCCAGCTCGATCAAGGAAGAACGTCCCGCTTCCCCAACATCAGCCAACATCCCAGACCACGAACCTTCAGCCCCTTCATCCATTGCATCCCTCTTCGCCGAGCGCGCCGCACTCCACGAAGCCCGCCAACGCGAGAAAAAGCTCACCGACCTCAAAGAGCGTAAAGCACAAGCCCTTGCTCAGAAGGAGGCTATTGCCAAGGACCCAACGAGAGCTGAGCAGCAGAAGTATGTGAAGGAGGTGGAAGAGCAATTGAAGAAGGATAAGGTAGAGCGAGAGAAGATCCTTGCTCGTATCAACGATGATAAGATGGTGCGGAAGGAGAAGGCTGAGCAGACCAAGATGAAGAGAATGTGGGCTGAGGAGGCGAAGAAGCAGAAGGAGGAGGAGGGTGACGGGGAGGTTGAGGTAGAGATGGAGGATGCGGCATCAGGTTCTTAGTGCTTTGGGATCTCTTATGGATGCATCATGAGACATAGGTTATTAGCATCCGATGTATGTCGAATTGACATGCAAAACTGAAGGAAATGGTGATCTGGTGCATTATATTGCGTTAATAGATCCAAACTCCCTTTCCACTCCAAACATCCGTCAACTCCCACCACCAGCCTAAAAGACGAACCAAGGTATCATTTCCATCTCAACCATACAACGACCAACGTAAAAAACCCTCAAGAAAGCAACCATACCATTCATCCTCAATCAAAACTCCACGGTTTCAATAACTTAGGCGTAAAGAAATACTGCCCCTCGGAGTCCGCTTCCTGATCACGCGCTTCCTCATCCGTACGCGCATCTTTTCGATAAGTGAAGAAATCGCACTGTCCTTTAGCACAAGTCCAGAAGCCGTAGCCTGGGGCCCGAGAGTCCTTGCCATTACGATCCTGCCGACAAAGAAGTCCAGGAGAGCAAAAACAAAGGCGGTTATCCTCGTCAATGCCGATGTCGTCCCACCAGCTAATCCACCATTTGCTATCGGGTCTAGTTATGCTGCCGCCGGTCCGGCTCATTTTGTACTTTGATTTTTGAGGGGAGTTGGGGTTTCTTTGTACTCCTGCTTCTGCCTCTGCTTTTTCTTTACACTTGACGCAGATGAAGTAGGGCCGGCCGTTGTTGCCGTTCGGATCGTTGTTCGGGTCATTGTATCCCGCGGTACTCCTGTGTATTGGGATCCAACCGCACCGACGGCATTTTGGATGTTCATCCTTTGGAAACCTGGGGAATCTTGAATCTAGATATCGGAAGATATTAGTCGTCGTTGATACAATCGGAGGATTCAAATATAAGATTGGAAGATCAGGCGACGTACCTCGAGAGGGACCAGCCGGCGATTCCACAAGCATAGGACTTGGGGGCGGACTTGGCAGGCCATTTCTTGGTAACCCTGGCACTGGAGCAATTGGCGGTAGATGTTGTCTGACCTTGGGTATTGCTGTCGCAGCTCGAAACTCATAGGGCGGATGATCTTGCAGCGATAAAGATTGGAAAGCGTGCAAGAATTCCTCGGAAATCACTTCATTCAGCTGGGAATTCGGCGGAGTCAGAGTGAACCCCCATGGCCGCTGGACGCACGCCATGAGGATTTGCTGACGGCAAGCTAATCAAGAATGCAGTATGATCAGGAAAGCAGTGTACAAGCCAGGGTATATAATGCCAATAGTGAGACTGGAAAGAGCAAGAAAATGTGCGAAAGGCTGCCGATGAATAGGATCAAGTACTTTTCACCTTCGCTTACCTTGCGAAAAGGGTGTGTCGTTCGTATGTTAGTGCCCTCCATGATGGGAATGCCTCGCCAAGTCTAGTCCAATCAGAGAGACGGAGGAGACGCTCGACCACAAAGCCCATTCGTCAGCCACCACCACTCCTCGAGGCTTGCATCTCCTGTAACTGCATCCCACCCTCAGGTTCGTAGAATTTCATGTCGTGTCGACACAATATCCCAATGATATGCCATTCCACACGTGCTCGGCTATATTCACAAGTTATCGCGCACTACACTCATCGCCCGGCTGCTCTGCTCATACAAGGTAGAGCTCCCATCTGCGACCCTGGAAGCTCCTTCTTAGACATGGACTCAAAGATATATAAAGTACAATCATACCTTCTTACTTCGAACGCTTTTGGCAGACCAGTGCGGAGCATCGTATCCGATGGCACGAACCTCAGACCTTGCAACGGGATAAAATAGTCGAGAGATATTCATGTCGCCATGATAGTTTCAAGTGCCTCGTGGCTTACTACTAGGCATTCTGACGCAGTACCTCATACAAGTCTATTGAAGCTGTGCCGCACAGCTTAGGGTCTGTACCCTAAATACCTCCCCTTCCTCCACCGATTCTCAGACTTAATCTAGAGTTCAAAATTCCAGGATTGGTCTTCGAGATATAGATGCCTTGCTCGCACCTTTCCCGACGGTGAAAATAGTCTCTAGTCATTATCCTCCCCGTCACCCTCAGCACTTACATCAAAAACCCAACCCTCCACCAGAATGCCAAACCCCCCCTCACGAGCTCGTATCCGCGCCCTCCTCCCCCAGCTCAAAATCGGACGCTACAACCCCGGCCCCTCAAATTCCATAACCGACGTCCCAGGCGTCCTCGTGCACACAGAATCCATAATCCTTCCCCCATCCGAATCAACCCGGGAGGTCCGAACAGGCGTAACAACCATCCTCCCCCGTCGAGAATTCTTCACCCAAGGCTGCTACGCGGGGTACTTCCGCTTCAACGGCTCCGGAGAAATGACGGGCGTGCACTGGCTCGACGAGACCGGATTACTAAACACACCTGTGATTATTACAAATTCATTTGCCGTTGGCGCAGCATATAGTGGTATATACGAGTACTGTATTCGTGAATATAGAAATAGTAAGGGAGTGTGTGATTGGTTTCTCCTTCCCCTCGTAGCGGAGACGTTTGATGGGATAATGAGCGATATCGGCGCCATGGCCGTGACGCCCTCGCACATAGTGCGGGGGATAGAGTGTGCTTCTTCCGGGCCTGTGCAGGAGGGGAATACAGGCGGAGGAACAGGGATGCTGTGTCATGGTTTCAAGGGCGGAACGGGGAGCTCGTCGCGGGTTATCGAAGGGAGAGAGCTGGATGAGAAGACTGGTGCCATGAAGTCGGTAAGCTACACCCTCGGCGCTTTAGTCCAGTGCAACTATGGTGCTCAGCGGGATTTTCGTATCGGAGGGGTCCCTATTGGAAGGTTGTTCATAGAAGAAGATGGGAAGGAAATTCAATCGATGGGGTGGGCGGAGGAAGCGCTTGATACGCCGATGGAGTCATCAAAAAAGCAGGACGGTAGTATCATAATCGTCATTGCTACATCAGCACCTCTGCATCCCATCCAGCTACAGCGGCTTGCAAAACGTGCGACAGTTGGTCTTGCTCGTGTTGGGGGCTGGGGCGCCAACGGCTCCGGGGATATCTTTCTCGCTTTCTCTACCGCGCATGAGATACCACGAGATCCTGAGGGTGGCGCCATGCCTACAGTGTCGAAAAGGATAGATGTAATGGAAGATACGAGTATCGGTGCTTTGTTTGAGGCTGCGGCTGATGCGGTGGAAGAGGCGATCTATAATGCTCTTTGTATGGCCGAGACGATGGTTGGTTTGGCGGGGAAGAAAGTAGAAGCATTGGATTTAGAAAGGGTGAAAAGGGTGATGGAGAAGTATCTATGATTACATCCTACCAATATGACGACGTTTGTTACCCTGATAATATCTTTTCGCAGTAGAGACAGATTAAAATGACTCCGACTGATGGCAAATTATGTGTCAAATATTTCACACGCACGAAATGGAGTTTTTATTGTTGAGAAATGAACCAAATCTTCTCTAAAACCTGATATCTCCCATCGTCCAAAGACCGCATGCAGACAACAATCAGCATTACCCTTGAAGTATCCCGTATCGCCGACCCACTACTGCAGTGAAGAGTACCAGCAGTGATCACACTTCTCATGATGACAATCAAAGCAAAACACGCGCCAGTATGGGTTCGGATGACTGCACCCGCAGCATTTCCAATGTTGATAGGCCATGTCCTGTCGAACTTGAAAAATTTGTAAGAAAGAGTGAGCGGCCGAGAGCGCGTTGAGGTTCAAAAAAGTGCAGGTTGTGGAGGAGGTAATATGTCGTACAGATGTCTCTGCTAGCAACGTTGCGTGTGGATATCGTCATGGAATTTTTTGTGGAACATGAAGATCCATGGAACGCAAGATTTATATACCCTTCCTTGCAACTCTGCCACGTCATCTCCGTCATCGACATTGTTGTAGTCGCAATTAATCTGCAAAGAAGAGTCAGGGATTCTGTTCAAGTTCAGGGAAAATGAGTCATGATATGCAAATAGTCCTCTAGGCCAAACCTAAGTCTTGGTCTCAGCAAGGTATCACTGATTCATCATCATCACCGCCTCAACGACTATGATGCACACATCTCAAGAAAAACATACGACAAAGGGAACCATTCAATCGTAGTATTGAATCCTTTGCGGTGTCTATCGGACCTAAATGAACAAGATGGCCTGTATATTTCCCCAAAGGAGGGATACGCTTCTGTGCTGGGATGTAGTGGAGTTCCGCGGAATCTGCCCTTTCTCGTTGTGCATGGACACCCCTTGTCAAATATTCAATATCCAAGAGCAGCAAGGCATTGTGAATCACCCATATCAAAGACATCAGAAAACACCGGGGAAGTCTCAACGAAGGTGAAATAAAGCATTCCGGATAATTGCTCCGCTTCAGCAGAGGAGCCATGATAGAATTTGATTTTTCCTGTTCCATTCAGTATATCAAACCTTGGGTCTTAGTCACAACGCATTCGATCATTATTGTAGCACGATATGTTCCCATTCCGGCCCTCCATCACCAAGGGCCTCTCCGTGCATGGCGCCATGCACGTATACTTCGCCCACAAGTTCATACGCATTCGAAGACTCATCCCCAATCTTCCGCAGGGCAAAGGGCATCGGAGCATCAGCTAAGACCCAAATCGAATCCCCAATCCGTAGAGACTGCGGTCCTAAGCCAAGCCACCCGTCCATGGTTTTGAATAGTCGTTTCATGAAAGTTATACTGCGCAGGAGTTTGAGATATGGCCACATTTTCTTTTCTAGCATGGTTGCATACGGTGGGATTGGTTCGATGGCCTCGGGATCCGTGTACTCGATGACCTCAGCGGAGACTTGTAGGTAATCGCTGATGATTCCCGTTGTATCGGCTTTGGCTAGAGCTCCAATGCTGGGCATAGTACTGATATATGCGCTTAGGCTTTGACCTTGCCGACCTGCTGTCAATAATCCTAAGAAGAGCGAGTATTTGATCCAAGCAGAGAACGATTGAGAGAGAGTAGCTGGGGCTGGATAATGATGTTCAGTTTGGTCAGAGATTAGAGTTCGCCAGAGAACTTCGACTCGATCCTCGCCCGTTTTGTATTGTACATCGGATTGTAATATGAAACGGGCGATATGTTGCGATGTAGCATCTCCTATAAGATTTTCCACGGGCTCACCAAGCACCGATATATGGTCAAATGATCGGGCTTGCAAGCGGAGTTCTTTATCTTTAATTGTGAATCGGGCTTCGTTGGACTGATATACCTTACTTGCGTCAAAGCGTGGGAGTGACCTCTTGTCCTGAGCGAAAAGCATGAATGGGCAGTGAGTTGGTGCCGAGAAGTCCTTGACCCAGCTTGGTAAATTGTTGATTCGACGCGTGGTCACATCCGGAACCATTGTAAGGAACGCTAGCCACCCTGTGTCTTGCAATATTAGCGTCATAATAATGCGAAATATTTCTTGGACAGTCTTGGTGTAGTCATGGGATACCAAAAATGGTATGATCGCATTTCTCTCAGCTATCCTGTTGATAATACCAAGTAGGGCGAAGATATGGTCTCTCGGATCTGTAGCATAGAAATTTGGTGTCATGAAAACAAGGACTTGGATAAGTGTCGTAGCATTCACGTCAAAATCTGATTTGTAAAAATAATTGAAGCCATGTAGAAGCTTTGACATTCGATCGAGGCTGCAGAATAACTGCATCATAGTTATTGCAAGAACATTCGAGGCGAGGTAATGGTAATTAAATGATTTGGAACTGATATATAGTTCCCGTTTTTCCAAGAGAGCTCCGAGCTGTGTCCTTCCAATAAATGATGAGCTGTGCCAGAGTTCACTTGCTTGAAAAGTGACGGAACCGCAATAGACTCGAGTCGCTTTGGCAAGGGAAATTTCCTGTAATATCCAGAGGCGCTTAAAATAGCTCCTTTTCATAAATTTGGCAAATGTTGGCCAAATCGGATCCCTGTTGCCGGGAAGACCAAACTCGGTAAGATCTATCTCATCTTTGAGTGGCTCCACTTGAGACTGTTGCATTCGTTGTCTCGGAGCAGCCTCTGACTCGTTAGATATACAGGCAAGCTTAGAATTCAATTGAGCCACCGCAACTGTATCAGCATCGCTCGGTCCCAGCCAGATGATGACTTGGACAGCGTTTCCGTAGATTTGATCCATCATCCCCACTTGAGAGCTACGTTCTTGCAAGTTGGCTTGCCATATGCAAATTGTATCTATCCAGATCCAAGTATCAATGTCAGCGTATTGCAGCTGTAGAAGAGCGTCGTAAAGGTTCTTGGTAACCTCGTAGTGCTTCGAGTTGATTAGGATGGTAAGCTTATTATCGTAGGCTGCGTCGGAAGCAGCTTCAGGAAAGGGACTACCCCAGGTGTAGGATAGCGCATAGTACAGAGGTGCTTCATCTTGATTGAATGTCTCGAGGGAACAGTGTACTGATTCATGCTTATCAACAAGAAGATCCAGCTTGAGCAATCGGAAGCATCGAGGATCGGGTAATGGTAGATCAGAGTGATCGAAAGATTCGGGCATATCCATTGCAGGGGGATGCTTGATGTAGTATGTAGTTGTCCTCTTTTTGTAAATTTAATGGCTGCCGAAACATTTCAGGCGGACTCTACGTCCTGCTCAGGCGAATGAATCCAACTGGAACTCATTCACCAGATATTGTATATTCAGCGATCATAGAGTGTCATTAGGAATACGTATATATAACCCTAGTCGATAGTCAGGCTGGTTGTGCTAAAGCTTTAGTGACTCGCCGTAAAAGTGTGAGAATGCCGAGACGCACTAGACCTAATCCAGTAGTACGAGGACACTGAATGAACGCCGAGGCTCACGACAGTGGGATGCAACCGGCAATCAATTCCCATGATTGTAAATTCAGACTTCGATTGTCATGATAATCGGGTCAATGAAAACCCAAAATCACATGGGCAGCAACTCTCTGAGCTAGCCTGTGTCCAAGATGTATATTCTTGCGGTGACTAAAAAGGATGCTTTAAAATCCAAGTTGACAACTTGAACAATATTGAGATATTAGATGTGCAATTAAGGACGGAAGGACTTCTCTCGCACATCAGGATGAGCAAAGGGCAGGAGAAAATGTAGGCAAAGGCAAGATTAATAAGAAGAGGAAAAAGGAAAAAGAATGTGCGATGTTTGATCATCATAGTTTCTAGATCGCGTTATGTTTTCTGCCTTCCATGAGCTGTCACGTTCACTGATACTCGTCCCCTTCATTGAATTAAGTACAACACCAACGCAATGTTAATTTCTTGCTCGAATGATCATTTTCGGGCATAGCATTTATATCTCCCTTAAAAGTCTGTGTCTTGAAAAGCTTCAATCTTAGATGGTCAAGTTGTCCTGACTTAGGTCGCTGCAGACAGAAGATCAGGGAGCAAACGTCCCATGAGAATCAAATGGGAGTATGGCTTGCATAAGTCCCGACAAGGTTCATCGTTCACTGTACTGAGAGGAGCGCTTCGGCGGGTAAACAGGCTTGGCATGTGGTTAGGAATATGCCGTGGTTCTACTCAACCTAATTTCTTACGAATTGTCTACGCCTTGCCACAAAACACTAAGAGGATCTGGCTCGCGAGCTCCTCCAATGGGAAGACCCCAGAGTTGAGGGAGAAGCGAGTCTAGGACCAAGCCATCTACAGTCCCTCACGACAACGTCCGAGCTTATCAATCTAAATATGCACACTAACGCTCCCCTAATGGAAGCTTGCTTCGACAATTGACATAAAAGAGCTTCCGACCACGATGAGGATGCTTACAACGCGATTCAGGCGGAAGCTAGGTTTTCCACCTGTGCCCGTGACAGAGATTCAGCATGCATTGGTGGCTCTCGACTTTTCCTTACTACAACTTCGACCTGCAGAGAACTATTGAAATGGAAAGGAGTAGTGGACAGCTAGTTCATACGGCTCAGACACAAAAGGGACTCTCTGCCATGACTGTCTTTCCTATCCTAGAACTCGGGGAACTTGTGACTTAGTATAGATTGAGCACGTCCACGCAACGCGCAAGGACAACGCTGCCCAGTCCTTTTCAATTAGGTCCCCGGTATTTTAGACACTATTGCTTCTTTCGAACCCTTACTTGTTAACATTACAACAATGTTTTGTCCAGCTTTCGCTTTGATCAGCTTGATTGGCGCATCTCTCTTTCCCACATCTTACGGAGCTCCTGTCGAGAGTACTGCCCTAGCAAGGACAGCCATCGTACCAAAGCTGGTGGGATCTCCCGTGGTCTTTGGTAGCGGAACATATCCTCGTGCCAACAAACTTTCCGACGGTAGCATTCTGGGAACATACACCGCTTTCGAAGGTGGCGACAACATCATCCGAATCGTCCTTAGTACCGATGATGGCCAGTCTTGGTACGTCTTGTTCTTCCTGCCTGCCTCTCATTGCACTCGATGCTGACATCGACAAGGAAATTCCAGGGTGAAGTGGCCAGGGGGCCCTCTGACGCAAATGACATTGATAACCCCTACGTCCTCCAGCTACCTTCTGGCCGGGTCGTGGTCGCATTTCGCAATCACTCCAAGGATCCTAGCACGGGAAGCTACACGTACTTTAGGATCACCATCTGCTACTCCGATGATCTGGGCAAGAGCTGGCTGTTTCTAAGTGAGCCAACAGCCGACTTCGGTCCTGTCAACGGGCTATGGGAGCCCTTTCTGCGCAATGCCCGAGACGGCTCGTTACAGCTGTATTATTCCTATGAGAATGGCTTCGATGATCAAGACATCCTTCAACGCGTCTCTACCGATGGCGGTACAACGTGGTCAGCACCGAAGACAGTGGCAGGGCCCGATGCCACCTCCCGTGATGGCATGATTGGCATCACCTCCATCAGCAAGAAGAATCTATTGGCTGTGTTCGAGAGCGGAGTCAATGGTACCTTCGTGCTCAGCGCCATTTCGTCCACAGATGATGGCAAGACATGGGGTGGTCGAAGGACTATCTACACACCCACCAGTCCCTACACAAGTGCTGGCGCTCCACAGATTGTCACGATTGGTGGCAGACTTGCGGTGGTCTTCATTACCAATGAAGACTCTTCGCTGACCGCACCGGCACCGAATTATGTGACAGACACGGCGGTCAAGCTGATCACAAGTGGTGATGGGGGCCAGACGTGGGGAAACAAGATCACAGTGTCGAATGTGCTGAGCGTCTGGCCAGGCCTGGTCGGACTAGATAATGATAACTTCTTGGCGGTGTACGATCATGGCGGTGCGAAAGCTCAGAAGATTAAGCTGGCTAGGAAGTGATCGTCAGACTTTAGGACAGGAAAAAGTGTAAATTCAACTCTTCTAATGCCTTTCATACGAGATATACCTAATCTGGTTATATTTCTCTATTGTGTGCATTGGCATGTGATGGTCTGGTAAAATGAGCCGTTCGAGTGTATTCATTACATGCAAACGTCTAGTTGATAGTGAGATGTAGCTGGGAGTGAATTCCTCTGATTTTAGTGTCCGACTTCAACTGTCATCATAATCGAATACCGAAAAACCATCTAGCTGACATGGGCAGTAGTTCTCTGAGCCAGTCTGTGTCCAAGATGCATATTCTTTGCTTCAATAACTCAAATAAATTCGTAGCATACTTGTTGACGAGCTAAACAACAAAAGTTGAATTATGACCCTACACGCTTCTTCCTCGACATCAAACTTCCGACAAAAGCCTCAAGCTGTTTGCGTTCCTCCACCCGTCACTCTCGGTCTCGGCACGAAATAAAACCCATACTTCACACCCTCCCACCCATCAAAAGACACACTCGCCCTCAAAGGTTCGAACTTCTTCCTCTCCACAACCTCTTTCAAAACCATACCTAACCCGTCCAATACTTGCCCCCAACGCACTTGCGAATGACCCCTCGGGATCGGACCGGTCATACTTATCTCCGAATATAGCCTGTATGTGTCCCCTTCCGCAAACATGGAGATTAATTCTGGATGCGATGGATCCCACTTAATTGGTTGGTCTACCGCATGCCTGCTGAATAGAGAGGTAGATAGGGATCGGAAGCTGTAGAGCCAGTATTGGGCGCTGATGAGCCGGTATTGTGGGCTTTGGCCGTCGAATTCGATGGCGATTGTGATACCGTTACTGGTGTGCAATTTCTCTACGTTTGTTGTCGTGGCTGAAGGTGGCCAGACAGCTCGGATTATCCCCACACCTCTCCCGGTGCCTCTTTCTGATAGGGTGGCCTGGATGAGTAGGGGGACGAACGGGTTCCGCATATCGATTACCTCTAGCATCCGCAAGAGCACGGCGGTGGTCACCACGGTCGTGAGTGCTGTGCTTCCTGGCGAGGGGACTATGTAGGTGTCTGGAACCTGGAACCCGACGGCGGGGAGATGCCGGCCGGATGTGATGACTTCGAGTTGAGGGAGTTTCCAGTATTGCACTGCTTGGGAGAAGATGCTGTAGAAGAGCTGGGCGGGATCGAGTCCGCGGGCATCCTTCGAATTGACTCGAACGTCGAGGTTGATGTTCTTCAGATCCGAGAGTGGATTGATGGGGAGATTGACGGCAATTGGGCTCTTGCTGGTATCAATTACCAAGGGTGAGAAGTTCGCGAGCGAGCTATCGGCGGCAGGCAAAGCGTTGCTCAAGGAGAATATCAGGGTAACTAGGAGGAAATGAACGAATGTTAACATGGTTTTTTTGCACGTAGTGACTTTTGAAATGGATTCTTCGATAGCGAAGTTGGTTTTGGGAAGATGAATGCAGAGCGTCCAGTATACGATAGCTGAGGAGAAGCTATATACTATATGACATGCGATCGGATATCGCAAGGTCGCATAGCTGCTGCTGTGGGGAAGTCTAGCTCGAGACCCTCGTCCACTGAATGCATATATTGAGATGGACATGTTACCCTTGCTTCGAATAACATATGCAGTATAATCTTCACGATCTTCGAAGTTGGATTTTCCAATGAGAATGGGGGTCAACTCGGTCGAGACGATTGGACTGGAATAATCCATACATTACTATACATTCTGCGACTATTTCATTCGTGGGCAAGAGGACGGGAGGAAAGTGAGATTTCATATCGTAGGTCTTTATTCTCGCGCGTAGCTGAATATCATGATCTCGCAATCGACCGACGACTGTGCTGGTATTTGTACATTCACATGCGAAAATGGAAAGGTGCCTAGCTTGTAAGGGACCTATCAGATTACTTGTCTTCGAGACCGGGACTTCTGGCCACCAAGGCATGAGATACAAGTGGACATGGAAAGGAAAACACTTAAGGACTGAAAGGATGAAAGAGAAGAAGAGAATTAAGTACGGCTTTTTGACACCAGAGCAAGATCATTTCAAGCGGTCTCCGTGGGACCGGTTGCACTACTTTTTGGTTCAAAGTTCAAGCTATACTTTATTCCGTCCCACCCATCGAACGCGATCATTGCATTAAAAGGCGTAAAGTTCTGCTTCTCAATCACCCTCTTTGAAACCATACCCATCCCAATAATTAATTGATCGTAGGTAATTTGCTTCCCTCCCGGAGCCGCGCCACCCATGGTGATTTTATTGGCAAGTCTGTAGTTGGTCCCCTCACGGTACGTCATTATCAAATCCGGATGTTGGGTTTCCCATACTACAGGCTCAGTCGCAGAATGCCGGCTTAATATTAGAGTGTTTAGCTCCCGGAAGTTCTGGAGCCAGAATTGAGCGTCTATGAGCCGATATTCGGGACTTTGTGGCAAGTATCCCACCCTGACAGTGATGCCGTTCTGAGTTTCCAGGGTCTCCGCCGTTAAATTTTGCCCGTCGATCGTTTCTTTTGCTGCGGGCCAGCGGGTGATTATCTCGCCTATAGGTACTTTCGTGACTTTTGCAGATAAACTAGCCCCGATAAGCAAGGGATTAAAGGGGACCCTGCTATCGATTGTCTTGAGCATTTCTACTAGGACCGCAGCCGCGATGGTACTCGTGAGATCCCAGCCTCCTGCCAGCGAAGGTTTTATGTCCGTATCCGGTACTGAAAAACCGATAGCAGGGATACGGAGGCCGCGCACTGGGATATGTTGGACGGATTTGAATCGCCAGATTCCGACCGTTTGTTGGAAAATGCTGTAGTATAGCTCGGCTGGGGAGAATGGCGGTCGTCCTGCTGGAGGATGATAGGCCTTCAGATCGACGTTGATGTTCTGTAGAGCTGAAGGTTGGAATGGGACATTAAGTGAAGTCACGTTGCTTCCATCAAGGTCCGACGGCGGCAAAACGAATGCGGGAGAGGAGTCGGATACAGGCAATGCATTACTCGAAGATAATGTCAACGCAATGAAAAGGATCCACGTGTATAAGAGCATGATGACAGAAATCACGAAAGCAGTCAGAGTATTCTTACCTCAAGGTTAGAATCTCCTGCGATATGTGGGAGTACTGTATTTTAAGAACAATAGCTTCATACAGGTCTTGGTGAATGACGATACGCGATCGGCTATCGCAAGGTCGCATAGCTAGTACCATTCAAAACAACCCGTCCCGAGTGTCATTTGGCGCGAGATATACGATACATGAGATGCGCACATCATCCTCATTCATGTGGTAATACCATCTACACTTCTGGCATATCGAAATCGACATTCGGTGCTCATTATACTCCAATGATGAATGTACAATCTATCCATGGTCAGATGTGGGACTCGAAAGAATTCTTATCTTTAGAACCTCAACTTTGCTTTTAAGCGCTTGTCCCAGGAAGTTAACTTATTAATAAATCGGGTAAGTCCCCCCAGCGCGAATCCTAAGCAGCCATTGAAACGCGGGAGCGCATCTCTTCTCACAATTCGACCGAATTACTCACTAAGCACCTTCCCCGTCGGCCTTTCTTGGCAGTTTTAGTGCACAGAAAGATAACCTAGGCATCTTTGACAACCCGCTAACGGCTTAAGCTGGCTAAGAAAGCTCTTCTTTCTTCCAAGGTAATCTCCTAGTGACCTATCTTTTCAACGTGGCAGAACAAGCTCGCGGCGAGGTTCTGCCAGATCCTATCAAACATATAGCGAATTGCTTAATCACATCTCAAGATATGACAAGATTAGTAAGCCGCTGTATGGCTGCAATGGAGGAATGAATTTACCATTTGATCCAGCTGATTAGCGACGTGTTATGACGAAGGCTTGGCGGTGTATTATCCAAAAGTCAGCGTCACGGGGTTATCACAGTACTACTGTAATTGGTTTTGTCGCGAAAACATGGTCCTCACCAGCGGTCCTCCTGACTTAGTTTTGCGAACTGTCTCATGGCAATCGCTCAGCCTGACGATATGCTAGGCCAAAGCTGCATGTTAAGGTTGTTGACTTCCCAGTCAAAAAGCGTGGGCTTGTCAATATCGTTTGTTGGCCCGACTTGAGACAGGATGATACAACATAATATTCGCGGATAGTCGGGAAGACGTTTAGTACCGTAAGAGTCACCCATTCAAGCAATGCACTAGGGTTAAAACAATGCCCTCTACTCTTTCCACACGACCTTTTCCTTCTACTCACTACTGTTGCGCTCGCTGGTCCTTGGCTGTGTCCCCTGAGCATGGTGCTCATCATCCCAATACTCCAGACTGTGCAATAGGACTTTGATCATCTTGTGGGTTACCTCTTCGTCTTCAAGGACAAGGTTCTCGTGTCGGATCCGGTAAGGGCTAATGTATGGTGATATCCAGACCCAGATGGCATAGTATATACCACAAATCTGCTGCTTCAAGCGATTAGCCAAAGCCGATCGTCGCGATATTGAGGTTTAACAAGCTGTGAGCTTCTGACAAAACTCCATGTAGAAGAAGAGCTTGCGCAAAGTTGCGAAGATATACTGCATCCAAGCATGTCGCCCAGGAATCTCTGCGGAGAAATTGACTTGGCCATCCTGGTGTGATTCAGCGTTTTGATGGCGAATTTATTGGAAACCTATCCGGGGGGTGGGAATTCCCGTTACCGGTGGTAAATCCTGATCTGTGTGACTTGTGTACCAGATGGAGAAGGAGGATGCTGCATAATGAGAACAATATATTCAGTATGCACATTGACCTCATGTGCTCTTGGAGAGATATCACGCAACTTGCCACTCCTTAACAAAAAAGTTTTGCAGGCTGAATTCAAGATGCTATTAATTGTGTGTAACAGCTTGCTTCGATGAGTATAGCTACTCGACCATGAAACCTGATCAGCTACGGAATCTCGTAAAACACGATTTTTATTCCTACGCAGGTCGATTCCAGCCCTTCCCTGTATTCCCATTGATCGTGCTTCGAACGTGAGGTTCTAATGGGAGTATTTGCTTTGCCGGATCTACATTCTCGTGGAGCTGGACTCACTCAGGCTGGAGAGCCTCAGGCGTTTCCCAGGCGTCCTCAGGATCGCGAAGCCAAAGTCAAACTACATGGCAACTTGTACAATCAAAGTCAATATAACGAGTAAGGACGGAAGGCAGGAGCGGTGGTACTTACTGAATCTCTGGAGTATCTTTGAATGCATCACGGGCATGAAAGACAGCAAGCTTGTTGACATACTGAATGTCGCCCGGTCGGAAGTTCAGACCGACATTGAACCGCTCACCAAGAAATTTAATGGCATCCAAAGCTTCAGCCTGAGCTTCAGTCATTGGAGGAATCGATGGCGAGCGCGGCAATGCACCGAAACCTGTAAAGGTTCTCCGCGCATACTGCAGGATCACTCGCTGGGGGTAAGTCGGCCATCGGTGGCTAATAATATAACAACAGCTTTGCAGAATGTAGCCGGACAGCATTGCCAAAGTCCTCAGCGATCCAGTCTTGGGAGGGTTTGTATGAGATGTGGTCGAGTGGCAGCGAGCTCATTGTATACTCTCCACGTGCTGGCGAGTCTGCTAGTTCCACCCTCAGCAGCAGCGCTAAGTGCGAAAAATGAGACGATATCCCCTGAATCTGTGCGGAAAAACTGTTTGTCAGCTGTGTATGCAGGCGATCCAACATTGGCGGATTCGCGGCTAGCGCGGAGATCTTTGATGTGAGCAAGAACAACATCGGCATCTTTCCCGTCATACTTTGTAAACTACCGCCCTCGTAGTGTTGCAATGTGAGTGGAGTTACTGGCATAGATGTTAATGTTGTCTTCGCGAGCATGGCGTTCCACCGGAAGACCTCTAATGATTTTGAAGCCATGACTGAGGTGAAGCTCCTTGGAAATCTCTCGCAGTACACTATGTCAGTCGGCGATGAGAATTTCTCCCTGCCGATAAAGCCCAACGGCTTCTTCAATGCTACTCATGAATCAATGATGTCGCTAATCAAATTGAGGCTATTGTAGCTTAAATTTGAAGTAAAGCAACGCATCTTCGATCTCCTCTACTTGCCCATGAGACAATATATAAGAGTCTGGTCGTACTTGCTGGACAAGTTGTGGCCTTCCCAGACCAGGTCAGATTCCAGTCGCGGCGGGKACTCATTGGGAAGACTGCTTCGCTGGACCTCCCTGGACTATGACCGAATCCTAGATCTCTTTTGGTACTTACTCCAATCGGGGTTGTAAGTGATATCAGGTTGACAAACCGATTTTCGGGTCACTTTCGAGCCCACGGCGTTGGCGGTTCTATTCATACCAATGGCAATTGGGGAACGCGGTGATTCTAAAAGAAAAACCGTTCGCCTTCCTTTTACATCGATTACGCTAATGCACTATGACGCAATCGCGAAACTCACGGAGATTCATGATATCCGAGATATCATCGTCTGAGAATCCGGTTGGGCGACCGGAACTTAGTCTGCTGCGACGGCTGAGCCTCGCTGAAATGCATTCGGTCATTGGATATCTCATGCATAATCTACATTGAATCTAACGATCCCCAGCCACCTCGACTAGTTTCTACGTATATGAACCGGCTTGCTAGCACGAAGCTAGAACTCATCGACTTCTTCTATCTTCTACTGGCTCAAATCGATCGCCATGCCAGCATCTCCTCACCTTCAACTCCGCCTCTGTAACCCCGACGACATCCCCTCCCTCGCCCGCCTCAATGCTGCCTGCTTCAACGCTGCTGCCAATAGCGCACTCCACGCGTCGGTCACTCCTCAAGACAGGCTTACTTTCATCGCCTCCGGTTTCGAAGACCACCTCAATTACCCATCCTCATCCCCTTCAGTCCACCCACAATGTCCCCATATTCTCTGCATCATCGACACAGAGACCAATGAGTTGGTTTCGCATGCTATCTGGACTTACTATCCGATCGGCTATAAAGCGGACGCTGATATACAGCTACATCATACGTGGCTTCCGGAGGGTATCAACACGGAGATTTTATCAGAAGTAGATCATAAAGCGGGTGTCTATAGGAGCTCTCATCCATTGAGGAGTGAAGCGCATTGGTTGCTTGCCACTCTCGGGACGAATCCGGCCTTTGAGGGAAAGGGAGCCGCAGGGATGCTCATTCGGTGGGGATTAGAGAAGGCGGATGAGAGGCGGGAACGGTGCTTTGTAGATAGTAGTCTGACAGCGGAAGGCTTGTATAGAAAATATGGGTTCGACGTTGAGGTGGGGACTTTGGAAGTGGGAGTGGTGGGAGAAGAGGGAGGGCAGAGGTGGCAGGGATTGATGAGGGAGGCCAAGGGCGCGTGAAATGATAATCTTGAGAGTCCTTCTAAAATCTGTGTAGCTGCATGACTTATATTCGCCGTCCAGTAGGTCTGATAGTCTGAAATGCTCGTTTTGGATATCGCGACAAACACCCTTTCTCCTGAACTTGAAGGCACTATACCAAGAAAAATATCGATGCACTCGAGATTGCCGGGTAAATTGCCAGAGCTATGATCAAGGAAGGAGTTGCGGTCTTCTCCTACTCCATTCCCAAAAAGTCTCAATCATATGCAACATTGTTTTAGGAAAATTCGAATCAGCGCGTGTCGTACTATGGGGAGATGGCAGAGAAGTTACATCTAATGATGTCGAAATCTTGTCTACTGCCGGAGTGTCGATTTGTGCTGGCGATGTCCATAGGGTCAAATTCCAAAGCAAATACATCACTACCGGCTTTTGCGAGACCATGTTTTGATCTTGGACGCAATTTTACGCGCAGATGGCGATAATACTGGTATTCAGAGGGTCCATTACTGACCCGGCTTGCCATTTGGGTTGTACAGCAAGTTTAAGACCTGAGTACAAACATGACGTATTGATTTAAAGCGCCAATGAACCTATAATTGTATGAACTAAAACGCGGGCCTTGCATAATCTTGATTCACCATGCGATATGCGGCGAGCACGGACCATTCGTAAGAATACTTACGTTCTCGTGGGCCTCTCAACTATCTACATTGATTTTCTTAATCGATTGTTGTTTCATGACGGGTACTTGTTGATTGCGAAAAAAACAATGTGGTCGACCGGCCTATATCAACTCTTTTTCTTAGTTGCGCCGATCATAGCGCATTCCATTCTATCAGAATTGGCATTTGAAGAAAAGTACGTCATGCGCACTGGAGTGAAAATGTCTTGCCATTGATCCAACCTTCAGAGAAAGAAACATTACGTCTCGTCTCAGAGCTATTCCAAACCCATATCCCATCCCCGATACTCGCTACAGCATCGACTTTCATCCTCCGACTACAGAGCTCAACGAGGGCAACGCCAGAGTAGCCTTAAGCAACGCCCTTTACCAGTACGAGAGGTTTATTCGAAGGCGACGTTGCGGCAATGAATATCTCGAGCCTCGTGAGTATCAGTACATAAGCATCGCGTTTGGTATCGCGCCTGTCAATGTGATGAGCCAAGGGCTTATCTGGTCGGATGCGCCGAAAATTGTGGATGCATTCAAGCTTAAAAGTTATATTGACGGTTA
The DNA here is from genome assembly GCA_000442125.1 of Opeltia flavorubescens. Taxonomy (NCBI): domain Eukaryota; kingdom Fungi; phylum Ascomycota; class Lecanoromycetes; order Teloschistales; family Teloschistaceae; genus Opeltia; species Opeltia flavorubescens. The sequence goes on along the minus strand of KE546968.1, from coordinate 57,855 downwards.
TCGGCAGCGATGGGGGCGCATTGTGGTGACGGAGGATAGGGAGAAGATTGTAGGGACTGCTTTGTTGTCGCAGTTGCCGCATCCAGATTAGGCTAGGGTTTTGCTACGAAGAACACAGTGATATTATCATCAGGATAATTCTGGCTTTAGGGCTTTTTGAGGAGAAATTACATATGGCATACTTTACAGCGCATTTTGGCATGGTCCAATCAGTCTCCAGCACCTCCTCTTCTAGAGCAGATGCCTACAATATCAGGTTAACAGAAAGATGTGAAAGTAGCGTTCCAGTGACTTCCTGCAGCGTATAAGGGTCGCTGAACTTAGGTGCTTTCATTTCTGCGGGTCAAGGTTCAGTTTTCTGGGGTGTGGTGGGGTCCTCGTTTGGTCCAAAGTGTACTGCCGTATCTGGGGAGAATTCAAGCTAACTGATTGACAAGATCGGAGATTTGAGTGAATGGTTGATGCTTAGGGTTTACAAATTCAAAGGTCTTTTGATGCTCTTTGTCCGTGAACGAAAAGATGAAACTTTATGCCATTGTTTTTTGTTCGGATCAGCTATACTCGCAACAGCACCATCAAAAGCATACAATGACTTTAATGGAACAAAGAGATATACGATCAAAGACACTCCGTAACGGCATTAATAGGCCAGTTCTATTACGTTCTCCCCTCTCATCCATCCCTAAATGTTCATCCACTTATCATTATCTTAGCAGATCAGAAATGGCTACAATATTGGACAGAGAGCAATCTGCTAACATAGTCAACAAAGTCGTCTCCGTAAGCAGCTTTCCAGATCCTCAACAGCTTGATGACCACAAATGTCTTATTTGTCATGAAGACTCACTCCGCCCGGAAGGGACCGAAAAAGCGACTCAGCTTCCCTGCGGCCACATACTCGGCCTGTCGTGTCTTATACAGTGGACACTCAAAAGTGTTGATGATGGTGTTACTACACTTCCTTGCCCAACTTGCCAGGCCTCCTTCCTGACGGTTCCTGCGTCGCTGAGACAGAAGGGACGCTCAGACGCGGAAGAACTTGAGGATTGGATAAGTGGCCTTGCAAGTTGGTTTCCAGGCACAATTCAGGATCGGCATGATATGGAGGAAGATATGTTAGAGAAAATCGAACGGGCCGAGGTACTATGGGATCGCCTCTGCGAGACAGTACTCGACTTCCTCCATAAGAGGCTTACATCCCCAGAATATGGACTTGTTGGGCAAATCGAAGATCTTCTATGCGGTGCCGGGATTACGGCCCAGCGAATCTTAAGCTTCGGAACGGTCTACAATTTTCACCTTGCGCATAGCTTTGGAAGATTCACCTTCGATGTCGACACAGACTATTCTCCGCAATTCAAGCCCATCTACGATGAACTAATGGCTCATTTGCAGGATATGCAGAGAACAGTAAATGATAATTGTTGGAGAGCCTACCAAGCGTTCCAGAGTCCAAGCGGGCATCTAATGGAGTTTAAGCGCCGTTTGGAGGAGTGCCGATGGATACTGAGCTCGCGTATCGACGAAGCAAGAGCAGCTGTCAGATAATGAGATGTGTTCGACTCATCAACAATTCTTACGAACTGCTGACCAAGTCGAGCTTTACTTTCAGTTTCCTTAGTAAGGTAGTCCAGCCATTGACGCCAGTCTCAAAGTATGCATTATGACTAGACTAAATACTATTGACGAGTATGATATTTCTTCATAATGCATGAATCCGTGTACTGTTCCCATTTCATTCAAAAGCCTTATGACCTCGTGCATCATCAATCTTCTCTACCATGGAATTATCCAGTAATATAGGGCGCGAATTGTCTGGTCAAAATGGACTGCCCAAGTCAAACCCTTGCTTCAACGGTCTCGCTTATCCAGGATTCACAATCTTCACCGCTCCCGCACACTGACCTTTTCCCCCAATATCCCCCGGATACTTCGCCTTATCCACATATATTGTCGCCGGCTGAAGTCCCTCATGCGTACAAGGTGGCTGCATGTAATCCGCATAGGGTCCCCCTTCCAACACACTCGTGCAATTTCCACCGTGTAGGGACCAGCCGACACAACTCGCAAACGGGCCTTGACCGCCATCGCTGTTGCAGATGTGGCAGCAGTCGTATGGGGTGAAGCCGGAGCCGAGATTTAGGGCGTAGGCGTCTGCGAATTGACCGGTTACGAGGTGGGCGCCGGGGATGATGGGGCCGGTTGCGCAGGCTCCGGTGGCGGTGGTGGTGGAGTAGACGGTTGAGATAGAGAACTGGTTCGAGAGGTTAGCGGTGGATTGAACAAAGGGAAATTGAATATGATGGACTAGGGTGGAAACAATTGTAGTGAAATCTCAAGACTTACAACGGTGCTTACGCTGGCCGTCTCGGTATCCGTCGACGTCGGCACGGATAGACAAGAACAGGCGCTTGAGACTTGGGAGGTAGAGTATTGGCTGACGTAGGTTGGAAGTGGGCTCAGGAAATTTGGAATGATCGTGCTGACATGTGTAGTTGTAACTGTAGTACTACCGTAGAAAGAAATAATTAGAGGTCACAAATAGACTATAGCAGGTGCTTGTTTTTAGATGATGCAAGAGACCTTACGTTGTAGCCTTGACGCCAGCGACACTCTTGAAGATGGTTTTGACGGGAATATCGATGAAGGAGGAACAGAATGGAGTAGCGGAGGCACTGTTCGCTTGTAGTGCTCGGAGTACATTGTCGCTGTTGCAAATAGCTCTCTCTACAATTGCAAGATTGGGACTCCTGCCTCGAACAAGGACATCACTAGCGATAGCAGACGTGTGGAGACAAGCGAGAAGCAGGGATAGTGACGCAAGCATTTTGGAGACTCAATAGACGAAGTCACTCACAGTCAACGATGGTTGACAGAAATCAGGACGGGTGCAGACATCATGGGGTGTAGGCATGCTTTTATATGCCAAGGCTATTGGGGGCCAGCACGTTGTTCGGACTCTTCAACGGCCATCTTGCTTGATGGCTTGAGACCTCAGCAGCGTTTTGCGACTGAGGTATCGGTAGAGGAAGTAACTAATTCCAAAAATGTAATGCTCTTGAGTCTAGGCTGAGAGACCTTGTATGAAGGCTTGGCATGTATTGGTCGTATCAGCCGAGCCGTCAAGCCATGCTGCAATCTACTGCAGGGATTCGATAGTCCGTCTGCAGTCATAGATCAGCAGCCATTGCATCCAATCGGAATTTACTACGGAGGATGTAGGGAGTACGAGACGTTGTAAGTAGGGTGGGTAGACGCGTGTCCGTCCCTACAGATAATGGAATAAGGAGGGAAGCGAATCGGACACCACACGAAATGACCGTTGAAAAACCGCCAAGGGGCGATTCAATTGTGGCCACAAGTGTCGCTACCTTGTAAAGAAATTATTGTTTATTGCAGAGGGTGTTGCTTTCATTCAATGATTGAACCACAAGGGCCAGTCGTTCCTGCTTTCTAATTGGACGTTCGTTTTAGTCGGTATCTTTCAGAACGTTGCAAAGGTCATGTAATGTCAAATGAATGCGTGTGGCATAAAGTGAATTAATTGCTAAGAGAAATCCATGGAGAAAAATCAAATCGCCTAGCACTTGGTGCGGTGAAGCTAATTACCTGATTAGGTTAGTGCTACTGAGTCAGCAGCTCTTGGCATAGCGCCTGTGGTTCGCCCAAATAACACGAAGATAAACTATTTATAAATGCATGAATTCAATCTTCATAAGAACATTGACACCTAGTCATCTTTACGGTCAAGGTCTCCGGATTCACACTCGGATCCCTGTACGCAAGCTCTTTCATCATGGACTCCTTCCACCCTCCACTCCACCTGCAAAGTTTGCCGAACGAGATCCTCTTGCGGATAATCGAAAGTGAAATCAGCCACAGTGATCTCGAAAATATTGCGTTGTGTTCAAAGACACTATTTGATCTAGCAAGGCCAGCCCGCGAAAGACACCTGTTCAACAAAAGACGTTTCTCTACGATCATCGTTGGCGATGCTGGCTTGGGCAACGGTGTGGACCAGCCCATGGTGCTCAATGACGTGGATCTCAGTTCTGCTCTCGGGGACTTGCTTGCCAACAGAGCAGCAGCTACCGAGTACTGCACAACATTAAGAATCCACGCTCTGGACGATGAAGAGTTTTTTACTAAACGGTATAATGATCGTAACGACCGAGAAGCCATGTTGATTACTCAAAAACTGGCGCCTCAACTGTTCACCTTGATTCAACAAGCGCCCTTTACGACTTACGACCGATGGCTGTTTTCACATCTGAGAGATATATATGAATTCTTGTATGAAGTGCCCTTGATCCTCCTATACCAGATCAAAGTACTTGAGGTGAGTAAATTCCAATCCTACTTCTATAGTTCTCCTTAGAGAGGCCTCTCGGAAATACCTGATCTACGCGTTCAAAATGAATTCTAGGTCAAATAGATAGGAATTTACTAACCTGACTCCTTACTCTAGCTTTCGAATATCTCCTCACTATTCCTGAATCGTTGCGACGGTTTTAAAATGGTCGGGGAGTCTCACCACCATCTGGAACAAGTCAGATTGTTCGGTAACATCGAGGGATATCTTCAAAGCTATTCAACAGATTTCGAAGCCCTTAGATTTCTTGCACAATTCCCGTCAATTACAAGTATACACGGCGTACACCTCAGCCACCCCACCAGTGGTCTACCTCTTCCACACCTGGAACATGTAACGGATCTTCACTTTGAAAGCAGTGGAATCGACGTTGAATTCCTAGTGAAGCTCCTCGGCACCACCAAAGGTCTGAAGAATTTCTTTTACGAGACCGATAATCGTTTCAGATTCACTTATGTGTATGGACTTTGGCAGACGATATGGGCACTTCGCATGAGCGCCTCGAAGACTCTGGAAAGCCTGACACTAGTCGACCCATCCAATACGATCGAGGCTCGTGAAGCCTACAAGTCCTATCCACTATCACTGCGTGACTTTGCTGTTCTCAAGCATGTGTCTGTCGACTGCTCGTTATTCAGAAAACCATTTGTCGAGGACGGTCATCGCGATTGGTACAGGCTAGTGGAGGTCTTGCCTCAAACCCTGGAAACGTTAGAATTGTTTCGTCCGGCATCTGGAGAAGAACTCTCTTCTATATTTGGAGATCTCGTGGAGCTGAAGGGTGAAAGGTTACCGAACCTGAAAAAGATCTCGGTAGATGGAGAGGTCCATCTGGAGCCGGATTTGGTGGATGATTGCGAAAGGCTGGATATCGAATTGATACGGATCAGCCAGCCCAGCAAGAAGGATCCTCATTTGAGCCGTTGAGTCTTTGAGATTGCTCTTCGCTTGCTGGGGTAATTTAGTGGTATGATGGCGTAGGACCGAATTCTTTTCCGACGAATATACTTATGAGAGTCCCACCTTCCTATGGGTACATGCTTCACGAGAACCATGTACTAACTTCACCTAGACTGAGGTGTTCCGATTTCATCTCCATTCATGGTTGAAATGATTGTCAGCTGCCAACAGGCGTTGATTGTTTAGTGATGCAAACAGTACCTCGACTAGCCCCGTATTAGTTCACTTCCGATGAATCTTTGACAGTGCATCCTTTGAGGGGACAAGTGTAATCACTAGTAGAGATGGCATTCACCATGAAATTCGCGAGATTACGTAGGAGCGAGCGAGGGTAAAAGGTTAATCAACATCCGACCGATGTGAAAATAAATTGCTAAGCTCTGTTCATAAGAAAACAGATCACATCGGATATACGCTCTCGGTGGAAGCCCAAGGATAGACTCTGTCGTCGTTGTCCTTTGCAACGCCGTTCCCGCTCGGTTTGCCGTACCGCACTCTTGGTTCATTTCTTTCTACCTTGGATAAGACATGTCATGGAGTCTCTCCTTTTCGCGGATTTGACTTTGAAAGAAGGAAGGGATGTAGGAGATAAACGGCACAATTGGTAAGGTGGTGTACTAAGGAAAATCGACCTTCTTCCCTGCAGCAAGAAGCCTGGTGCTGAGTAATCTAAAGCTGTAGCCAACCGGAGTCCATCGGTTAAACTGCACATTGTTCAATCGGTTGTCGCATTAAGAATCACAGCTTCGACATTACGAGTGAATCAGTATTCCCTTCCTTGCCAAGTCAGAATCCTCATACTCAGATATCGGACAAAGAAGACTTGAAGGCCTACATCTTCGCTCGGATGGCAGATCGAACGAGACTAGTCTATCAAGAAGAAGGAGGAGGGCTAGTTCATGTTGCGAAGACCCTTTCGATTGTCCCAGTATCTGTACTTTCGGAACCGGACAAGTTCCTTGTGAAAAATACTCCAGGTGTAGAGCATGCCGTAATCACCGAATCTACCATCTTCCATGCCCAAGGCGGTGGCCAGCCCTCTGAAATCGGAATAATCATCCCCGGTGGACCCAGGAACATAAACTCGATGTTCGCAGTTGAATCAGTGCGTCATCCGACGCAAGGAAGCCAGATACTTCATTTCGGCCGCTTCGCCTCAAACAGCGATGCTAGCTTCAAAGCAGGAGATAACGTTCAACAGTTCGTCGATGAGGAGAAGCGTAATCTGCACTCCCGGCTGCATACCGCGGGACACATCTTAGGCCTCGCGATCAACGCATTGTCTCGCGAGGGTGTACTTCCTCCGCTAACGGAGTCGAAAGCCTCGCATTATCCAGACTCTGCAGCTGTTGAGTTTGGAGGGTTGATCGAGGGGAAGCATAAAGCTGCTATCCAGGCGAAGACGGACGAGTTTGTACGATCGGCTAAACCGGTAAAGATTCATTGGTGGTCTATGGAAGATTTGCTGGAGAAATGCACTGGTGTTGCTGAGGGATTTGCGTTGCCGGAGGGAGAGGTTATGGGGAGGGTTGTGGAGATGGAGGGACTGGGAAGTTATCCCTGCGGTGGAACGCATGTGAAGGATTGTAGTCAGGTTGGGAAGATTGAGGTGAAGAAGATCTCGCGCTCCAAGGGAACGAGTAGGGTATCCTATAGAGTTCTGTGATGCTTACTGCTCGGAGTATCTCAAAAGTTGCCTCATAAAGAGCCTATCGGCTATCTATAGATGTCATAGCAATTTAGGTCGTCATATAATAAATAAGATAATTTTCGATCCCGTTCCCCTAGTCCTGTCAAACATGCCTTCCAAAATATTGATATTGCAACTTTGTCGAGCTATATATCATCTTAGACGGGTGGACTTTAACGAACATGGAGGCGCGATTTAATGGAGAATGGTCTCCCTTGATCTACTAAGCAGGGAACTGGATGCCCAGGGATGAGTGCGTCGATCATTGGGATGAGGCTGGGGAAATGCAGGTGTTTGGTTCCTGACAAAAGCACTGCGGGCCGGCTGCCTGCCTGCAGGTGACGCCAGTGGCGTGTATGTGGAGACAAATCACAGTGAAGTCCGCTTCGGGCAAGAACACTAAGCTGTATCGAGAATAAGGGATGCCAAGGCTTCCCAACGGAGTTTAGACTATGGCGATCTTTCCCTTGCACAGGGCAGGATCTTCACATTACAACACGATCGTCAGGTCTAGGACACCTTGCTCAGCTTTCAATCTCCTAGTGGCTTTCCCCGCGATACCCCAAGAGATGGGTATGCGACAGATGGCTTCCACGCAATGGCCAGATGCGGAAAAGGGCCTGGCACTTGATCAAGATCTCCTGCGGTTGACGGCCCCTGGTGGTGGAACTGTCACTATCGCATGCATGGGCAGGGGCCGCGGGGGCTCTTTGAGGCAAGACGGATCACCATTGACGTCCAGACGACTAGACTCATATAGAGAGATGGGAGGAAAGAGATCCCACTTCTTTGTCTATAAGTAAACTACGCTGTTCTTCAACCCTGTGTTTACTCCTTGTTTCTCAGTCGAGACACTTCCTGAGAACCCTCAACCAGCTTTTGGTGAAAGTCCCCAGCATTCAAGATCGATTAGTCGCGTCCTGCTTCTCAATACCTTCCCTATAGCCTGTCTGTGGACATGGCTCCTCAAGCACGTCGCGCAGGGCGAAAGCGCGCAAACAGTGCCGATCATGCTGATGCTACCAAGCGATCGAAGACAGGCAATGGGCCTGTTGAGAGCAATGTTGACAGCAAAAGCCCCAATCAGGAAACCCGTGGAAGAAGAAAGCGCGACCTCAGCGTCGGTGCGGATGACCCTACCCAGAAGCGGAAGCACCAGCGACAGAATGGTATTACGAAGCCGGAGAATGGTGACAGCTCTGATTTCAAGCCTGCTATTGAGGTCAGACCTGATGTTGGAGAGACGAAACTCGTTCAAGCAGTCCCGGCAGCAGCGGATGCTGCCGACAATAATCGCAAGGATGGCCAAAACAAGGTGCAAAGTTGGCAAGCCTTCAAGCTGGCTGCTTTGAAGCTTAAGGAAGCCGGCCACAGCTCGGTCAAGATCGAGATTGACGAACACACACCTTTATTCAAGTTCTTCCCTCGGCTTCCTCGGAGTATCTTCCAAAGAATACCTTTAAAGAAGTGTGCCCTGGAGTATCGTTTCAGTGCCGAGGGTGACAAGCCTGCAGGCGCCTCGTTGGTAGCAGAGGTCGAGCTCAAGGGTCCATTGCGAGAAGTCGGGGAGGTATTCGGTTCCATCCTTGGGCAAAATGAGCCACTCTTGCGCGTGACTGCCTTCCTGGGGGTGATTTTGGACTATGACAAGGATGTTGAAATTGAGTCGTTGACCCTGGCTGGCTGCTTTGTCGGCTGTAACATACAGTATCCCGCCGATTCCAAACTCATTCGCATCACCTCGCTCGGTGCGACTATCTCAATTACTAAGGATGGCGAGCCGGCTCTACTTGATGCTGCCAAAGCGGCTGTCTTGCCAGGCCTTGCAATCGTCGGAGAAAAGGTCAGCTGCCGTTCAGCTTTATACCGCCGTTATGCTGACGAGATTACAGGGTTTACCGGCTACGGATGCTCCTTCGACTGGTGAGAAAGCTGATGTAGAAATGCTCGAGGTTGGGACAGAAGATGAAAAAGACGCAGCAGAAGAGGGTGAATTGGAAGCTGAGGTTGAAAACGACGAAGCGGAGGAAGATGAAGAGGAAGAAGAAGAAGAAGAGGAGGAGGAGGAGGAGGAAGAGGAGGAGGAGGAGAAGGACGCAGACGAAGAGGACGATCAAAAAGATGATGACGAGGTATCACGATACATCAACTACTCCTTCTTCGGTACAGTCGAGTTACCCGTACCAGGTCAGCCGCTAGCTCTAGCCCTGGACTTGGATCTTTCCATTATCAAGAACATAATGATCTTTACCATGTCACCGAGAGGCAAAGAGAAGGCGTGGGACAACGTCTTCGGTTTTGACAACATTGACGTATGTCGTGAGCCATCTTGAGTCAGGTGCTCAGCCTTACTGATTTGCCACAGCTGAAGAATGTTCTTTTCAAAGTCGGCTATCCTCTGGATTTCAAGAGCGAGAATAAATCACAGGATGATCCCGAAAAGGAAAGTAATGGACTAGCGGACGAGAACAAGAATAGCGAAACCGAGAGGACGGGAAGCCTCAGTACGGCAAAGCACTTGGCTGAAAAAAACGGGGAAGCTGGAGACGTCACACAAGAGAAAGAATTCAAAGATTTGATGGGACGCTTTGAAATGAAGAAGGGTAAGGAGGGGGACGATCAAGCTTTCATCGCTCTTCAGGCGGGCTGGGAAAGCTCCATCGGTGAGGTCACAATCTATGGAAAGATCACCAAAGATTTCGGTAAGTTGCTAAATCTATATCGAATTTCCAAAGAGTGCCTTCTTGTGGTCTCTAGGACCTACTTAAAGTACCTTGTCCTCGCTTCATCGCCTAGACTACTCGAACGTGGACCTGGATTCGCTATTCCATACAATGATCCTATCGTCTAAGTCGTCCTCGGCATGCAGCGGGCCTTGACTCACGAAACACTGATCCTATTTTGCTCGAGCTTAATATGCTGACCTACCTCTAGTCTCTTCAAAAATCAAGGGCACTTTACACGATGTCACCTTCAAGAAGATCAAGCAACTCTTCGAGACGACTCACAATGTATCCTTGGGCGATACGGACATTGATATTCAAGCGAAAAGGCTTACCGTGGAGCTATCCAAGGATGGCTTGCAATTGGAAGGGGACCTTACGATCTATGGCAAAGAAGTCACTGCTAAGATTTTACTTTCGACCGAAGGAGTATCTCTTACTGCCGCAACACCGAAATGGGAAGTCGACGACGAGAAAAACCTGACCATTGAGGATGCTGAAGTAAGCTTTTTTGTTGGCTGCGTGGGCAAGAACGCCAGCAAGGATGATACTGCAGCAAAAGCTATCAAAAAATCAGTTGGATGGTATGGTGGACTCAGTGTTAAAGGTACTTTTACCTACCGCGAAGATCTCAAAATCACGGTCTCTTTGCAGATTGTACGCAAAGCTGGTGGTGGATGGGGCTACATCGCCGTGGGACAAGCTGAGTCTGGTTTGAGTCTTGCGGACCTGGTCGATTACTGTCCCAAGAATGGAGACTTGGACTTCAGCCTCAAAAAAGTCTGGCTCGTGGCTTCCAACATTGACGTTGATCCCACAATGCTGCCGCCTGATGCTCAACAGTTTCCAGTCAAGAAAGGTGTGTGTCTGGAGTGTTCAACAAATAGCTCCCCAACCGATGCTAATCTTGTTCAGGTATTTTCCTCTGCACATACTTGGAAACTGTGCCACTCATCGACGGGAAAAGCAACCTCGTGAAGAAAGCGGATCCGAAAGATACAGCGTACCTCTACCTTGGAATTCAATCTGGCGGCCTCCCATCTGTAGCCATATACCTTCCCAAGACAATGTCGGTTGAGCTCGGCTCTCGTGTCAAGGTTGGAGATGTCTATTGCCGAATTTCGGCTGGTTTTTCAGGCCCCAAAGTTGAATTCATAGGTCATTGTGTGGTCACTATGGAGACTGACCGAAACCTTGATTTCGAGTTGATGCTCGAAGGCGATGCCGTTGGAGGCAAGCTTGCACTGGTCATGGACGGCGTCATCAAAAATCCGTTTGGTCTGAGCAAGAGGATTGCCCTCGGAGCCACAGGTGATGGTCAGAAGCTGGGTGTTCAAATCAGCGTGATCTGGACCCAGTTGGCAGCCACAGGTATGCCTGCAGGATTGGGCTTGTCCGGCACGCTATGTATCGACTACGAGACTCCAAAGCAGAAAACCTATGGAATGACAGTTAATCTGAGCGAGAATCCGATGGACTTCATCATTGTCGTCAATGCGACGTCTCTCTCATACTTGGACCTCGTCGACATTGCCTCGGCGTTGACAGATACCACTATTCCTGCTGGCGATGGTTCGGTCGCTTCATTCCGGAATCTGGAAATTTATGCCAGCCTTGGTGGCTCTTTTGGGTCGCAGACATACCCCCCTGGCCTTCGTATGCGAGGTATTATGAGCATCAACGGCCAAGACGCCTTTTTCAGTTGCGATATCTCCATCTCTGGTCTCAAACTGTTGGCTTGCATTCCATCTTTTGAGGTAGGGTGCCTCAAATTGACGGGGGAAAAGGAGCTGCCTGTCTTGACTGACTGGCCAGTTGCAATGCAACAGATCACCGCAGAAAAGATTGCCAAAGGTGATCCTGATAAGACTGCATTGGTCGCTTCGCAGCGGTGTGAGGATAAGTATGCCATGCTAGATCTTGAGATCACCTTGTCGAAACAGTCTTTCCTGCTCAATGGTAGAATTGAGATCTTCGGCCTTACCGCGTATGCAGACATCATGTGCCAGTATAAACCGGAGCCCAGATTCTCCTTGGATTTCTTACTACAGTGGAACGATCTCGTCAAGCTCCAACTGCACGCCAAGATGCTTGACAGCAAGTACCTTGATCGCCCGCGCGACGCCGATTTCGAAGTTTCTGCTGTCTTTGAACAGACCATCATCCAGCAGATCATCGATTCCTTGACAGAAGTGCTAAAGTCGACCTCGAAAACGCTATCGGAAGGGGTGAACAAGGTCAAAGCCGAGCTACAAGCACTCGAGAACAAAAAGCGCGCTTTGATGGATGCGGCATTGGAGAAGCTACGCGCCGCAGAGAAAGATCTAGATGAGGAGAAAGCCGATATCGAGAAGAGGATCCAGGAAAACAAGCAGCGAACTCTGGAGCGAGGTCGCGAGCTAGAAGAGGCCAAGGCAAGGAATGAAGCTGAAAAGCAACGGAGGCAGCGAGTAGCTGATGAGGAGTGGGCGATCAAGAAGCGAGAAGCTCAAGAGCGGAAGAACCGGAGAGAAGCTGAAGAAAATGCTCGTGTTGCGGAGATTGCACGCAAGAAGCAGGAGAAAGCAGGCCAGAAAGCTCAACAGGAGCGTAAAATGCTTAGCGAATTCGGTGGTATTACAGTCGATGATATCCTTCGCCAGGCGCGCAACGATCTCGATAATAGACGAAGTGAGTAACTTGAACCCTCTCTCATGGTAATCTGCGCTTGTCATACTAATGCAAACTGCAGGGGAGAGGGATTACTGGGACAGACGCGTCGATGAGATTGATGGCTTCTGGCATCCGTGAGTAACCGACAAGGCCATGACCTGATTTGCCATTGGGCTTGCTAACACACATACACAGCGTCGATGAGAGCGAAGCACGGGCTAACCTGACTGCGCTCACGATTTTCGTTGCGGGATGCGAAACAGCATTAGACCTGCTAGATCGCATCGTTCATTCCCAAGAGTTCAAAGACGCCGGCAATTTCCTGGATGAGCTGGACAACGATCTTGCGGAATTAGGTAACAAACTTGAGAATAGCTACGAAGAAGCCAAAGGGGCCGTCAAGGGTTTTGCCGAAGAGCTTGACAAAACTATCGACGACCTCAACCATGAGTGGAAAACAACAGTGAACGAAGTCCAAAGCTTGGTTGATAATGCATCTCTTGAACTGACCAACTTCGTCAACGAGCAAAAAGCCGCTCTGGACAACCTCACTACTGACCTCCAAAATTTGCTCAACAGCGTGAAAGCCAACCTTGTCAAGACGGCGCAAGAAGAGGTCGAGAAAATCAAGAACGATGACACCCTTCTGGTGGCCGCCAACAAAGGCCTCGACAACTTCGATAGCCTACAACAAAGCGCTTTCGACGGCCTCAGTGACATCATGAAAGATGCTGTTGGGAACTTGGTTGACATCCAGCATATCAGCCTCAACGGCACCATCACTGCCGACGCAAAAAAGCAAACGCCATTTGTAATAACTATCCGGGGCATATTCGGCGGCAAGCGAGATTTTGAATTCCTGCTCGAGTGGTTGCCTTGGAGGCCTGGCGCAGATGATATGACGCTGTTCAAGAGGCTTACTTCTATGTTGATGTCGTATCTGAATGGAGAAGATGTGGGTCTGAGCAAGGTGCCTCTGAAGACTATGGCCCAAGAACCCGCAGCAGTGAATGGCAACGTTCAGACTATCATGCCTGGACTTGCGGCTCTAAATGGCAATGTGATTGCCGTTTCGCAAGAGCCTGTAGACGACGATGGGTATGGTATAGATATCCTCATACAAGAACCTGCGAAAAAAGATGAGTTCGGCGAGTGGATAGCAGAGAGAGGTAATATGGATGAGGAATTATAATCGTTAGAAGCAATCTCCAAGGGCTGCGACTATAATGTCCGACTTTGAGATTTTTAACTTCTAAACATGATATTGCAGGCAACTACTCTTCATACGCTAAACACATTAATACAGCCACTCAATGATAACGGTAGCGGATACCCTAAGTTTGTATAATTCCACTCATGATGGAGATAGATGTAGAGTCTTGACAAAGAAACTTTGAATAAAGGTCATTAGGACACCTCTGCTCTTGCGGACGGAAACTTGATTAGAAGAGCCAAATGTTGTTTTCGCCTGGTTGGAATAACATCATGTGCTTCAAATAGATTATATCGACCCTGCTTATTTCTTGCTTAAGGCTGCAAATGCCGTTACAGGCTCTAGCGCTCGCTGCGACAGCCACAGCTACCCGCTAGCCAGCTGACACCCGAAGACACGACCATGCCAGGAGCGTGGCTAATAGTCGGATCTTTTCATTATCAAATCGGCCGTCAAAGTCTACCGCGAACATTTTTTACAGCCCCGTTGAAGGTGAAAGTCTGTTTGTAATGCAATTGACAATTCACACCCTTCCTAGCTTTGAGTACTGCTTTCCAACAACGCTCGTCTCGATTGGAACCTGGCGATAATTATTGGACCATTATCTCATAATCCGCTTCACGCGTTATGAATCAGGACCGAACGCATTTTTGCTCAGCGTAAGGTCAACGATCATTTTTGTCAATTCTAGTCGAATGTAGAGGTATCATGTTGACTCAATCTTGGAAACTTTTGGCGGAGCATCGATTGAATCTTATGGAAACATTGTCAGAGCTTGATCAAATCGATACTGTGCCTGGTCAAGCAAAATGTGCTCTGATTAAATCATAAGTCTTCGGCTTGGTATTCTATCTCTCAGGCGCGCAGTATGTGACCGCATCTTTTTACGAAATACCAAACGTTCTGCTGCCGAGAGAGCTTCTCACCAAGTTCTTCACAAATTCTGCGATGCTACGGTGGTGTAAACTACTACAAGCTCAACAGCGAGAGCGACAGCTGGGTGACCCTCCACACTGACCAGGGCATTGTTGGTGCAGGAATAAGAAGTGGCGGCGGCAGCGCTAGGCGCGCACCAGAATACAATTCAGCTCAAATATTACATGTGGCTGGCGGCTACTGCATGAACTAGTGGAAGATCTATTCTAGAAGCATTTTGACCTCGCTTTCGGTTACCCATCCTGGTATAATTAGCTTGGTGCCTGCGTGCCTGCCTCGTATTTAGACGTGGTCGGGTTCTTCCGAGGCGCTTCATCTAGTATCTCACACGTGGCGTAGTAGATGGACCCGTGTACTGCGACATGAAGCAACATAGTTCTCTCCAACGCTAGCTGGAATTATCGAAGTGGTGATAGAGCTGTTCAACCCTAATCAAACTTCGTCTAAGCCGTCTTTAGCATGCCCTTGCGGTATGGCACAAAATAATTTTGTCAATGATCAGAGATGTCAGCAGCTCAAATCGGTAAGGATAAGAAGAGGGTCGTAGGATACGAGGATCTAGAACGATTTATACGGAGGAGATATCTCAGCTAGCTGACCAGGTTATTTTCAATATATTAGGAGTCTTTCCTTCGTCTCGAAAAAATGCCTTCAGCGGATTGCAACCAGCTTCGAGTCCCAATTCCTTCGATCGCGCGAGACGCAGGATAATATCATTGAACCTACAAATCTTCAAATTACAGACCTTATATCCGAGAAACTTGTCGGCAAATCCCTTTGTTACAATCCTAGTCACTTCTTCTACAGCGAGCTATCCTGATGGCGTTCACGAAATTATCAGCGCTGCTGCTCTCTTCATGCTTCATCTCGCAGGTGTATAGCACCCCTGTTGCTACTACACCCGAAGAGCTTGCCGCTCGTGGTCTCTCGACTTGCCAAGTGGTATCAGATATCGTCAAGATACTGCACAACCCGACTATCAGCGCCTCAGCGACGAAGTTCTGCAGCTCTTTCATCTCGATCCCACTGCAGACTGCCACAATCGCCTCTACAGCCACGGTCACGCCTGCAGCAGCGACCACTACAACGACAGTAACAGTTTCCACGTGAGTACTCGATCACAGTATTACCTAAGCATAACACGCTCATATTCTTCCAGTGATATTACGATTACAACAACTCTAGGTCTTCCACAGACCACTGGAGCTCCAGTCAAAAAGAGAGGAGGCAGTCTACCCCCCTATGTAGCTGCCTTTGCTTCTAGCAAAATCTCCCAAGCGTGTTCCTGCCTCTCGATTACTCCTTCAACGACGACAGTCCGAAACACAGCAACCATCACAGCTCCAGTTTCGGTAAGCTAATGCCCCTGTCCACTCTCATCTGGAAACCCACTTGTCTAATCTGCTTCCTAGACATCTACAGAAACAACAACAGTGACGTCCACGTCCACCTCAACTTCCACCGTCCTCGGTGCAGCACCTGAATGCCTCCCATCCGCCATCACTGCAAGTCCTGTCCGGCTTTTCCAACCTGGGGAGGAGGCCATTGCTGGCACCGCCCAGGAAGTCCGCTCCAGGTTCCCAATCAACAGCCTTCAGGATTGCTGCAGCGCATGCTACCTGGACACCCCAAGCTGCGTAGCCTTTACGTACGGAGTAAGCTATCCCATGCCTCTAATGACCTCTCTCCTCTCTCGTCTCTCCGCCCTTTCGTGGCCAAGAGACTCAGACCTGATACTGACAAATTGTATTAGAATTATGACAATTCGCAATTGACTCCTGGTCGTGGCAGTCTGGATCAACCGAGTACGGTCAATACTTGCCGGATCTACCGCGATGTATTCGACGACTGCGCGAATGATGTTGCTCTCTTCGATACTAGGGTACCTCTCCTTGCCGGTGAGGTTAATAACGTGGGCATCGGCCCTTGCACTCCAGATTTGAGTTAAAGACCGATCGATTATTTTATTCAGATTTTAGAGTCTCAACACCAAGGATTTGGCATTTGGACGTTCTCGATAGAATTTCTTTCCTCTCTATTGGAGTTAATACACATCTACATTTATTGCGACAGGAGCGATTTGACAAGTAGCCTGACTTTTTAACGTGGACCCAGTCTAAGACCTCCTAAACAGCCCTTTCAGCTTTTACGACATTATCTGAGGTTTAAGAGCTGGAACTGTGATATTCTACTTTGGTATTTGAGGCTTATACAGAGGGAACTGCGTATTCTGCCAGGAAATTGTAATATCTGACATGTATCTACCAAATGTAAAGTAGATTTTCTCATGGTAGATAAAGCCTAGAGAAAGTAGGAAGGATAAGCAAGAAAGACATTTAGAGTATGTGCAGTTGTCGCGGAGGAAGGTCCGAGATTGGACCCTGACTGGACCCTGACAGGAAGTGCCAAGCTTGTAACGGCTATCGTGGGGATGGTAATGGCGATTTGACTGGAGTCAAGGCGCATGCCAAGACATTGAATTTTTCAAAGCATGACATACTGATTTTGTAGGTAAACGTCAATGTCGCTCTTGCTTTTTTCTTACTCATTCCAATACACACACGATTATGCCGGGAATTACCAATACCACTACAGCTGTGAAGGCGATATTCGCACTGGATATTATCACAGCAATCTTGGCTTTTGTACTTTTTATCGCAGCGACGGTGATAGTGCTCACACGTATCGCCAATGGGCGTATCCGTTCTTTCACACGGTCTTCGGGTGCTGGCCCGTTGAAAACAACACTATCAACCCACCTATTCCTGATCCCGGCATTGCTCTTCCTTACTTTGGCCTACGCTATACAATCTGCAGTGGTTGCACTTCAAGCAAAATCCGCCTCGCTTGCTTCAGTCACTTCGGCCTTCGACTACAATTATACATCTGACCTCTCCTCCTCCGCTTCAATCAGTACTTCAACCATCTCAGCTCTCAGCTTCACGCAACAGCTGGCCTCCATACTCTTTAGCGTCTTCCTGACGGCTGCTGTCTGGCTACATTCGAATAATTTGACAACAAATGGAACGAATGTTAATTCACCAGGAACCTTCTCAAGGATCTGGAATACCGTCATCATCATCGCAATTCTTGTGTTCGGTCTTGCGGCGTGGGGTCAAGGGCTTTCTGCGCGAGGGAGTGGCCATAATGCGTTAAGCTTCTCGGATACCATCAGCAATGACCGTATCACGCGTATCCTGTTCGTCGTCTTCCGCTGCGTCGTCATCTATACCTCGACCAGCGTATCCATCGAAGTTGTTAGGAATTATCTGAACCTTAACAAGAACGGCGCGGCCGGTGTAAGTTCTATCCTTGATTGGTACTGAGTGCCGGTAGAGAAGATAGGTTGACACGGCTCTAGAATATTGAGCGCCCCCTCCTGGCACGCTTCACCTTCGTTGTCGTCCCTCTTATCTGGATGAGAAACCTTTTCATCATCGTCAACATCGTCATGATATACGAGAACGTGTCAAATTGGTCATCATCTGCCAACCAAGCGCTCGCCTTCTTGTTCATCATCTTCGGTCAGCTCACAAATTTGACGATCCTGTTCATGGTTCTTTGGGGTGCCTGGAGCATGGGAAGGAGCGCTGGGAAGGCTCCATCGAATGATTATTGATCATTCCAGAATAGCTGGATAGCGGATCTGGCGGTAATCTTGGGTAATTTCGTAATTAGCGTGGACTCGGACGAATCGTGCGCTCCACGGAGACGTGACAACAATGATTTCTTAGGACAGAATTGCTAAGACTGTATGTTGTATGACGTGGCCGAAGGTTTGCAGTTGGTATTGCAATATTGGTAGAGAATACAACGTTTTATACCAGCATCTCTTTGATGCTCTTCGATCGAAATAGATGCCCGCGAGTGCGAAATATGCACAGAGCAGGCAGTATGAGGAGTGTCTTCATAGTTTTGTACACTATCCTTGCTTCTCAGATATTGGCTCTAGTCGCTTTTCCATCTACGGTCGCATTCCACAATGAACCCTCCGTTGTCTGGACTCGACGCATCATCTCTGATCAGCAGTTGAACCTGAATAAAAGACCGAATAGGCTCTATATCTATCGTGTTTGTGCCGATGCTGGAATCAACCCTCGATTTCAATCAACCTGGAGCGCATGTTGTTCGTGGAGAAGTTATTGAACAACTCTCCGGCGAATCTGCAGCCTTTCGGTTATCCAGGCATGGTATTGAAGTGGTATCCAGCATTCTTTGACGGAGGCTGAGGCGATAGCACTGAACAGGATACGGTATCAGTCTGCAAAGACGGTTGAAGCGGGTAATGGCTCAAGCGAAGTTAGAATTGTAGAAGATAGCCTAGCGACCCGTTTGCACTGGACTAGACTGCGCAAGCGTGTGAGGTGGTAGTGTAGTATGATGTACAATTGGAGCAAATCCTGCAAGGATCGGATGAAGTAAAGACCGACATGCGAGATTTGATTCCTTCAGGATTCCACATGCCTGCTAGATGTTTCGTATTCGTATTTCTAGGCCCAATCCGGCACTTGGTGTAAATCCGAAAGAATCCAGATTCAATGCTGCGAATAGAGTTGCGCTTGCCAACAATCTACAATGGATGATGAATGATCGAGATGGCAAGGCTTAATCCGCCATGTCGATCATCCCACGCCTGATCAACTCTATTCACAATGGATGCTTTGGATATAGTTGAATCTAGTTTGCATTGGGCTGAAGGAGTAAGTTCTAGAATTGGTGTTCACCGGCTCCAGACGCCAGAGAACTAAATCTGTGTCAGTCGACGTGAGCAACATTAATACTTCTGGCTATCGCGCGTCTGGCAAACTCTTCTCAACCTCCCCACCGTTTTCACTCTTCTCTATTGGTTGCGCTAGATCAATGGGCTTTCGACTCATGAAGAAAGAGAGTAGAACAGCCAAACATCCTGCAGCAATGCCGAGGATGAAGACTCTTTGTATGGCCCCAATGATAGCCTCCAAGACTCGTTTCTGCGTATCTAGAGGCAATGTTCCCAGGAATGGCCCGCCAGCTCCTGATATTGCGCCTTGCACGTCTGACTTGGGAACACCTGGCAAGATGCGTTGGATCGAATTTTGGGATAGGTTAAGGAACACTGCATTGCCGATCGCTAGTGAAAAAGTAACGCCTGCAACCTGGGCACAGGTAATGAAACCGACAGCCAAAGGGATTTCCTCCTCGGGAACAAGCCATTGCGCGATGGCAAATGGCGCATTGACGAAGAAGCCGGTTCCAAGTCCACCGAGAACCAGTGCACCGTAGATGTACCCAGCATTGATGGTCAAGGTGATGTGGAACAGCATGGCGTTGGACACGATAAGGAAAAGTCCGCCGACTAGGAACCACGGCGTGTAGTACTTCAGTTTTTCCATCAACCCGCCGTTGAGACCGCTGCCAACGACGAGAGGGATGATATAGGGCAACAGTCGGATTCCCGACTTCAAGGCTTCGTCCGTCTGCACAAATTGGAAGTAGATGGGGATGAAGTAAATGGCAATGAACGAATTGGTGCTCGCTGCTGCAATCTGCGCAAAGAGTATAACCATTTCCTTTTGTCGGACGTATTGCACTGGAAAGACGCGCCGCGCAGTGGTGGTCAAGATAGCAAATTCTTGCTGTATGCCAAGAGCGATGAAGAGTATGCCAGAGGTGAGAAAGAGTCCAATGATGCGGCCGGAGTTCCATTCGTACAGGACACCTCCAAAGGAACAGGCCATGATACCTGCAACAAACGCACCGACTTGGAGAGTGGTTCCTACCATATCCAGCTCGATGAGCCGCTGTTTAAGCGTAGCGCCAGGCCGAGGATCTTGGGATGGCAGATACAAGAGGTAGACTGGGGCGAAAAGGCCTCCAATGACCAGATTGATGTAGAAAGCCCATCTCCATGTGGCGGAGCTGTCAGCAAAAGCACCACCAACGATCGGGCCTAGCACTGTTCCCACCCCGAAGGTGGCACCGATCATGGCGAAGTAGGTAGGGCGCTCTGTAGGGGTGGTGAAGACAGATAGAAATATGGTGACACCCAGGTACATGCCGGCGCCTGCAAGACCAGCAATGGCACGGCCGATGATAAGAGCGTTCATCGAGGGCGCACCACCGCAAAGGGCTGACCCGACTTCGAAACCCATGACGCAGCCAATGTAGAGCCATTTTGGATCGAATTGTCCGTACACTTTGGCCCAAAAGTTGATTGTTCCCGCAGCGGCGAGGAGCAGTGTGACAGACACCCATGGAAGCTTGCTGACCGATCCAAAATGTTCGACAATGGCAGGTATGATATCTGCGACGATGGTCTGATCAAGAGAGAATAGGAAAACGCTGGACAGGATAGCCGCAACTGCCGTGGCAGGATTGTCAGCGAAAGATTGATGGCACTACGCAGTCAAAGCACGCACCAGCAAATGCCCACCTCCAGCCATGAATCGGCCTCGTAGTTTGACTCTGGTCTGCTGCAGCTGCGTGGATGACGGCTGTTTCCACGTCGCGATTACTGTCGTGTTTATTTGTCGGTGGGGTGGACAATTGAGAGGCGTCTTTGTCCATGCTGTCAACCGCCAACGGTGCGACTGGAACGGTCGCAGCCATGGCAGTAGGGAGAGCTACAAATTCTGTTCTTTCGTTTGTAGCTCCTAATGATTGACTGCAATGACTCGACTGCAATGACTTGAATGCGATGACTTCAATGTGATGGCTTTTGAGCACAGCTGATAACTATGCGTGAGCGGAATTCGCACTCTGTTTATCCAAAATCGTAGACTTGAGCTGATGACGAGTATATTACATGGGATGGAGGGGTGACCATTTGCAGCGAAGCCACATGGCTGTACGAATACGCCGCATGCACGCGAGTACGATGTATGATTGGATAGATAATAAGACGGAGATTGCCGGTAGGATCAGATCCTTTCGGAAGGATTCTCACCGATGCCCGCGTTCGCTGGACCAAATGAGAAAACAGAATTAATCAACAGGGACAGCGATTTCGCATAGATTTTTGCCCAATGACTGGAAAGAGCCTTGGCCGCTAATCTGCGACTACCAACGCGAAGTCAAGCCCACTGCGTTTTGCACGGGACGTCGGCATTTCAATATTCCGTAGTTGTTACTTTTATCGCATGTCCCTGATACTGGCCTTCTACGTTTTCAGACCGCTATAGATATTTTGACTAAAGAATATAGGAGATACCGCTGTTGCTTTAATTTATCAGTCTAGGTCTCTATAAGAGATGCAAAGCCGGCTTTCAAAAATTCAGCGCAAAAGTTCCAATTTCACGCCCGGATGTTCGATCTTTTGCAGATCTTGACCTTGAAATCATTCTGTGGTGGCAGGATTGCTGTGGCGCTATAATTACGCATTCGCGCTTGTTCTACCCATCTGTGTTTATCAGGTAGTACTAGGTCAAAGTTCATCGCGATCATTGCTACCATTAGTATGATCTCTGTCGCAGCGAAATGACGACCAGGGCATAGTGTTGTTCCACCACCAAAGCCTCGGAAAACGCCAGGCTTGAAGCATGACTCAAACTTCTGGCCATTATGCTGCGAAGAGCTATTTTTTGGAATCGCCGAGGCTCGTACTCGCTGGCCTTGGGACCCCATAGGTCTTCGTTCTGGTGCATGATCGCCAATGGCATCTGGACAATATTTCCTTTAGTTAATAGATACCGGTCTGCCAAGATAAAGTCTTTTTGACTCTGACGGATGGAGGAGCCTGTAGTCCGTAACCGGAGTGTTTCCTGGAAAACCGACGAAATCAATGGAGAAGTCTTGGTGATATCGGAGACGTTGAATTCGTACTGTTTGACCATATCCACTTGAACTTTTGCCTCTGATTGCTGTAAGAGATCCCCCCTAATGTCTTGAAGTAACTGCGGCCTTGGAAAAATGTCAAAGATCATCCAATATGCACAAGGGATAGTGTTGATTAGCATTCCAAAGAGACCCGAAAGCTCGAACCTCGCGATATCGTTCAGTGGTGTACCACATGATTGTGCTGCTTCGAATCGCCTCTGAGCAAGGACTGATGCCTTGAGGTGGGCTTTCCCGGAGTAATAAACATGGAAAGCCTCGAAAAGCCGTTGGCGACCTCGGTGAGCTTTGGGGGCTAGCCACGACGAGAGATAATATAGGAGCAATTTAGGAAAGTCACCTTCGACGGTCCTGTAGCGATATGTCAGACGTTAGTGATAGTGTTTCAATACCCGAACAATAGCACATTACCAGTATCCATTCATCACTTCCGGGTGTCGGAATGGGTTTTCAGGCCCATAGATAGATTCAGCGCTTGCAAGAGCCGTCAGGCCTCGGATCCAGGCGTATAAGTCTACATGGACTTCATCGCCCTTCACGATGATCTTATCCAAAGCTATCGACACGCTTGAGGCCACAGCGATCACCATTCTGTCAAGATGGGGGCCTGGGGCCAGTGATTGGTGCATCGCATTCCGTGTTTCAGAGAACAGACCATGATCCGAAAAGAGGCCATCATCTACAATTGCCTCTGCTTCTTGGGTTGCTTGACAGAGTCTCTTGAGGAAGGAGGCAACGAAGGGATTGAAAGATAGTATTTTCCAGTTCAGCTGGCACAGACCTACGAGCTCAAGATCATTGACTACATAGATCTTCCCGTGAGAAATAGAGAGCGTATAGACAGAATATGGGTACTGTGACCTATAAACACTTAATGTACGACCCTTTGAGAAGGAGATACTTACCACACACGCCGATAATAACCGGTTCCGTGACGCAAGACCTCAGGTCGGCACCGTGGCGATCTTGAAAGTCCGCATCGAGTAAAGCATTACGCTCTCTAGCTGATCTTTCCCACTCGTTGACCTCGTCAAGAGTCCCCTATGATTTACCTTCCCAATGAAGATCCCAAGGAACGAGCGAAACACGTGTCGGGAATGCAGCTTAACAGTCACAACCGCAATGAGATTGAAATACTCAAGACACTCACGGCTGCTCGTTGTTCGGTGACTCCTACGTTACTTGCCGTTCAAGTTGCAGAGCAGGATCAGTCGGTACTAGAATTCCCTGAGAATGTGGCGCAATTATGGATGCCTGGAGGCTATATCGTCTGGATTCTCATGGCTACATTACCAGCTCAACCATTGGATATTTGCTCGTTTTGGAGAGACTACTCTAGGTCTGAACGGGATGAGATTCGGAAAGGCTTTAGAAATCATGCATGTACGTCGATCATTGCCGAATATGGATATCGTTATGCTTACGATTTATCAGGGAATTCATCAGCTATAGTCTTTACCACTATGATTCCAAGCTGGAAAACCTGATATGGGATAAGGAGAACAAGAAATGGTGAGGACTCTCTAGAGAATTGGCAATTCCCCGATATCAAGGAAACTAACCAAAATACGTTGATATTTGACAGTGAAATCACTGACCTCGAACAAGCGGTTCATAATCCCTACCAGAAAGGAGAAGGATTATAGTACGAAGATAAATATTTTTCGTAGATCTTACGCCGCAATTGGGCCGAGCCGGGGCTCTAAATACTTTGCCCTTTGTGCTCAAGCAGCTATTGATTAATCCTCCAACTATTTCTGGCTCTCATCCTAGGACATCCTTGAAGTTAGAGGTAATCTAGCCGCGCGCCATTCTAGTGGTATTTGTCGAGATTAGCACCTCGGACGTTTCGCATTGGATCGCTCTCCCTTAGCATTTGTCTCTCCGATAGATTCTACCAATGTCGCTTCGAAACCCTGTCTAGCATGGGAAAAGAATACCTCTAGGGTCTAATATATAAGAGCCTCCCACGTGGTAAACGCAATACAAGTATCGATGTGCGACAATAATCGATTTCCTCTTTCTAAAATCCCGTTGTGGACCACCTATATTTTTCACACTACTATTTCTAGATTGACCTCTGTATTTATAGTATGAACGCTATACGATAGCTAATTTCTCACGAACTATAGCTCAGCTATTTTATTGGGATATACTTATCAAAAGTAGTATACCTCAGATTATTCAAAATGGAGACTCTACCGCTACCGCCTGAAGTTTTTGATGGAATCTGGGCGAGATGGCAGGACTTTGAGATGGAAGTCTGGGGGGTTTTCGATGCCCAATGCCCGACAAATCGTATCCTCTCGTGGGGGGAGCCCAATAGTCTACTCAATACGTATATCCTATCCTAGATTGTTGATCACCGCACCCTTGTCTTCCACGTCTGGCCCAGTATTTGTTATACCGCCAAGTCGAAGTAGCGATTCTCTGTTGGGAGCCGAGTAGATAACGTGTTTGAGAGTTCACGACGAAGAGGTCTCAAGAGAATATTGATAAACATGTCTCTACTGACCATTTTATTTTACAGCTGAAGGCACGAGTATACTTTTGTACTCCAATCCAATTAAGTACAGCATTTCTTACCAAGCCGTTTATTCTGGCGCTCCAGCACGCCAGTATAGAGGCACCGTATTACTCCGGGAATATTTCCTCTTCCTGATGCGGGAGGTGGTAATACCTGGAAATAATCTTTGCAAGAGTCATATAGATTATTGGACTAGGCTCTTCAAAGTATATATAATAGTATTTCTACCCATCCTTATCCGGCCCAAGGTGGGTCGCTCTAACGTTATATTATTAGTCGCGGACCGTAAACGTTTTATAGAAGCTTTAAAATATTATCACCACCCCTCTGTATTCTTGTAGCGAACGTACTGCAAATCAGTATTTTGATTCACGCACTTCTGTATTTACACTGCTCTTGGCAAGTTTTGCTAATAATAATTTCTGTTATATAGGACGGAAGGAGAGTATCGAAAGCCACATTCTTGCAATTTCTCGGTCCAGGGAGCTCGAACAACGCCCGCTCTTCATCATTCGCAAAGTTCCACGAGTCTTCGCCACACCGCAGCCCTCGAAACCCATTCGCGAGCAGAGGATATGACAGTCATTCTTACTATGAAAGTTCCAGCAAGGAGAGCCAGGTTTCTAGCACCGCACTGGATTCGTACAGACCAATATGCCATAATAAATCGCCGTCGTACAGGACTGCGCCTGATCCTCTGGCGGACAGAATGGGTGCCCTTGGAATAGGCTATAGTTCACAGAAGGTTGGAGTGCGCTATAGTCAACAGGATAGGGTTTACAAGTACGTGAATTCTTATAAGGAATAAGCTCCAGTCGACAGTCATAGGGTCGATCAGTACAAGGCTCTTTGGGTAGAAATTAACAGAGTCTTGTATCAGACGACCATGGTCTAGTCTTGTAGTGATGTGTGCTCTGTCAGGAGGTCAAGTATGTGCGGCCTTGAGGGCGCTAGAGCTACTAAAGAGGGTCCAGCCATACCTCCAGGAGTAGTTGATCTGATCATGATTTCGGGGCAAACTTGGGTATCCCAGTCTCGGAGTGTCCACTATCTCGAAATAGCTGTCATATAGCTGCCCGTCCAGAGAAGAGACGGGATGGATGTCCATTTAAGCACTTCCACTGACTTCCAGAGACTGTAGCTTACTTGTCCTAGTTTGCTGAAAGTCTCCGTTTGCCCTTGCAAAAGACGATTTAATTAAGACGTAGCCGATAGAATTGCGTATAAAGATGGTTTCATTGTTATTCACCTTTTGCCGTGAATGAAATTTCGCTGCTGCAGTCGAATGCCACATTGCAGCAAATACTATACMTTGGGTCTTCCAGATCTTCGAAGATCACACTAAAAAGCTTCCCTTGCCCATTCTGAGATTACTTGATGGTCATTCGATCTATCCGTTTCACCTTAGCTGAGGAAGTCAACCGACATCCGTGCGGGGGATATCTCAGTGACCTGCAGCCTACTTGCTTCTCTAAGATTGAAAGATTCTTTGTTGTGAGACCTGCTGAATGAAACACTCGAAAACCATTGTTGCAAATATGCAGTGCCGAACACCATGAATGCATTATCCCTATCAAGGAAGCGAGCGAGTCTGGGAAAATTGGTGGGATAGTACTCGACTTGGCAGCAAGTAAGAGTCTGCTGCTTATAACCCGGAAGATGCTCACCTACGCTTGGAAATGTTCGTGACACCTATTGATCCATCGATGCGTAAAGCCTTGGGTTGTAGAAGTAGGTGCGAAATGGTGTCCGTATTGGAAGATAATTACAATGGAATATCAGTGGAGGAAAGCCTATTCTCTGCCCGCTCTCGGTCAGTATAGGAGTAGGTTTGTGCTTGGAAGATCCAAGGGGTGAATATTCTCAATATATTGGACTATCAGAGGATATAGTATAGTAGGCCTAAACTCCCAATATAGTGAGAAGATAAGATATTAGCTTGAATATATAGGAGAAAATCAAATATCGTTATCACCAAAGAGCGGAATCAAGTCTTGGTCCTAGCCACTGACTCTTTACTATAGTATGCAAGAGCTTTCAACGACTTGAAGATAAATTCAAAGGTAGTATCAATAATTTAAAGTGCTAGTTTACTTGAATAAACTTCTCGGAATTATATAGATACTCCAGTACTCTAGCGTATAAGGTAAAAATCTTGATACTCCATATACTGCAATATTCAAGCAAAAGTTGGGTCCGATAACTCGTTTTCAATTTTCTACTCGACTAGGATAATAGATTAGAATAGAACAATCGATATAGTATAATATAAACGTCGGATGCACTTTTTTCTAGTTATTCAACCTGAATATAATTATATAACTACTATATCCACTCGTTTACGCCCTTATTTCGCTATATAAAATATTACAAATAATCCGAAATACTATATATCCTAATAGTATATTTTTGCGGAAGTAATACTATTTCTAAAATTTTAATAAAGCTAATTAGCTGAAACTGATTAAATTAGCTAAAAAAATATACTACTTCTAATATAAAAAATATACTAATACTTTTCTATATATAGTCGGTTTTTAGTAAAAATATTTAATTATAAAATTATTAAATTATTTAAACGTATTTTAATAAATTTATTAGCTAAAATTTTATTTGAAAATTAAAATTATTAGTAAAATTAAAAGTTTTAATAGTTTATAATTATAGAAAATTTAATTAAATTCTATTTATAAACGTTTAATTTTAAAAAAAAACTATTATATTTTATAATATATTATAATATCGGCGATTTTTATTTATAATTCTAACCTTATATATACTGGAAAACTATATAGTTTTCCAGTCGATTTATAAGAGCGGGCGCTAAAATATTAAATAGTTTTCCATCTAGAAGTAGAAACCTACTGGAAAACCACTTATTTTTTAGTAATATTAAAAATCTAAATAGTATATTTTTTAGCCCTATACTAGCGCTATAATAAAACGTTAAAATTAACCTAATCGAGTTTAGTTTCGTAGAGCTATTATAATTAGGGATTTTCGCGATTTTTATTATTCCGGGTAATCGACGTATTAAAAAACTATATTTTTTAAAACCGTGCATCCAGCGCTAAACCTAATATAATTTAGCTTATAAAGCACCGTTTTTTAGCTAATTTTTAGGGCTATTTAACGTATTAAAAATTTTAAAAAAAATCCGTAAATTAGTTAAATAATTATTTTTTTTAGCTTTTTAAATAAATTTTTTTATTTATTTAAACTAGATATATATAAATTTATTAATTTTTTATATTCTTAATAAAATCTTAACTATTTTTTCTATAATAGTAAATATTAATATTATAGCTTTTAAATTATATTAAGCTATTAAAATAAAAATTAAAAAAATTAAGGGCTTTTTATCGATTAGGTTTCTACCGGACCGATAAAAAAGCCGAAGCTATTACTAGGATTTGAATCTAGAACTTTTAGAATATAGTAATTATAGTCTAGTATTCTAACTACTAAATTATAGAGGCGATTATTAAAATTAACCGAGTTAAAATAGTATATAACCTAAATAATTAAAAAAAAAAAAAAAAAAAAATTTTTATAAAAATAATCTATAGAATAATAGCTATTTATAAATAAAATAGTTTTTTAAATAAACCTAGTAGATCTGCTATAAATTTAATTTAAAAAAAAAAATTAAAAAAACTAATTTAATTATTTAAAAAATCAATATTAATTCGATTTTTTTAAAAAATATATTATTTTTAAAGAAATTATTTAAATTTTAAAGAAAAAAATCTTTTAAATTAAAAAAAACTATATAGTTATTTTTAAAATTTAATTTTAACTTAAATTTCTAATTTAAATTTATATTTTTTAAATAGTTTTTAAATAAAATAATTATTAAATTAATTTAATAAATAATATAAATAATTTAAAATATTAATAAAAAAAATAATTAATATTAATTCTTTTAAATATAAAATAAATCTATTTTAAAAAATTAAATATCAATTAAAATTTTTTAACTTCTTTAAATTTTAATAATAAATATTATTTATAAAAATATTTTAATCTATAATAAATTATATATATTATAATAATAATTAAAATTTTTAATATTTATTTTTTAATTAATAAAATTAATTTTATATTTAAAAAATCTATTATTAATAAAAAACTATTTTTTTTTATAGATTTTTTAATTAAAATATTTTATTTAAAATTTTTCTAACTTTAAATAAACTATATAGATTAAATTAAATAAAAAAACTTTTAATATTAAAATTTATAATTATTTTATTAAATTTTTTAATAAAAAATCTATTATTAATAAATAAATTATTTATTATTTTAGATTTCTAGTTAAAAAATATTTATTTTTTTTATTTCTATTAATTCTAACTTTATATATATTAAAGTTTCGAATACTTTTTAAATCGATTTATAAAAACGGGTTAAATTTTTTAATAATATTTTATTTAATATTATAAATCTACTAAAAAATAATTTAATTTTAAATATAATAAAAATTTTTAGTTTTTATTTATATATTATATATTAATATTATATTATAAAAATTTTATTAATTTATATAAAACTAGTTTTATAAAGTTATTTTAATTAAAAATTTTAGCGAATTTTAATTTTTTAAATAATTAATATATTAAAAACTTTATAATTTATATCTATATATTTATTATTATTTCTATTATAGATTAGTTTCTAATAGATTAATATTTAATATATTTTTATCCTATAAAATATATTAAAAAAATTAAAAAAAAAATTAAATATTAATTAATTAATTATTTATTTTAGTTCTTTAATTAAATTATTTTATTTATTTAATTTAAATATATTTTAAAATTAAAATTTTTTTTAATTAGATTAATTAAAATATTTATCTATATAAAAATAGCTTTAATATTTAATTTATTATTAGAATCCTTTAAAAAAAAAAAAAAAAAAAAAAAAAAAAAAAAAAAAAACCCCTATTTCTTATCAATCCTACCGGACCGATAAAAAATCAGAAATACTCTAGCTGGGATTCGAACCCAAGACCTTTAGATTATAATAATTATAGC
>KE546968.1:0-24756 GCA_000442125.1 Opeltia flavorubescens | reverse complement strand
AAAAAAAAAAAAAAAAAAAAAAAAAAATAATTTTTTTATTCTATATAATAAATAAATAATTTAAATTAACGAAATTATTATTCCGGCTTTAAAGGCTATTTATAATACTAAAATTCTTAGCTGGTATACTATAATATAGGATAATATACTTACTAAAGTATATATTTACGACGAATACCGATAAATAAAAAAGCAACCTATTAATCTAGTTTATCCTATCCTAGTTTCCCGCTTCGGGGTATTTTAGCGTAAAGTATATATACTAGCTAATCGGCAGTTAAAATTTCGATAATCTATTTTAATACTATATATTTATAGTTTTAAATCGTCCGTTACTATTAATTTAATAGACCCTAATCGAATATAAATAAACTACTTTATATATTTAGATTTACTCTTCGATACCTTTTTTAAAATTATACTTTTCGAGAAAACCTATCTCGACTTCGATTTTAATAACTTTTCTATTTATAATAGGATTATACTATTATTTAAAGAATTTTATTTATAAAAATAGATTAAAGTTTTTAATAATCTCTAGAATATAATATAGCGCTATAAAATCGATCTCTACCTATAAATACTAACCTATAATATAGCTTTAATATCGGTAAAACTAATAGAAAATAATTAATTCTATTATTTATAAAGAATCGCGTATTTTAAAACGTATAATATTATTTTTAATCTATTCTATTTCCCTACTAAAAATATCCTCCCTTTTATTAATTTTTTATTCGAAGCTTTTAGCTTTATTTAAACCGAGATCGATTAATAAAATACTATTAATAAATAAAGAAGTAATACTTATCGAGACCTATATAATTTCGATACCCCTATATAAACTATATAAACTAAAGCTCATATTATTAAATAGTTCTTTATAGTAAAAACTAGATTTAATAAAGCCCTTTATAATATAATAAAATAAATCGAGCCTTTTAAATATCTAGATAAACCTATATTTAATAAAATAGCGAAATCCTTTAAAGTCCGTTAAAAATTCCGAATTATTCTCGCTATATTTAAAATTTTAAACTTTTCGCTTTAAAATATTAAATATTAGTAATTTTTAATAATTTCTAAAAAAACCAGTACTAATCCCTTTATTACAGCCGCCGCTACTAGCTACTAACCTTTTTAGCGTCTAAATATCTAGAATATCCTCGAGTTTATCTACACTTAAATTAATCGATAGCTCCTCCTTTTAAAAGTTCTCGCCGCCGAGTTTAAACCAGCTTATAAGTAGGAGGTTATATCTCCCGCTATATAAAAATATTTTAACGCTACTATTTAAGTTTTTACTCGTACTTTACGTATAATATATAAAAGTTAAATTTTATAGAAATTCGAAGCTTTATAAAAAAAGAGCTAGCGATAAATAATTAAAATAAAACGCGTAGGACCGTTTATATAACGAAATTCCGTCCGTTTCGATATCCAAAAAATTAAATAGTATAGCTTTAACTACTAGTAGATTCTACGCGATTTTAATTTAATATTATTACTTTAAGTTTTTTACTAAAAATATTTTTCTATTTTTAAAGCCGAAGTAATCCCGGATTTAAATATAATTAACGCGTTCTAATAATACTTTTAAATATAACGGAATATCGCTGGTATTATTTTATAGTAGGATAATAGGCTCGCTAGATTATAAAAAATAGTTCTACGAATATAAATAGCGTAAAATAAATTTATAGTACGTTTAGAAATTTATTAAAATTTATAAAACTTCGCCGCCGAATTAGTTATCTAGATATATATAAAATAAATATAGGATATTCTCGAGTATTATATTAAAAAAAATCTCCTTTTAAATAAAGCGAAGAATATTAAAGAAATATTCTATAATATACTATTTTAAAACTAAAATAACGGCTTTAAAAGCTTATTATTTTATTTTATATTTAAAATTATCGGGTTCGAACTTTAAATTATCTATTTTTATAAACTAAAAGGTTTAAATAGTAAAAATTTTAGAACTTTTAAAGTTTAGTCGGCCTTTTTATTATAAATAGATCGTATATAAAGATTATTTAGCTTCGAAAATCGCGTTATAGGTAACCTATATAGACCTGTATAAGAATAAAAGCAGTATTATCTATATATATAACTTGTATTCGCTATTATCCGAGACGAATTAACCTTAAAATACGCGTAGAAGTAGTTCAGGTATTTAATCCGATTAGCTAGTTATTACTTTTTAATTCTTTTCTATTATAATAATAACCGAATTTATAGCGAGTATAAAGCTTTAATTTCTACTAGACTAGTAGTAAAGGCTAAGACCAGGGGTAATTAGCTCTAGCTATATTATATTAGCTGGATCGTTCCTATAGTCCCGGCGGAATCGCTTTAATTTTTCAAATATAAGTTGGAGAGTTATAAATCCCGTTTATACTTTTTTAAATCCATTCTCTATTTAAACGGTTATTATTCTTTTAAAAAATAGCGTAAAAAATCTAGTAAAAATATTAAAAAGGCGTTATAAATCGCCGCGATAAAAATATCCGATACTTATAATATACTCGCTAAAGAAATTAAGGAAGAATATACCCTCGAAGTCGTTATAACTATAATCCTTATATATAAATAAATAAAGAAAATAGTTAAATATATATATTTAATCGGATAACCTATAAAGTTAAATAAAATATAAAAGTTTATAATTTTATATAATACCTATAAAAATAAAGATAATAAAAAAAACGATATTAGTAATAAAAAAACGTTAGAGTCGTTTTTTAAACTCGAAAATTAGATATTATAAAGTTAAAAAAGTCGGGTAATATATAAAAAGTTTATATAAACGGCTGTACTTACCTATAAACAACTTTAAATACTCGATAAGTATATAATAACTATACCCTATTTATTTATAAGCGACTTTAGACCTTCGGTAATCGTTAGATAATTATACTAAATTTACCTATAAGTAAGTTCGGCGTTTCGCTAAATCTATTTAATAGCTAGAACGTTAATTTTTATTACCGCGCGATAAAATATTTAATAATATTCGTCTTAATATTAATCTATCTAAATTAATAAAATTATAATAATAATTTTAACTTTAATAACCTTTTAATAGTTATATCGAAAGGTTTATTAAAAAATAGAAATTTAATCTTTTATATAATACTATTATATTACTACTATACTAAAAAATAAAAAAGCCCTATCTCCTTAAACTATAATTTCTAGTATAAAAACCCTACCGATTCTTCTATAATTTTAATATTATATTAATAAATTTTAATAAAAGCAATCTTTTAAATTAAATATTAGTTAGATTATTTAATTAAAGACTCCCGCGATTAAAATATTCCTCGTTTACCCTTTTAAATACCCTTTATTACCGTATTTCTCTATAATATCTAGGCCTAGCAAGGTTCTACGGCCTTCTCGTCTAGCTTAACTTTAGAATAATAGAATCTATTAAAGCCTAGATATTAATTCCTTTTAGACTATTATTAAAAAACCTATTTTTTATTAGATTTAAAGCGTCTAAATATCTTTATATAAACTAGCTTCGATATCGTATTAATTTATCTAGATTATAAATATTACTAGACTTACTAATAGGCGTTTAAATATTATATTCTAACTATTTATTTTATTAAACTTACCTATAAATAAATTAATTTTATATATTTTTTTTTTATTACTTTTACTTTATATTATTTTATTTTATTTTACTTTATTTTTTTATTAGTAAGTATTTACTAGTAAAAGAAATTATATTACGCGACTTTTATCGATAATTACTAGATATATAAGCTAATATAGGTATAAAACTACTTTTATAAACTCTAAATTTTTAATTTCCTCTATATTATATTTTATACTCTTTTTCTTTTATAGATACTCGGTTTCGTTCGTTATTTTATATTTTTACCTTTAATTAGACTTTATAACGCGATTCAACGCTTTTAAAAGCTTCGCTATATTATATTATAATTATTTATAATTTATAATAGTATATTATTCTATTTAAAATTTCGCTTTAAAACCTAGTATATTACTAACTAATATTTATAATATAATAAAATAATTTATACCGATTCTAATTATTTATTATACTAACTCCGTAGCTTTTATAATAACTTTAATATTTTTAACCCCTATTATACCTCTTTATTCGTTAATTAACCTTTATTTTACAGTATATTATAATTTAAAAGGTAAATTTTAATTAAATTTAATTATAAAAGAATTAACTCGCCTATAAACGAATTTAACGGCTTTTTATTTTTTATTTCGTTCTTTTTTTTTTTCTTTCTAATTAGCCTACTAACGAATTCGATAAAATATCCGAATTTTTAGTATTTAACTTATTTATAGGTAAATACCGTCGATTAGAGCTTTTATAACGATTAGAAAATATATTAAAAAACGTAAATCGGACGGGACGCTAGAACCGACTATAAAATTAGAGAAAGTTACTATAAAAATCGATTTTTATCGCGCTATAGATAAAAAGGTCTAAATTATCCGGAAAAACTCTTTTAAAGTATTAATTATTAATCCCGGTTAGCTCGATAATATTGTATAGTTTACTTTTTATTTTAAAATTCTAAATACCTTTAACGTTTATAAACTCTTATATAATTTTACTATCTAATTTATTTTTATTAAATATTTTAAAAAATATATTAAAACCTTTAATAAAATAAGTAACTAGACCTTTATAAATATATTCCCTGTATTCGATTTTAAAGAATATATTTTCTAGTTATCTATTTTAACGCTTCCAAATAATAATACTATTAATACCTATAATTATCGAAAATAAATAATTATCTATTATATAATTTTAAAAWTTTTTAGTATTTAACCCGATTTAATATAAGATTATATTAATAACGAGCCGGCTATTAAGTACTAGGGGTTTATTATAGAGAATTAGGCCCGCGGTTATACCCTACTATAATTCGTTTAAAAAAAAAAAAAAGATATTATAATTCTAAATTCTATCTCCTCTAATATTTATTAAATTTTAGCCGCCTTTATAACGTTTATAACTCCCGATAATTAAAAACTCAACTCGAAAATATTATAAAATACGCTAAATACTATAACTAAAAAAAATATATCGATAAAATTTACTAAAATAATATAATAACTAAAAAATAAAAAATAATTAAACCCGCGACCGAGATTAAAAATAAATTAAAAAAAAAAAATAAAATATATAAATAACCTCGCGAGTTATTTAACTATTTTTAATTTAGATAAAATTCGATTCTATAATTTTATAGGATATAACCGTAAAAATAATCTATAAGCCCTAATATTAGTCTAGTAGTAGGCTATTCTAATAGAAGCCTAATATAATTTTAAATATACGAAAATTGTTTACTTTAAAAATTTTTTTTAGATTATTTTATTTATAATAGAAATATAATAAAAAAAAAAAAAATAGCGACGCGTTATTAATAAACTTACGGAGGTTATTATCGAGAATATTATTTAAAAAAACCTCGATAACTATTTTAAAAGAAAAAACTTCTCTAATTTACTACCCGAAGACCTATTTATTTCCTAGCTTCTACCTAATAACTTATATAACGCGATATATATTAGTATAAACGTTTATAATATAATACTCTTTTTATATCCGAAAGCCTATAAATTTTTAGACTTAAACTCTATTATATTAATTTTTAAATATAACGTTTAAAAACTCTTTTATATATAGTAAGTTTAGTATATAATCTAAAAAATAAATATTAAACGGGCCTTTAAAAGTATTATTTTAGCGAATAATATAGATTTAAAAAAAACGCTATCGTTATTATTTTATATAGTATACGCGGTAGAGAGTATATAATTAAAATAGGAAAAAAAGAATAATAGTAAATAAATCTCTTAGCTATAACTATCTTTTTATTCTATTTCGCTATCTAGCTAGCCTAATAGTAGATAGCTATTTTACCGAATTTATTTATAGGCGAGTAGCTCTAATAATAGTCCTATTTACCTATAAGCGAGTTCGATAAAGTGCCAGTCCTATTTACTTATAGGCGAGTTCGGTAAAATAATAATCCTATTTATTTATAAGCGAGTTTAGTAAAATAGTAATCGATTTTTCTATAAATACTATTAATCCGATTATTATTTTTTCTAAAAACGAAATTATATTTTTTAAAATCGTTTAATATATAAAAGAAGTAATATTCCGGTAATATAAGCGAGAGATAAATATCTATAAATAAAATTAGTCGAAATATTTTTATAGTCGACGCCTTTAATACTATCCTTAATAATAATATTAATATAGCTAATAAAATATTTAAAAAAGAAATATCTATTATTAAAATATTAGATTAACTTTTATATTTTTCTAGTTAAATTTTTTTTAATATAATTTAATCTCGTTTTAAATTTTTTAACTCGCGTTTTAAAACCGTTAAAAAGAAAATAATCTAATTTATTACCGATTTTTAGGCGCGTAAATACTATAAAGCGGCGTTACTAGTTAATAAAATCGGAAATAGGTAATACCGCCCAACCCTTATTATCTATAAAAGTTCGAGTAGTTAAATATAGTATAAAAAGCTTCTAGAGATCCCTACTTTAGTATAATACTTTCGTTTATTTTATAGTAGCTCTAATTTGTAATTAAATCTAGATTACTATAAAATTATATTAAAAACCGATATTATAGACCTTTTTAAAAATATCCGGTAATTATTTAATATCCCGTGTATTTTAAAATAAATATATTTTACTACTTATAATATCTAAATAAACCGATCCCTAGATATAGATTCGAATCCGAATTTTTATAAGTAGCGGCGTCTTAAATTAAGCGATAAAAACAATATAAAAAAAATAGACGAGCTAGTAGAACTAGATATAAAATATCGATTATTTTATTTAAATATTTTCGGGCGCGTATAAATAACTAAAATTTTTTCTATCGGTATTCTATATAGCTAGTATACTAATCTACTATATAGTATTTATAACAAGGTATATCGCTTTTAAGATATTTTAATCTAAATATATAAATCGATTAATTAACTAAATACCCGATACTATAATTTAGTAACCGCTATTTTTATATTTAATAAAAGGGCCGACTTTTAAGGCCTACTATATTTTATCTATTTAAATAACGTCGAGAAAAAGAATAAATACCTAAATTTAAAAGAATATAAATAAATTAAAAAAATATTATATAATAAAAAATTATTCGCTACGTAATTAATTAAATATTAGTATTTTTTTTATCTATAAGCCTTTTATAATATCGCGAAACCTTAGTAAAGCCAGTAGCTAAAATCCGATACTATAATAGATTTATTCCTACCGTTTTTTTATATAATATACCTATAATAAATATTTATATCTATTATTAATAATATTAACGGGCGTATTATTATTATTAGTAAATCCATCCTTTATAATAAATAAGTGGCCTTAAAACTCGAAAAAAAACTATTAAAAATATTTAAATATATATTTATCTATATTTTTTATATTTAAAACCTCGGCGGAGGCGTTAATAAAAAAATAAAAAAAGCTAGATATAATATATTTAAATATCGCCGCTTAAATTATATAGTATTCGCTTTTTTAATAAAGAAATTTACTATAAATTTAAAAAATAGCGTTATAAATATAAATATATAGTATATAATAAATAATTATAGCGCGATTAACTTCTTTTTTATAACTAGAATCGATATTCGATACTCTATTCCTTAAATAAATATATAGTCCGTTCTTTATAGAATTCGTTTATAATCGAATTTAATAGAATTAAAATTCTCGAAATCTAAAGTTAACTTTATTATAGGCTAAAATCGATATTTATAATTATATAACGTACTTATTAATTAAGCTAAAGGCTATCGCCGTTCTCGCCTATAACTTTTATTATATCTATTAGAGGAAATTTCTAATCTACTATAAATAGCCGGTTATATAATAATTAATTAAAAGCTTTCTAGTAAATTTAAAATTTTTTATTATATTAATCCGGTCGGTATATAAATAATATAATAAAGATATTGTTGTAAATAAATTTAACGACTTTAATAATAATATTATAAGATTAATTACTAGTATATATACTTCCGCGATCTTTAAAAACTTTTAATTCAAAGAATTGGATATTATATTCCCGGATATATATATTAACGCGTAGTTTATTATTTAAGTATTAGATTATATATTAAAGCTCGGATAAAAGAACTAATATACCTTTTATATTATAATAATATTATACTCGTATAATTAGGCGTTAAATACTTTTACAACCTAGAAAATATATTTAATTATTATCGGGTAGACCGATATTAGAGTCTTTTAAATTATAATAAATAAAATCCGCGCCCGTATATTAAAAGAAGATTTTAAAAATATTTTATAAAATTTTACCAGCGAATATATATTAATATAGTCGGAGAATTTCTATCGCGACTTATTTAAATAGCGCTATTCTCGGCTATATTAAAGGTTAATCTAAAATATAATAATAAAAGATTTACTACTAGAGGAAAAGGAATTTATAAAAAATAAAAAAATTAAAAAGCCCCCGAATTAATTAATTCGGGAAGAAAATTTCTATAATATCTAAATATATCGAAATATAGATTAGATTATTACTAGAAGTTTATTATTTCTATCTATATACTCTCTAATATTAAAATATTAAAGTTAATACTAGATAAAACCTATTAAATATTTAATATAAAAAATAATCCAGTTATTTATTAAAAAAAAGAGTATATAATCGACGCTACTAATAATTTCTAACTATCGAAAAATTATTAAAGGGAAAATAGGTTTATTAATTTTATATTATATAGATTCTTTAAATTAACCAGCCGATTTTAAAAAAAAAAAAGAAACGTATAAAAGAAAAGGAAGTTAAATTAAATAAATATTCTAATAAATACCGGTAATAAAATTTAGTATTTCTAGTAGAGGCCGCAGTTAATATTTAATAAATAATAGCGTTTGTAACGAGGGTAAAACGCGCGAGGGCTAAATAAAAAAAAATAAAGAATAAAAAAAATTTAAAAGTAGTTAAAGTTATTAAAAAAATATAAATAAAGAAAAATTATATAGTAGCTACAGCTATTAAAAAGGCTTAAAAAGATATATTAGAATAATAAAATTTTTAGATTAAAGTATATAATTAACCAGCTTTTTATAGTTTAAAAGAAGATTAATAAAATTAATTTAAAAAAAATAAATATTTCGTTATAGATTTTATTATAGGTTTATATTAATAGTTTTAATAAGAAGTCTTTAAAGTTATTTTTATTTTTAAAATTTAAAGAACCCGACAATTCTAAAGAATCCGAAAAATTTAAAATATTCGAAAAATCTAAAGTATCCGAAAAATCTAAAAAGTTTAAAAAATTTAATAATTTTAATAAATCTTTTAAACTATTTAAATGACCTTTTTAAACGGTTTCGAATATATATAATTTTACTATTTATTTAAATATAAAAGAATACGAACTAACCGGTATAAATATTAAAGAGCGCCGATTAATTCCGGCCGTATTATTATCTACTTTTAATAAAAAGTTTAATTCCTTTTATCCCTTTTAATATTCGTTTCTAAATATTAATATAAATCTACCGCCTTTAAAGCGCCTATATTATAATAAAAAATACTAGAGTTTAAATTTTTTTATATTTATATTTATTTATAAATAAATATAGTAGAGGTTTTAAAAAATAATATCGATAAAAATTTATATAGTATAAATTATTTTTATTTAATTTATTCGGCGATATTATTTTATTCTTTTTATATTTATACTAATTATCCTATTCGGAGGCTATTTAATTATTATATTATCGATAGACGCCTTTATATATTTAAATTAGATTTTTTCCTTTAATAGTATAGCCGGTACTAATATTATTCTTTTTATACCCGCCCTTAATATAATCTTTATATAAAAAAATTACTATTATATATCTATTAAGTCGCGCTTATATATCGATACTCCTCTAATAATATTACTCGAGTAGATACTTGTTTTAAATAAGCTCGATATTTAAATAATTTAATAAATATTATTTATTAACTTTATTATTAGTTATTTAAAACTTTTAAAAGATATTATTATATTAAATAAGCTCTTTAAAATTTATCCCGCTTAATAAATATTACCGAATAAGGATAAAGCCAACCAGTACTTTATATAAAACGCTAAACTATATAATTATACCGTATTTAATAATATTATAAATAGGTTCTAACTATATATAAATAAACTTTTTTTAAATTTTTTCTATAATTATTTTATTTAATACTTTTCCTCCTTTTATTTTATTCGATTCTAAATAAAATTTACTACTATATAATTTAAAAACTTTCTACCCGTTTTATAATTATTTATAATTTATATTATTTTTATTTATATACTTTATTTATATTAATATAATTTGTCCGTTATAAAATTTCGATTACGCTATTTATAGTAATTTAACTATTAATACTAATAGTAAATTATAAACTACTACTATTTATAGCTAACGTTATTATATAGTTGTACGTAGCAAGCGTTATTATATATAACTATATAGCGTATAGTATAAACGCTATTATACTCGATTCTTACCTATTAAAAATAATTAGCCCCGAAAAATTAAAGATTACTAGTAAAAGGTTATTTATTTAATTATATCGATAATTTAATATAATTACTATTTAGTACTAATAGAAAACTTTTTATTAACTAATAAACTACTTAAAAATTACGGGTAAAAAGTTTAAATAATAAAAAATTAAAGAAAACCTAAACTATAAAAGTTTTTTTACTATCGAAACCTTTTAAAAAATAGTATAAATTAACGTTAAAGGCGATCCGATAGGATTTCTAGAATTTATATACTTTCTCGGATAGAGTTACTTTTTTTTTTAACTACTACCTTAAATAATACGCGGTAAAAGTTATAGGAAACTATTTTTCTTTTCGACTAATCTTTAAATTTGGTTATTAATACTAGCGGTATTATTAAAATAATCCCTATATACCCACCAGCTTATTATACGGATATTTTCCGCGGTATTTTTATATCCGCCCGTTTACTATACAAATATTTTTTATAGTTTTATTATATCTATTAGTATATTAAGCAGCTATTTTTTATAGATTCTTTATATCTACTAATATATTATACGGATATTATCCGTAAATAAAGTTATATATTTCTATATATAAAAACCTATAAACGGGTATAATAAAAATATTATATCGGGGTATTTTAAATACTAACTTTATATATTAATCTAAATTTATAATTATTTTTTCTAGAGCTAATAAGTTATAACCGCTTTTAAATTTATTTATAAGTAAGTTCGATTTAGTATTTATATCTAATTTTCGAAAATATTACCTTTTTAGATTTCGATTAACTTTTAAAGTTATTTCCTTTAGTTAAAAGCTATAAATATATTATAAAATCTTATTAATATTAGCTTTTATAAAATTCGGTTTTATAATTACTAACCTAAATTTAAAGGTTATAAAAATATTATAAAACCTAATCGAAGTCCTATTATATAATACTCGACTTTTCGAAAAGTAATTCTATTACTAATCGGAGTAATCTACTCTAATTATAAAGGATATCCTAATTTTATATATATATTAAAATACAATTCTATAATTATAATTAAAAAGTCCGAGATTAAATAATTTATAATTATAACTATAGTTTTTTCGACTCGCTACTTTTAATAATAGTTTTTATATATAATCTAGGATTTTAAATTTAACTTTAAATTATATTAAAACCTATATTAATATATAATATATAACTATTTATACTCGTTTATAATTAAATTTAATTATTTTTCAGCCTTTATTTTTTACGTTAATCGCGATTATAAAATTACGATAAGTATTATTAGATTTTATATCGAATAAAAATAATATAAATACTAACTCTTTAATAGGACTATTTAAATATTAGAAATACCGGTTATAATAATATTAAATTTATATTATCTAAAATTTATAAAAGAACTACAACTAAAGTTACCGAACTTTTAAACTATTTGTATCTAGTTACTCTTTTTAATAAAAGATTTTATTTTAGCGCCGGAATATAATATAAAATACCACGGAGTATTTAACTAAGTTTAATTTATAAAAGCGGTAAAACTAGTAAATTTAAAATTTTCTAGAAATTTCGAATAAAATAACCCTCCTTTAATACTAAATATAGAAAGAATAAAAAATA
This sequence comes from Opeltia flavorubescens, assembly GCA_000442125.1. Taxonomy (NCBI): domain Eukaryota; kingdom Fungi; phylum Ascomycota; class Lecanoromycetes; order Teloschistales; family Teloschistaceae; genus Opeltia; species Opeltia flavorubescens. The sequence goes on along the minus strand of KE546968.1, from coordinate 12,531 downwards.
TAATATATAATTAAAGCTATTAATAATAGTATATAATCTAATAAAAGCGAGCTAAAAAATATCCGATTAAAGGTTAATAATAAATAATATTGAAAGTACCCGGTAGAGAAGTATTAAATAAAAGTTATTATAATATTTTATAATTATATTAAATCTTTACCTTTTTTTTTATTAAATAATTAGTTTTATTAAACGGCTAAACTTTTAAACGATTTAGTTTTATATTATAACCTTTATAATTTTTTAATTCCGATTTATTATATTTATTATTAAGCTTTTAAATAACTTTTCCGTTTCGACCGATAATAAATACTAATTTTAGATTATAAATGTTATAAAAATTTAAAGCGGTTTACTTCTAATTAAAAAAAAAGGGCTACCGATTGAAATATTTAATAGAAAAAATATTATTTTTACTTTTTTATTCGTTACTACTAATATAAATAGTTAAATTATATTAAAATTATCGAATAGCTTTTTTAATTAATAATAATACTATTAAACTATTATTATTCCTTTTAAAGAAATCTAATTTAAAAAATCGAAGTATTTAAAAACCTATTAAATAATTCTATAAAAAATTAAAATATAATTATTTAAATTTAAAAAAAAGATATTTTTATTCGATAAAAAAATTAAATATACTATTTATAACTATAATCTAGAATTTAATATAACCGTATTAGAATTTTATTAAAAATAGACTTAACTATTTACTCCTATATTTATAATAATATTCCTTTTTTTAAATTATTTAAATTCTCTACTTTATATAAATCTCAATAATTATATTATTTTATATTTTTACCTCGCTTTTATAAGGCTTACTATAAATATATATAAATTCGGATATAATCGATTCTTTCTCCTTAATAAATCTAGTATTTATCCTTTTATTTTTCTTTACCTACTTTTTTTATTAAAGTATTTAATTTTTGTAATTCTTTTTATATTCGTTAAATTAAATAAAATTAAATTAATTTAAATTCTAATTTATCTATAATTAAATTCGGTCTATTTTAACTTTTACGAACGTAGTATTACGAAAAAATAGAACTTTTATTTATTTATATACAGGTTAAGTCTAATATTAAAATCTATATTTTTAGTTTATTATTATCGTAAATTAAAATAGTTTAAACTAGTTATTTATTAGTAATTTTTCTTTTTTAAAAAGTATATTTTTCGCCTTTAAACAATTATAAGATTAATAATACTATATTCGATAATATAAAAATATAAAATATTTCGACCGGTCCGTTTTATACTAATTAGTAGATATTTAGTTAATATTAAATTTTAGCGGAAAAAYTATCGCTAGATTTACTTTTTATAGCTTAATACGCTATTTTTATATATTATTTTAAAGGAATTACACCGGATTTAAAAGTAATTTTCTCGATAGTAATTTATATTAGGGTTACCGGGAAAAGATTCGGTTAATATAAACCCTACGGTTTATAATACGCTTATAGTTTAAGCTATATAAAACCTTTATAAAGTTATCGATATTAGCGTTTTTATACGCCTAATAATATTTTATTAAAGTAAAGTAAAACTTTAAAGGATTAATAATCGATTTTTTCTTTTTTAAAAAGATCTAAGTTTTTTTATAGAATTAATATATAAAGCTTGCGATTATTCGGTTAAAATACTATTTTTTAGTTAATAAATAATAGGCGATTTACAATATATATAAATCCTATAAATTAAAATATTTTAAAGCTCGATATTTTAAAATTAAAAGTTTAACCGCTATAAAAATACTTTTATTTAAACGGGATTAGGTAGATTATTATTATACGCGGTACCTTCGATTAAAAGTTTATTTATTTTATTATAAAAAAATACTAATTTTTTAATAAAATCTCGTTAATTTATATATATTAAAGGTATTTAAAAGCTAGTTTAATAGTTTTAATTCTATTTCGCTTCTAGAAAAACGTTATTATATATATTTTTATTCGATAAGGTTTTTTGTTTTTATAATCTATTATTATTCTAATAGAGTTATAAATTTTTTACCTTTATTTAAATATCTAAATTCTTTTCTTTTAACGCTCTATTAAACTATTTTTTAAATTTAATAGTTGTCTTCGGATTATAATAATACGCCCGTTTTTAAAATTAATTATTTTAAAATATTTAAAATTTAATAAATCGATATTTAAAGATTTTACTATATTATTTTTTCTATTAAAATCTTCGGGTATTTAAAGTAAACCTTAATATACGCTCCTATAATAGATTTAAATAAATTCAAATATTAATATTACAGCTAATAAAGCTATTAAATTAATCCAGAAAAATTTAAAAACCCGTATAGCGATTTTAGGTATTATTAAAATCGAAGTTAAACGGGTATACTATATTTCTAGATTTAATAATTATCTTTAACCGATTTAAATAAAAGATATTTATTTAAATTTATCGTTTAAATAAATTATAGCTACTTTTATATTTTTATACTATTCACCCGCCTTATTTTCTAATATAGCTATTCAGTTCTCGAGTATATTAAAATACCGAATTTTTTTAATAGTACTCGTTTATAGTTAAATTCGACCTATTTTTATTTTTTATATAGAGTCAGCGGGTTTTATAATTAATATTTATAGCGATAAAAATCGATTATCGAAACTTTTAATAAAACGCTATTAAAGCCGATTATAAAACGCTTTTAAACGGTAACTAAATATAAATAAATTATACTATATATTTAAAACAAATACAATCTTTATTTTTTAATTTAAACTAGACGACTATATTAATTTAACTCGGAATAGCCCGGTAGAATATATATACTTAACTCGACGAATATTTAAATTAACCTATAAGCGAGTAAAATTTATACTTAATTATAAATAAGTTTAGTATAATTTAAATAATATTAGCTAAATATTATTTTATTTTAAAACTATTTAAGTCCCTATATTAAAATAGTAGAATTTATCTATAATTTATAAAATTAGACCTCGGTTTCGATAATACTCTAAAAGTCTTTTTCCTCTAAAGATTCTATAATAACCCGCCGAAGGCTAAATATACAGTAAACCCTAATAGGGAGTCGGTTAATCGCTGGCTAAAAATAGTAACTATAATTAATTAAATATTTACTAAAAACTTTAAAATAATTTTAAAGCTAAAAAAAATATATTATTATCTATAATACTAATTTATTTTAACTAGCTCGGCTACCTAGCTTTATAATTAAAATCTGAGAATTGGTTTTTTAAATTTTTTTAATCTATAGCACTAAATCTATATAATTATAATTAGGCAAACCGTTTAACAGCTAATTTTATAAACCCCAATAAAAAAATTTAATAAAAACAATATTTATAATTTTTATTTATATTTTAAATAATAAAGTAAAGTAAATAAAAAGTTATAAAATTATATTACCGATTTTCGTATATATTTAAATCGAACCGAATTTTTTATTTAAAAATTTTACTAGATTAGTATTTATTAAATCTATATTTAATTTTTTATTTTATCTAATTTAAAGTTTTTTATTTTTAATAACTATTTTTTATTATTATATCTTATTTATTTATTAATACTCTTTTTTTATTTATAAAACTCGCTTATAGTTAAATTCGGTCGACTACCTAATAGTAATTTATTTATAATAACTAATATAGTAAAAAAACTTATCGATTCGATTTTATAATATCCTTTTTAATAATATATAAATTCGAAATTTTAAATAATAATTAGTATATCAATCTAATACTAATATTTTTTTTTTTATTTTATTTTTTTTAATTTTTATTTCCTATAAATATTTAATTTACTTTTTTAGAATCTAGTTTATAAATTTATATTTCTATAACCCGATTTTTTTATATCCGATTTAAATATCTTTTCTCCTTTAAATACCCGATTTAAAGTTTCTATTTATTAAAAAACTACTTCTTCCTTTAAATTCTAGTATAAATATATTATATTATTCGATAAATATACTTATTATCTTTCGATTCTATATTATATAATTATAGCTTTCTATTAGAGTAAAAAAGTCTTCTACTCGAATATAAAAATATTTTAAAAGTTTTTATCCGATCGTTTATCCTTAAATTAATTAGTATACCTACCGTTTTTAATTAAAATAAAAGTTACTAACTATACGGTAGTATTACTTCTATAATAGAAAAAAAATAGGATTTAATTCCGTTTAATCAAAAGAAAATTAGATATAAATAGATATTCGGGGTTTATCGAATTAGTAGATATAATAAAGACTTTATCTAATATAAAAATATAAATTTAAAAAAGTTTAAATAAATAGTAAATTGCTCTTTAAATATATATATATCGTTTTTTAAATTATAAATACCTCGATAATAATCGAACGTTTAAACTTCTAGACGATTTAATATTATATTATAATTTTCGCAGAAAAATAAATACAACCTTCCGGTATTATAAGAAAAGTTAACCCCTTATATTATAATTTTTTATCTATAGCTATCTTTTATACTATTAAAGCTATATTTATAAAAAAATACAATATTAAATTATACCGAATTTATATATACGATATAAATTTATCGCCTTTTTTTTTATCTATTATATTAATTTTTATTTTTTCGTTATATTTTATAACGATAAAATAGTTATAAAATCGATTTTTCTATTTTTTATATTTCTACCCGTAGCTATCGGCCGTTAAAAAATCGAATTTCAAAAAATAATTTTATCTTTTTATAAAAATATTAAAAAAATAAAGATTCCGGAAATTATAAAAATCGATAATAACTATATTATTATTAAGATATACGAATTTTTTTTCTATATTTTAATTTATTATACCGCGAACCGGATAAATTTAAAAAGTTTTTTTTTTTTAATATTATATATATTAAATTAAATATTCGAAAAAATAGTAACTTTAAACTATTTTATAATATAATTTCTAATTAAATTTTACTAAAATTTATTATAAGTTTAATCTTTAAAATTAAAATATTTAACTCGATAACCAGTAGTATATAATATATAAAGTAGGTATAACTTCCGAGTAGCCAATAACAATTAGCTAAATTAATTAAAATTAAGTAAGAAAATCCGGAAAAAATATTAGATATTTATCCCGATTTATAAATATTATAAATATATAATAGTCGAAATTATACCCTAATTATTCTATTAATATTTCGCTTCTAGTCGCGATTATTATATATTCGTTACTTTTACCAATTTCGATTTTTTTTTAATTTCTTAATTTTTTAATACCCGTTTTATAAATATTTGTTATTATTAAAAAACTACCTCGCTATTATATTATTATCTAATAAAATCGAGTTTTTTTCAAATTAATTAATATCTATCTATTATACCTATTTTAATTACTTATTAATAATATCTAGGTAAATAAAATAATAAAACGAAAAAAACGGTTAAATATTAACTAGGTCTAATATTATATAAATAAAGATAACCAGCTTTTTAAAAATATTATATTAGATAATAAATTAATAAATTTCGATTAAATAAACTTTAATACTTTATTTAAAGCTTAAATATAATTTAAAAAAATTATAATAATATTATATTAAATCTTTTTACTAAATAGAATAAAATTAGATTATAAAAAATAATTTTAAAAAAAAATAAAAAATATTTAAAAATTTATAGAAAGAAAATAAAAAATAATTATTTTAATAATTCTCGTTAAATTTACCGCGCGAGATTTAATAAAAAATACACGGGGACTATTACTTTAAATCCTATATAAAAGAGTTTTACTTTTTTATTTAATAATAATTAAAATTACGGTTTTATATATTAATATAATTAAAATTTCCGATTTTTATTTTTATTAAAAATTCTATAAACGCTATACTTTAAAATTATAATAGCGCGGAATTTATTTATAGGCGAGTTCGGCGCGAATACGCCTATAATACCCGATTTAATAGGGAAAGTATATAAATTAATTATTTTTTATTCTACTAGGGTATAGTTATAATATTATTATAGATTATAAAATTTATATTATTTTATTTCCTATTTTATTAGATTTATTATATTTTAGTATTTTAATTTTCCAGACCCTTTTTTTTTTCTAATTTACCGATAATTCGATTACTACTAATTTTATTTAAAATTATCTTTTTTTTTTAAATATATCTATTAAAATAATTAGGCGCTAAAATAATAATTTTTCGATTATTTATTTTCCGATTTTAAATTAATTTGTTATTTAAAATATAGAATCCTTTAAATTTAATTCTTATAATAAAATATCTAGAGTTAAACTAACGTTATAGGTTCTATAAAATATTATATCCGAATTTATATTAAAAAGTTAACGGGTTATAATTTAAATAGGCGATAATATATTATAAATACTTTTTTAAAATTAAGGTATATACAGTTAAAAAAAAAAAATTTTTTTAAATCGATCTATTTATTTAAAATCGATATTATAGATATTATAATTAAATAAATATAGCTATTCTAAAAAATATTAAAGTTCGAATAGTTTCTAAAATAATAAAATAGCCTTTAAAAAAGTATTAGAAATTTAACCCGATTACAATTATTAATAAATCTTCCGTCGAAAAATATATTAAAACGAAAACTAGTAAAAATATACCGGCGGTTATTTTTTTAAAGAATTTTTTCTATTAAAGGGCGTAAAAGATTTAAATATCTATTAAAATTAATAAAAGTACGGTATATTAATATACGCTATATAATATTATAGCGTTTTTTTTTATAAAACCGATTTTTTATATAAAAATATTAGATTTAAAATTCGCTTTAGAATTAAATTTTCTATATAAATTTATAGAAATATAAAGTTATTTGGCTATAATATCGGTATTAATATAATAATTCGAAATATAATATAGTATTATACTATACTACTAGTAGTTTTATCGTTTATTTATAAAAGATTAAATAAATTACAAAATTATTTTATTAATAAAACCTTTTAACCCGTTATATATTATTTTAAATTCTATATAATAGTATTAAAGCGCCTGGCTACTATTATTCTTTTTATTCTCTTTTATAGTATTTTTAAATAATTAATTTAAAGTAGTTCGAAATTTAATTCGCCTTTTAATAGTTTTATTTAATAGCCGTCTAATATTATTTTTACTACTTCTAGAAACTAAGTTATACCGATATAATATATATTTTACAATTTCTAACTCCGGTAATAGTCGAGTAAACGTTAAAAATAATAGTTTTAGCTATAACGGAAAAAATATAATTATAGCCGATAATAATAATAATAAAAAAGTCGATAGCTAATAAATTAAATTAATAATATTTATATTAGTTTTATATTTTAAAATTATTCGGGTTTTTTAATAAAGCTATTTTCGGATTATATTATCCGCTAATATTTATAAAAATCCGCTAGTTTTTAAATCGGCTTTATAATTTAAAAAGAAAGTATAATTCGAAAAAAATTTAATTATTTTTAATTTAAATAATAATAATAAAGTATTTTATAACCGATATTTTAACTATTATACAATTAATTTTTCTAACGGCGGTAAATTCGAATCCGAATTATTATTTTTTTTTATTAATTTCTAGCGCTTTAAATATTATTCTTCCGAAAATAAAAAGGATAAACATTTATAATAAAATAAAAATTAGAAATTTATATTATTATTTTTTAAAATACTAATATAATTTTAAAAAGTTTTTAAAATATATAAATATAATATAAATAACTTTATAGTAATAGCTTTAAAAACGGTTTAATTAAAAAAATTAACGGTTAAATTTAAAAATAAATTACCGCGTATTAAAAATCTATATCTAATATAAAAGCGAGGAGTAAAAATCTAAATCTATTATTATTAGTAGTAAACCTTTTTAATTAATATTATATAATCTACTAAATTTAAAAATAGTTAAATACTAGAAAAAAAAATTAGATTTCGAAGATTTAAATCGAACTTGTATAATAATAAACTTATAATTAAAAAGAAACTAAAAATTAAATTTAAATTTAATTGTTTAAATAAAAGATTCTTATATTATAAAATTAAAAAAAATTTATAAATTTTTATTAATAGTTATTAACCAGCTATTATTAAAATTAAACGGCTGGAAAAAATCGGTAGTTAGATTAATCGGATAATTAGTACTTTATTAAAAAATATTAATTAAATTTTAAAATTAGGTTAAATTTTATATTATCGAAATATTTATATTTTAAATATAAGCCGACGGTTTTAAATAAAGGACTTTAAATATTAAAACCGTTACCGCGCTAATATTTATACTAGATACGCTATTATAAACTTATATAATTTTTTATTTTATATATTACTTTTAAGGTTTTTTATTATTTAAATTATTAGGGATTAGATAAATAAAAATTATAATCTTATAAAATTTATTAAACGGAACTTTTCTAATTATATTAAAAAATAAAATTATTATATTTTTCTTTTTAAAGTCTCGGGCGTTTATTCGAATTATATTTATTAAATTATTAATTTATTTTTATCTATAGTCTATTTAATTTTTTTTTTTATAATAAAAAAAGTAATATAGACTAGAAATAATCGGAATTTTTTTTTATCTAATATATTTATAGGTACTAATATACTAATATACTATATAGCGTTTATAATAAGGTATATTATTTTTATATAATTTTAATATAAATATATAAATCGATTAATTAACTATACATTTAATATTATAAATTTCCTTTATAAACGATATTAATAGGCGTATAATAATTATTAGAAAATCCATTTTTTATAAAAAATAAGTTATAATAAAATTAAAAAAAAAACTATTAAACTTCGATATATAAATATATATTAATATATTTATTATCCTACTAATTGTATATATAAACCTTTATTAAATTTTATATTTCGAGGTTAGAAAAGATTTTTTAGTAGCCTCGGCTATATAATATTTTATTACGATTCGGATTCTTTAATTCGCGATAAATAAATATTATATATAAAACCCTAGTTATATTAAAACCTTTTTATTTATTTATTTAATCTATTCGCCTTTTATTAATATCTTTTACTTTTAAAATACCGGGCTAGATTCAACCGGCGTATTTATTCGCTCGAGTTTTATTTTTTTTTTTAAATCGAATATCGAAACGCGGAAAGTTTTAATAAAATATAAAATCGAAAATTATCTTTAAATTTCTTTTTTTTTTTTTTTTTTTTTTTTTTTTTTATAACTATTAATATTTTAACCGTTAAATCTACTTTTATAATTTATTATATTTAAATTTTTTATTCGATTTATTTATAGGCTATATATTTATTAAAATAAAATTAATACTTTAATAAACTATAATTTTATTATAAAATATACGATTTTCGAGCCGGCGATTAATAAAAACTAATTCTAATTTTTTAATATTTTATATCGGAGATATTTAAAAGCGAAAAAATAATATTCGAAAAAATATTAAACGGTTTCTACTTTAAAAAAATCGCGCTTAAAAAAAATAACTAACCGAGATAAATATATAATTTAAATTTTTTCGCGGTACTCGGAATTAATCTATAAAAAAAAAATAATAAAATTTCTATAATATATTATTAAAAGTATAAAGTTGTTTTTTATATATATAACGCTTTAAAAATTAATATCAGGCTAATAATATTAATATATACTTAAATTATATTTATTTACCAGCAGCTATATATATTCGAAATTAAAAAAACCGATATTTAAATAATACGGAAATATTAAATAGAATATTTATACGGTTCGATTTAGAATCTTTTAATATTAATAAATTTAGCGGAAATATTAAAAAAATTAGGGCCGTAGTTAAATATATTTTTTATATTCTATTTTTTAAAATTAATCGTTAATTTTTTTTAAAATAATATATATTTGTTTAATTAACCTTTTTAAATAATAACGGAGCCGAATCTCTAAAATATAATAGATTAGATTTACCTATTAAAAAACTATTTTAAAAAAATATATATAAAGTTATATAATAAATCGAAGAAAAATAATATCTAATTTAATATAAAGGTTTATAATAGTAGTTAAAATTTAATAATAGCCTAATTTATTTAAAAACAACCGTATAATTAAAAATTAAAAATTTTCGAGTATTTTTTTTAGTTTTTACTAATATATTTTTTTTAGCTAAAATAGTAGATATTTAATTTAAAAATTGTATTACTAGATATAATTTCTAGTATATAAATAAAAAAAATTTAAATTATTTAAAGTATTTTTTATTATCCGAATAACTAATAAAATCCGATAAATTTTTCTTTTTTAAACCTTTTTTATTCTACCGCTACTATTAAATTAATAAAACTTTATATAATTTATTTAAAATATTATTAGATCGAATTTATCTATAAGCGAATTCGATTTTATTTCCAGCAATTATAGCGTAAATAATCTCTAGAGTAAAAGTATTAAAAAGTAGCTTAATTAAAAAATTTAGCGTTTAAATATAAATATTATTTATTTTATATTAAAAACTTATACTCAATTCGAATACGCAATTAAAAAAATTATATAATCGATAAATTATTAAAAAGTACCTAACTAGTTTAAAATTCGAATTTTTAATTATTAATAAAAACGTTAAAATATTTAAATTCTAAAATTTTATTATAGCCCTTTTTCGACGGTTTAAAATTTTTTTAATTATTAAATACTAATTAAAATTATATTAATACTAAACCGGTTAATATAATAATATTTTATTTATAAAATTATTCAAAACTATTTTAATCTATTAATCGAATTATAATTTTAGCTATAAATTAAAAATTTTCAATATTAACCCCCAATTACTACGGATATTTGTTTTTATATATTTTATTATTTTATAAACGCTTATAAAGCTTATATTTATAATTTTCGATTTTATTTTTTAAATTTAAGCCAGGCTATATATTTTCCGGCGGCCGCCGAGCTTATTATTAAAAGTTTTAGCTATTTATATAATAATATATATTTGGATTCTATAATAAAAAACTACCGTTTAAACTTTATAATTCTATATAAAATTTATATAAAATTCCGACTTTATTAACCTTTTTCGAATTATTTATTTAAAACGGTTATTTTTTATTTATTCTATTTATTTTAAAATAAATTATTTTTTTTATTTTAAAATAAATCGTTTAATTCGGCCGGTATATCTATTTATTTAAATTTCGCCCTTTTTTTTAAACCGAACGTTAAAACGCGAAAAATTCTAGAAAAATATAAAAATAAAAGTTATTTTTTAATTTTTTTTTTTTTTTTTTTTTTTTTATAATTATTAATTATTTAATTATTAAACCTATTTTATTAATCTTTTATAATTAAATAAAAAAATTTTTAATTATACTTCCTTTTAAATATATAGTTATCGAGGTAAAATAAATATTCTAGCGTATATTAAACTATCGAATCGCCGTTTAAAAAAAGCTAATTCTATTTATCTAGTTTATTATACTAAAAGTACGCGAAAATAAAATAATAACGATCGAATAAAAGTCGGATAGTTTTTATTTCAATAAAATCGGGCTTTAAAAAAAGTACTAGCCTAAATATAAATATAATCCCGATTTTTTTATAATATTCGGAATTAATTTATAAAAAAAAAATAATAAAATTTTTATCTATTACTATTAAAAGTATACGGTTATATTTTATATATATAAAAGCGGTAAAAAGCAGGCTATTAAATCGAAAATACTAATATATTTCTAGATTAAAGCCGCCAAAAAACAGTTAATCGTATAAAATTATAATAAAATAAATATCCAAATAATATAAAAATATTAAACGAAATAATTATATAATTCGATTTAAAATTTTATAGTTCTAATAAATTCGTTAAAAATATTAATAAAATTAAAATATTAATCTAATATATTTTCCTTTATATATTACCCTTTAAAAATTATTATAAATCTTATTTTAAACGGAAAATATTTAAAATATTAACTTTTATTTAAAAAATAGTTTCGAATCTATAAAATATAATAGATTAAATCTACTCGGTAAAAAACAATTTTATAAAAATATATATATATCTATAATTAAATTCGAATATAAAAAAAAATAAATTAAATTAAAAGTTCCGAAATAATAAAAATAAACCGATAATAATTTAAAATAAATATAATCGGCGGTATAAATAAAAAAAATTTTTTCAAATATTAATTTTTAGAATTTATTAATATTTTTCTTTTAATTAAATTAATAAATATTTAATTTAAAAGCTATATTATTATTAAAATTTATTAATATATTTCTATTAATTAAATTAGTAGATTATTAATTTAAAAATTATATTATTTAAAATTATAAAATAAAATTATTTTAACTTTAATTTAATTATTTAAAATAACAAAAAATATAATAACTCGAGTTATTCAAATATAAAAATATTTATATTTATAAATAATTATTTTATTATTATAATAATAAAAATATTTAAATATGGGTTAGGGTTAGGGTTAGGGTTAGGGTTAGGGTTAGGGTTAGGGTTAGGGTTAGGGTTAGGGTTAGGGTTAGGGTTAGGGTTAGGGTTAGGGT
>KE546967.1:2108306-2159853 GCA_000442125.1 Opeltia flavorubescens | reverse complement strand
TATAAAAATAATAATAGTCGGGTTAAATATATTAGAGTTATATTATATTTTATAATATATAATATAATTTGTATAATAAATTTACCTTTATTTAATATTAAACTAGCGATATTTTTTAAAGTTAATAAAGACTTTTTTCTTTTAATAGGGTATAAAAGATAAAGGAAAAAGAATAGAATAAAAATAATAAATAAAAAAGGGATAGTAAAATAAAAAAAAAAATAGGTTAGGGTATAGAATAAAAAAGGGGTTAAAAAAGAAAAATATTAATAAACGACGGTTTTTCTTTTAATTAGATTAATAGAAATTATTTTAATATAATTAAATTAATAATAGATATTATAATAAGTTATATTAATATTTTTAACGATATATAATTAGTTTACCTACTTTAAATAATATTAATTATCTATAATTCTTCGAATAAAAACGAATATTAAAATAGAATAAAATCTATAACGTGTATAATTAATAAAAAATATAGATAAAATAATTAAAAATAGGTTTAAATTAAAAAAAAGAACTATTTATAAAAATTTATAACCGGAAGTTTTCTAATTAGATAAGTTTTAGATATAATACTATAATAGGAAAGTTTTAGTAATAAAAAATCGAAAATTTTTAAATTTTTACAATTATATTTTAAAATTAATAAATTCGTTTTTATAATAAATATTATAGAATCGGTTTTTAAATTCCTTTAAAAAGAATAATAAAAAATATAAAATATTTTTATATTAGAGATTTAATATTCTAATATAATTTAATTTAAAGAAGTATATAATATATAAATACTAATAATATAATCTAGAATGAATTTAATAAATTAAAGATCGAAAGAATTAATTTTTATAAAAAATATATAGAAATATATATAGGTTAAAACCTATTTATTTTATAGGAAATTACTAACTATAAACTAGAAATAAATTACTAATATTATAGAAATATAAAAAAAAAATAATATATTATAAACTATTAATATATTATTAAAAAATATATAATAATTTATAATTTATTTTTTATATAAAAAATTAAAAATATTTATAAAAAAAAAAATTAATTCGATATAATAATAGAATAAATCTATAAATAATAAATAGTTTCTATTTTTAAAAAATATATTATAATTTTTCTACTATTTTAATAAAATATAGCTATTATATTTTATTTTTTAAAATCGCGCCGAAAAATTATAGGTAAAACCCGATAATCGGGTTTTACTTATAATTTCTCGATATAATTCTAAAAAAGTAAATTCTAACTATTAAAATCTATTAAAATATAATATTACTATTTTTTTTCTACTATTTATTATTTTTATTTAAATAATAATAATTTTATCGAGTTTTATTATAATTTAATATTAAAAATATATTTAAAATTAAGATATATATAATTCTATTAAATATTAAATATTATTATAGTTTATATATAAATTTTTAAATAGCCGAATTTATAAATAAAATAAATAAAAGGGAAATAGATATATAATAATAAATATATATAAATAAATAAAATATATTATAATAAATAAAATATATATTAATAGATTAAATATATTATAGTAGATTAAATATATAGGTAGAATATATAATAATAGGTTCGATATTTAATAGCAGCTTAAATATAGTATAATAGGTAAATTATATTATAGTAGATAGAATATATAATAGTAGATAGAATATATAATAGCAGGTAGAATATATAATAGTAGATAGAATATATAATATTAAATAGAATATATAATATTAGATTAGATATATAATATTAGATTAAATATATAATACTAGATTAAATATATTATAGTAGATTAAATATATTATAATAAATTAAATATATTATAATAGATTAAATATATTATAGTAGGTTAAATATATTATAATAGGTTAAATATATTATAATAGGTTAAATATATTATAGTAGATTAAATATATAATAATAGATAATATATTAACCGCTTTTAACTATTATTATAATTTATTAATAAAAATATTACAATTTATTATTAAATAGATTTAATTAATAAATATAATAGAAGTTTTTTCGAATAATTTATATTTAACGTTAATTTTTATAAATAACCAATATATTTAATTTAAAAAGTAGAATATTTTAATTATTATAATTTTAAATAAAAATCGATTTAAAAAAATCGATAAAATATAAATAAAAATAATATTTATATTTTTAAAATAAAAAAAAAAGAGTAAAAACTTTTAAATTTAATAATAATTATATATATAAAATATATTATAAACTATTAATACGCTATTAAAGAATATATAATAATTTATAATTTATTTTTTATATAAAAAATTAAAAATATTTATAAAAAAAAAACTAATTTAATATAATAATAAAACGAATTTATAAATAATAAACGGTTTTTATTTTTAAAAAGTATATTATAATTTTTTTACTATTTTAATTAAATATAGCTATTATATTTTACTTTTTAAAATCGCGTTAAAAAATTACGGGTAAAACTCTATAGTAAAGTTTTATCCGTAATTTTTCGGCGCGATTTTAAAAAAATAAATTTTAATTATTAGAATTTATTAAAAAATAATATTAAATTTTTTTCTATTATTTATTATTTTTATTTAAATAATAATAATTTTATCGAATTTTATTAAAATTTAATATTAAAAATATATTTAAAACTAAAATATATATAATTTTATAGGATATTAAATATTATTATAGCTTATATTTAAATTTTTTAATAGCCGAATCTATAGATAAAATAAATAAAAAGGGAATAAATATATAATAATAGATATATATAAATAGATAAAATATATTATAATAGGTAAAATATATAATAATAAGTTAAATATATTATAATAAATTAAATATATAAATAAAATATATAATAGCAATTTAGATATATTATAGCAGGTAAAATATATAATATTAGGTGGAATATATAATAGCAGATAAAATATATAATATTAGATAAAATATATAATACTAGATTAGATATATTATACTAGATTGAATATATTATAATAAATTGAATATATAAATAGAATATATAATAATAGATTAAATATTTTATAGCAGTTTAAATATATTATAATAGATAAAATATATAATAATAGATAAAATATATAATAGCAGATAAAATACGCAATACTAGATAAAATACGCGATATTAGATTGGATATATTATAATAAATTAAATATATTATAATAAATTGGATATATTATAATAGATTGGATATATTATAATAGATTAAATATATTATAATAGATTAAATATATTATAATAGGTTAAATATATTATAATAGATTAAATATATTATAGTAGGTTGGATATATTATAATAGATTGGATATATTATAATAGGTTGGATATATTATAATAGTTTAGATATATTATAGCAGTTTAAATATATTATAGCAGGTAAAATATATAATAGCAGATAGAATATATAATAATAGATAGAATATATAATATTAGGTAAAATATACGATATTAAATTAGATATATTATAATAGATTAAATATATTATAATAGATTGAATATATTATAATAGATTAGATATATTATAGTAGATTAATATATAATAATAGATAATATATTAATCGCTTTTAACTACTATTATAATTTATTAGTAAAAATATTATAATTTATTATTAAATAGATCTAACTAATAAATATAGCAGGAATTTCTTCGAGTAATCTATATTTAGCGTTAATTTCCGTAGATAATCGGTAAATTTAATTTAAAAAATAAAATATTTTAATTATTATAGCTTTAAATAGAAATCGGTTTAGAAAAATCGATAAAATATAAATAAAAGTAGTATTTATATATTTAAAATAAAAAAAAAGGGGCAAAAACTTCTAAATTTAATAATAATCGTATATATAGAATCTATTTTTTTTCTTTCGTCGATTTCCCGGGAATACCAGGAATATTAAAAAACCTACAATTCCCCAACTTAAATAACTCTACCAGTTTTTTACTATTTGAATACGCTCGTTTAAGGCTACAAAACGTACTTCTCAGATTTCCGATAGCGCAAAAACTGGGGCAGTAGTATTGGTGCACCTTTTGGTTTAGTATTAATGTACTTTTTTAGCTAATTCAGCCAGTTTTAACCAATCAGCCTTGTGGAAATTACGGAAATGGTATCACTTCCGCAGAAGTATACTATTAGGGTATATTTAATTTATAAATCGATCGATAAAAATATTATAATACTTTTATAGTAGTAAATAAAAAAAAAAAAAAACGCGTTAAAATATTAATCGATAAAGTTATAATATATATTAGATTATATATAGAAAAATATTTAAATAAAATAGATATTTAATTTAAATTTTTTTAAATTAAATAAATAAATAATATTAATAAAATAAAACGKCTGTTTTTTAAAAATATTATTAATTTTACAATTTTTTTAATATATAAATTTAAATAATTTAATTTTAAATTTAATTAAGCTTTAAATATAAATATTACTATCCGCGGCTAATTTCGAAATATCCTTGTATATAGAAGTAAAAGAGGTAATTTCGAATAAAAAATTTAAAAAAATATTTTTATATTAAAAAGCTATAGTTTTTTAAATTATATCGAATGTATTTTATATATTTATAAAATTATTATAATTATTTTCGAACTTTATAAATTCGAATAATAAAAATATTCTACTTTTATATTAAATAAAAACGATAAATTTAAATAAATAAAGTTTTAAACGTTATATCGGGTTTAAAAAACTTTTTTTTAAAATAGTTATATAATATTCAATTAGTAAAAATTCCTATAAAATAAAATTAAAAAAAATAAATATATTAAATTATAGACTTATTAATTAATATAAATTAAAAAAAATAAAGCTTTTATTATAAATTTTATAAAACGGAATAATAATTATAATAATAATTAGTATAAAACCGCCCTATATTATTTATTAATAATATTAAAGTTTTTTATCGGAAATTTTTTATTACCGCTAGATATACTTTTTTAAAAATAAAATATAAAAAATATTAATTAGATTATTTTATATTATAATCGATAAAAAATTAAAAATATTTTTTTTTTTTTAAATTCGAATTCGACTTCGATATAAATATTTTTAAAAGCGATATTTTTAACGGATTTTTATTATAGTTTTAAAATATATAGGTCTAGCGATATCTAATAATATTTTTTAACGAATTCGGTAATAGTAAAACGGTAATAATCCGTAAAAAATACTATTTAATCGAGATAATTTCGTTTATAATTTAGTCTAACCGTTTTCTATAAAAATATTTTCGACTATCCGGCGAAGATAAAAATTAATTTCTAAATAGTAATAATTAAATTATATTAATTATAGGAATAATTAATTATAAATATATAAATTTAAATTTATTTATTAATATTTAAACGGCGGATCTATTTTATATATTAAAATATCGATTTAACGTTAATAAAAGCTTTTATAAAAATAATATCGCTATAATAGCGCTAAAAGTTCGCGGTAATATTAAAATAGTAGATATTTATAATTAAAATTATATTCGGATCGTTTAAATTATTAAATTTATTAATAGTTATTTTTTATTCCTTTAGTTTATAAATTAAACGGACGAATAATATTAAAAAGTTTAAATTCTATAAAAAAATCTCGATATATTATTAATATATTAGCTATTTATAAAAAATTAAAAGTTTTTTTTAATTTTTAATAATAGTTTTATACGCGAGTTTCGCGAAAACCCGAAATTTAATAGCTAATATAATTATATATACGGCTATTAAATTATAATTTTAGAATATATTAATTATAATTAGTAATAGAGGATTAAATAAAATATTTACCGATATTATTTATTAATAATACTAGATAATAATAAATATATAAATTTATCGGCTTATTTTAAAGATATAATAGATAATATTCTCGCGGGTAAAATTAAAATATATTATATCACTTTTATTATTATAGTTATAGTAGTATTTATTAATATATTTAATTATCGTCTTTTTTTTACTTTAAATAAATTTATTAAAATTAAAATTTAGTATTATATATATTAAATAATAATAGCTAGCCGGATTATATTTCGGCTCTCTAGTTTTTTTATCCACGCTATTATCTATAGTTTTTGTATAATAGATATAGATTCGCGTATATTTATAGGTTTCTAGTTTATTATACTATAGTTTAATTATAGTCTAGCGCGTTTAAAAAATTTTAGCGTTTATCCGAATCGTTTTTCTATTAATATTATTAATTATAATAATAATAGTTCTCTTTAAATATATAAAAAATAGGATAAAAAAAAAATTCTATTCGCGGTAATAGTTAAAAACTGCCCGCCGTTCTATATACTAATTATTTTATAGAAAGCGTCGAGATAAAAAACTTATTTATATTATTTAATATCGTTCGCGTCGAAAAATCGCTTATAAAAATTATATTTTATTTTTTTATATTTAAATTCGTTGGAAAAATTATATATTTTATCTTTTTTTAATTTTTTATATTTAAAAACGAGATAAAATAAAATTAAAATTTTATAAAAATTATTTCTTTTATTTATTATTATAGTAGTTAAAAAAAGTATTACTTTTAATATATTTAATAATTATACGGATTTATAGATATAAATATTAATATTTTTAAATTTATATATTTCGTTTATAATTTTATATTAATTATTAATTTTAACTTTTTAAATAATTTAAATAATTTTATATTCTTTTAAAAATATTAAAATAAAAATAAATTATAATATTTAAATTTATCGCGAAATATTTTTTTTTTTTAATTATTATTTAATTTAACGGGAAAATTATAATTTTATTATTTTAAAATTTTTATATCGCTAAAATTTCTATTTTTATAAATACGCGATATAAAGGTTTTATATATATTTAAAATAATAATAAAATAGATATTAAATTTATCGAATAAATTTTAAATAAAACGAGATATATAATTAATAATATTTTTTAAAATTTTTAATTTAATTTTTACGCTATTAGTATTATACGAGCTATTTAAAAAAAAACGAAAGCGTTTATTTAAAATCGGAAATTTTATAATTTTATCCTTTTATATATTTATCCCGCTAGCGGGAAAAAAAATAAAAATCGGTTTATATTTATAAACCGCGAGTATTTTTATTAAAACGAGATATTTTTTTAATTAAATTTTATATAGGATTAAATTTTTTGAAATTTATTAATAGTTATCTTTATTATATTATTCTAGGTTTTTTTTTTTTATTTATATCTATTTTATTTTATTTTTATATTTCTATAACGTTTTTATTATTTTTATTTTTATTTTTATTTATTTTAATTATATTTAAAATAAATAAAGCCGGCGCGGAAATTTAAATAAAATTAAAAATATTAGTAGTTTTTATTAAAAACGTCGAATTACCCGAATTTAGAAATATTATAAAAATTAATTAATTATTCCGTTAAAAAAATATTTTATATTATTAATAGATAAAAGAAAAAGCTAAAATATAAAAAAAAAAAATATTTTATTATATACGATATTATTAGATAATAAAAAGGAGGCTATTATATATATATTTAAAGAAAATAATTAGTATTATTAATTAATAATATTAAAATAGTAGTATTATAAAATAAACTATTTATCGATTTATAATATAGAGTAACGTTTAAAAAAAAAAAAAAATAGTTTATCTACTAGTTTAAACGCTTCTATATTTTTAACGGTTAATATTATTAATAATAACGCTAAACGAGTTTTTTTCGATTGATATTATCGGCGAGGAGCTTTTTAAAAAGCGTTTTTTCTATTATAATTATTTAAATAAGGAATTAAACCTATTATATATTTAATATATTCGAATAATTATTAAAAAGAATAGAATTCTATAAATTTAGGTCTAGAATTTAATAGACGTCTTTATATACCGGTAATATAGTAATTATTTTATTTATTTCGGTCTAAATTTAATAGAAATTTTTTTATTTTTTTTTTTAAACCGTATCCGATTATTTTAAAAACTTTTTTATTATTATTTATTAAAAAAATTCTTTTTAAAAATTTATTTCTATATATTTTTTTATAATCTATTTTTTATCTAATTTTATTATTTTAATAGTAAGCGGAATAATATTATTTTTATTATCCGAATCTAAAATTTTAGTTTTTTTTTATAATTAATTAATAATTTTTTTTTAAATTTTTAAATTAATCGGATCGTATATAATTCTACCGCGGGTTTTATTTATTACCTATTCTTCAATTAATTACTACTACCTATTAA
The DNA here is from genome assembly GCA_000442125.1 of Opeltia flavorubescens. NCBI lineage: Eukaryota > Fungi > Ascomycota > Lecanoromycetes > Teloschistales > Teloschistaceae > Opeltia > Opeltia flavorubescens. The sequence goes on along the minus strand of KE546967.1, from coordinate 2,151,585 downwards.
AGTTTACTTTTTTATCTTCGCCTATTATTTAATTTATAAAAAAAAAACCGAAATTAAAATCGATATTTATTTAATAAAATTTAATTTATTAAAAATTTTAATCGATTTAATCGGGCTTTAAAATTATAATTATTTAATCGTTTAAACCCGCTATTTTTTCTTTTATAATAAAATAAAAAAGTTAGATAATATTATTATTTTAAACTCGGGATTTACCGCTAGTATTTTTAATAACGCGTTATTTTCGATAATTATAAATTTAAATTATAGCGTACGCTTTAAATTAATCCTACGGCGTATAATATAAAATTATAGCTGTAATAGAATATTATATATAATTATAAGCGATTTTCGGGCGCGTTTTAAGTAATTTCTATCCGGTTAATATCTATTAATAATATAAATATTTTATACCGATAATCCCGCGGTTATTATAAAAATTAATTTTATTAAATTAATCTATTTTAAATCTCGCTTTAAATATATTTATAAAGGCGAATAATATTTTAAAATTCTAATAAAACTTTTTATTTAATATAATATAATTTTAATTTTTAATTATAAAAAAAATCTCGAAAATATTAAATTAAAGAATTTAATTATTAAATAATATATATAATTAGCGAGTTTAAATATATTTAATATAATTATATAATTTTTTATAAAAAAATTTAAAATAAAAATCGATTATAAATATACTAAAAAAGTTCGATTAAAAAATTATATTAATTTAATTTTATTAAATAACCATCGGTTTTTTTTTAATATTTATTTTACTTTTTTTTTTTTTTTAAAAAAACTAGAGGAAATTTCTAATAAACGAAAAGTTTTTTATTTTTTCGCTTTTCTAATAAATATAATAAAAATCCGATATTATTAATTAATAAAAAGTTATAATATAAATATTTAAATATTAATATAAAATAAACCGGTATTATTTTTTAATAAAATAATAGTATTAGAAATTAAAAGTTTATCTAGAATTAACCGGTATTATCGATTAATAAAAGTAAAAGGGAATTTAAAAATAGGCGGTATAATAGAATTAACCGGTATTATCGATTAATAAAAATAGAAAAAAATTTATAAATAGGCGGTATAATAAAGTTAGCTAGTATTATTAATTAATAAAAATAATAATAGATTAGTAATTAAAATTTCGTATTTAAATTAACTAATATTATTAATTAATAAAATAAAATTATATTATTAATTATAATTTAATTTAAAATTCGTTAATATTATTTATTAATAATTAAAAAACTAATTAGCGATATTATATAAATAGTTATTAGCTAAAGCTTTTTAATTGTATATATACTAATTTAATATATATATTAAAAGAAGCTAGTAGCAATAAAATTAAAAATTATAATATTAATAAATATAAAAAATTAGAGTATAAAGTATTAAAAGTAAAAAATAATAGTTATTTTATAATAAAAACGATAAATAATATATTAAATAGTAAAAATAATAATTTTTAGCCTAAATATAAAAGTTATAAAAGGAAAAAAAAATAAAAAAAGAAAATTATTTATATAAAAACGAAGATTATAATTTTTAACGCTAGTATAAACCAATATTTTAAATATTAATATAAAAAATATAATAAATAAAAAAAAATAAAATTTTAATAAAATAAAATTTAAACGAAATAAATTATTATTAAAATAATATTTTAAAAAAGTTATATTAAAATAATTAAAGCTATTATAAAATAAAATTTTATCTATAATATACTAAAAGCCGGGATTATTTATTAATATTATAAATAGGATTCGAAAAAAAAAACAGGCTTTAATATAATTTAAATAAAAAATTTTTATTATATAAATAATTTATTTATTAATAAATAATATCGGCGTAATAATAAAGTAGAACTAATTAGAATAAAAAATAGCGTGGTTTTTATATACTTTATTATTTTAGAGGATACGCTAGTTAATAGATAATATTAATAGTTAGTTTTAACGGATAAAAAACCGTAATAAAATTTCTATATAATATAAAATCTTTTTAATATTAAATTAGAAGCTATAATTTAATATATATAAATTAGATTAGTAATAAAAATATTAATAATATAAAAATTACTATTAATATTTAAATAAAACTATTTATTAAAATAATTATAATATAAAAATATATTCCAGCCGTTAAAGTCCTAATATATTAGTCGAGATTTTTTACCAGGGTTAATATATATAATAATAGAGGTATAATTTATAGTAATTATCGAGATTATTAAAAATAGAATAGTTTATTAAACTAAAAATAGTACTTTTATATATTTTTTATTATTATCGGTTCTAGTATTTATTAATAGAATAGTTTTAAAAAAAGAAAATTTATTTAATTAAATAATAAAATATTTATATTAAATAATTACCGGATTTAAATATATATAGCTATAATTTTATTTTATTATTTATTAAATCTAATAAATATTATTAGCTAATAATATAATTTTACGCGCGAGAAAATAATTTTATAATAGTATTAGGCCTATATTATCTATTAATAAAGCTTAATATTATTAATTAATAAAATTATATATTATTTATTAATAAGATTCTATATTATTAATTAATAAAATTATATATTATTAATTAATAAATTCGAATATTATTAATTAATAATATAGGTATATTTTATAATTTAAGTCGCGAGGTTAATATTCCGTCGAGACGTTTTCTTTATAAAATATCTATTAATAATATAAATATAATAGGTAGTTTATCCGATAATAAAATTAATTTTATATCGAAATAAAATAAAATATATTTATTTTATTAGCTAATAATATAGACCTATTTTATAATTAAAAAATATATAAATAAACTTTTTATTTTATATATATTATTATTTAATTAATTTCTCGATTTAATATTTTATACTAATTATTTAATTTTCCGTATTTAAACTATTATTATTAGCTTTATTCTAAATATTATCGCTTTTTTACTAGGTATAATCGCTATTATTATATTTTTTATCTATAAAAGAATCGGCTACGTTTTTAAGATCCAAATTATCTTTTATATCTATATCGAATTTATATTATACTAGAAATTCTATCGTCGCGTTTAATAAAAAAAGTAGACCGATATAATTAAAATTCTATAAATAGCAGTTTTTTTTATTTAAATAACGTTATTTATTTATAATTAAATAATTCGTTTTTATTTTATAAAAACGCAAAACCTTTTATAAAATATTTTATACTTTTTATTAATTATAAAAGTTTAAAATATTATTATTTAAATTATTATTAAAAAAGGATATATTATTAAAAGCGCTTTTATAGGTTTATTATATAGTATACTATTTAATATCCGGCGGTAGATACGCTATAAACTATTTAATAGGTACAAGTTATAGTTAAATATTTTTTAAAAAAAAGAAATTCTTAAATTTTATTTTATTCGAAAATTTTATAAAAATTTTATTTCTATTATAAATTAAAATTAATAAAAATCGATAAACGATAATTTTAATAAAAATTCTTTATTAATATTTCGTTTTATTTTTACTAACTATTTATTAAATAATATTATATATTTATTAAACGAATTTTTTATAGGGTTTATTTTTTTATATATAAAATTTTTTTTTTTTTTTTTCGATTAAAATTAACGAATAAAACTTTTATATAATCCTTTTAAAAACTAGTAAAATAGTATTTTTAAAAAAACCAGCTTCGATTAAAATATATAATAGGTTTAATATAATAAAAGGTAATAAATTAAAGCTCGAATTTAAAAATTAATTAAACGAATAAATAAAAAAWTTTTTTTAAATTTTAATTTTATTTATTACTAAACGAAGTTTTAAATTACTTTTTTATTTTTATAATTTTACTATAAAAAAGATTATAGTCGATATAAATAGTAAAAATAGTCTAAATTTAATAGATATAGATACGGATTATAAATTCGGCTATAGTATTTATTAGTCGGCTGTTAATATTAGTATCGATTTTTTTATTTTTTTAACGTTAGGTATTAAAATCGATAAATTCCGTACGGAACTAGATAAAAATCCGATTTTATTAGATAAAATATATAATAATATTCTTTTTAACTTTAAATTATTTTTAAAAAACGTTAGTAAATTTAAAACAACGGGCTATTTAAAATTCGAGATAAAGAAGGTTTTTCTAAAAAAACTTATCGCGGGGTAAAAAAATTAAACCGATAAACTACTAGATATTTTTAATTTTAAATCTATAGCGTTTAGTTTCTATACCTCGTTTCTTTTTAATATATAAATTTTTCTATTTTTTCTATTAGATTTACTATAACTCGGGTATTATTTCCGGTAGAACCCTTTTAAAGGCTAGGTATAGGGTATATAATAAAATAGAAACGAAGTTACCGTTTATAACCTATTTATTAAAAAAAACGATAGCTAATTTTAAAACTATTTTAGCCTATATAATTAAAATTTTAAAAAAAAATAGCTAGCGGTTAAATAAAATAAATATAAACTCTAGAACTTTTTATATATTAAAGATTTAAAACTATTAGTACCTTATTTTAATACTATAAGTTATAACGCTTCTTTTTATCGATTTTAAAAGAGAATTAATATAGTAAAAACTATTAGTAAATAATATTAAATTAATTTTATAAAAAGAGGTAAATAAAAGTCGAATACTATAAAATTCGTCCTATATTTTTAACGGGAGGTTAGTAAAAACTATTATCGTAATTCGATACTTTTAATAAATTATAAAATTTAATAACTAGTAGAGTTCTAGATTAAAACTAGAGTAGTAAATTTTATTAATAATTTCGGCGAACTAATATAATTCCTATAGAAAACTATTAATTATATAAAATTTATCCGCGGTTTAAAAAGTTTTAAAATCGGTATATAAATTATTATATATATTCTCGCCCGAATAATTAATTACCTACTAGCCGGTAATAATAAACTAGTTATAGCTTAAAACTTTATAGTTTTTATTATTTAAAAGCGGTTTTTATTTAACGGGCGATATAAATATATTAAAAATAAAATTATATAATTTAATAAAAATTAGCTTTTAATAAATTTAAAAAATATTAAATAGATTTAAATAAATTATTATAGTATTTATATTATAAATTATTATAAATAAATAACGCTTAATTTTAATTTTTTTCGTTAATATAGCTAGATAAATAAAAGCTTTCTTTTATTTTTTAAAATAATATATTTTATTTATAAAAATAATACTATAAAGCTACTCGAAAATAAAATATTTATTAAAATCGAAATTGATATAAATTTAATATAAAAATATAATATTTTTAATAGTATTAAAGTATTTATTTAATTAGTTAAAAAAATTATTCTATATAATTAATAAATAATAATTTTATATATCGATTTTTAATTTTAAATTATAGCCGATAATAATTAATATTAGTTTCTAATACCTAAAAAAACCGGCGGCGCGATATTTTATTTTCTTTTAAAAGTAGGCGAGATTATAAATAGAAATAGAGTAGAATATATTAATAAACTTTTTTTCTTTAATATAAATCTTATTATAGGCGTTTAAAAAGATATAAAAATATTTTTAACTAATTTTATTATTATAGGTAATTTTTAAAATAAAATAGATAATAATATCGATCTAAATAACCTATTCTTTATAGTAAAAGTAATAAGGGTTTTTATTTATACAAGTTTTTTACTAATATATAAATTCTATTAATAAAGGAATATAAAGAAAAAAAATATAAATATAAAATCGCTAATTATTATTATTAATATTATATCCGATTTTTAATTATTTTATTATATTTAGAATATAACCGTTTAAAGCGATTTATTAGTTTTATATTATAATTTTAAAATATAATAGGTAGTAGAAAAATATAAACGCTTTTTTATAAATTATAAAAATAATAATATAAATAATAAAACTATTAATATCCTATTTATATTTTAAATCGATATTTATATTTAAAATTTATTTAATATATCTTTTTTCTAATTATATATAATCGAAGCTCGAGTAATTAAATTCCTCGATTAATAAAAAAGTCTATTAAATATTATAAAAGTTATTATATTTATTTTTTTACGGGAAGAAAAAGTATTAGAAAAATAGAAATAAAAAGCGATAATTTATATAATTCGCGATATCGAGAAATAAATTAAAAAAATTTTAAAACTAATTAAAAGTATAAAAATTTATATTTTATCGCTTTAATTATTTTATTTATAATTAAACGCTATATAATTAATCGAAATTATAAAATTTACTACTATAATAATAAATAGTTTTTATAATATCGACTAGTTTATTATTTAGATTATAATATTATTAAAAGTTTATAAAAAAATTAAAGTTATTTTATTTATAGAAATTTTTAATTAAATTATTAAAATCCTTCGATTTAACCGCGGAACTATTTAAATTAAAATTTATATCGAACTTTTTTTTATTTAAAGCTATATCGCTTATAAAATTAGAATTTATATTTTTAATACTATTAATATAAAAGAAAAAATTACTATTTTTTATAATATCGAGTCGGGGACTATAAAATAATACTAATACAGTTCGGTTTAATATTAATATTAGAGAAAAATTAATTAAATTATTTTATATAAAAGGCGGTATATAATTAATAATAGGCCGATTATAAATTAATAAAAGTATTATTTAGCTATTAATTTAAAAAAATAGTATTTAACTAATAATAGAAAAAAAATAAAAATTATAGTATATTAGGCTAAAAAGGGTTAGAAAAATAAATAAAAAACGCCTAATTTATAACTAAACTCTAGATTATATAAAAATAAAGGGGAGGAGATTTATAGGCGTTTTATCGTTTATTAATAATTTTTAAAAGAATTAAATTTTTATATTATTAGAACTTTTTTTAATATTATTAGAAGAAATATTTAATATAACCGTTACTATCGTTTTATAGAATATAACCGATAGTAATAGTATAAAAAAAGAAATTAAATATTATTAAAATTATAAAAGCCGATTTAATAACTAATTTAAACTATAATATAAATTTATAATAAAATATTAATAAAAAACTCTATTAAACGGTAAATATATCGAATATAAAATAAACTAAAAAATTAAAATAAATATCGATATTATTAGTAGTCGATATTTTTATTAAGCTAGTATTATTAATTAATAATATAGAGCGGTAATAAAATTATATTTATTAGAAAATAATATAAAAAAAAATCCTATATTTTAATTAATAAAAACTATAAACGATTAAAACAGGTAAATATTAAAAATAATAAAAAAAAAAGTTTAAAATATATAAATAAAAAATAATTTTAAAGATTTTACTCTAAATAATTTAATTTTTTAAAATTAATAATATTTTTATTAATATTTTAATAAGTAGGTTTAATATATTAAAAATATTTTTTAATAAAATATTTAATAAGCGAGTTATATTATTATTAATATTTTAATAGATATAATAAATATTATAATCTTTTTAATAGATTCGTTCTCTATTAATATTAAATTAATAACGTTTTTTAAAATTATTAAATATATTTTACTTTCGGTATAATATACTATAAACTAATAGTAAAAAAAAAAAGAATAGATAGTATAAAAAAAAAGGAGCCTTATATAAATAAAATAAGATAAAAATAGAAAAATAAATAAAAAAAGTTAAAAAAATCGGATAATAATTTTAAAATCGGCTAATTATAAATATAAAAAAGACGGTAACGTATTTTTAATAGTAAAAAATAAGATTAATTAATTTAAATAGATTTTAAAATAAATAATTATTTAAATTATTTAAAATATAATATATATTAAAAGTTAATAATAATTATAATTTATATAGTTAATAAAATAATAATAAATTTTTTTTATTATCGTTAGACAGATTTCGAAAAGAAGTATCTATAGAGATTTTTAGATAAAAGTTTTTTAATTCGATAATTTCTAAAAAAAATAGCGATAAATAAAAAATTTATATAATAAGATTTAAAAATTTCTAAATCTACAGCTATATTATTAATTTACCTTTTTTACTTTTATAATAAACGAATTCGAGCTTTATAAAAAAAATAAAACTAGTTAAAATCGCTATTTATTATTTTTAAATAAAAGGATATATATTAATTAAATTTTAATTTTTTTTTTAAAAATAAAAAGGATAATTATAAAAAAAAAATAATTTATATAATAATTATATTAAAAAATAAATCTATAATTATAATTATTATAAATAAATTTTAAATAATAAATTCGAATTATATAATTAATATTTTTATTTAATAAATTATAAAATTTATTTAATTAGTCTATTATTATAAAAATCGCTATATATATTTTTTTTTATTATTAAAAATAATAAAAAACTTTTTTTATTTATTTATTAAAGTATTTTTAAAAAAAAAAATAAAATAAAATAAAAAGGCGAAAAAAAAATTAGAAATATATAAAATAAAAAAATATAAAAATTTTATTTTAAAAAAATAATACGAGAAATATAAAATAAAAAAAAAATAATTTTTATATTTAATTTTAAAGATCGAATTTAATTAATARTYCGAGATTTAAAAAATTTTAAAAACGTAAAAATTTAATAATAAATCCGCGTTTAATTTTAAAAATTAATTATAGTTAATTAATATATTATTAATATTTTATATAGATTATTAATAATTTAAATATTAAAAATCGATAATAAAAAAAAATTAGATTAAAAACTAATAATATTTACTAGTAAATAAAGATAATAATAATAAAATAATAAAATATTTTATATAAAATAATTTTATAGATTTTTTTAATTAAAAGTTTTTTTATTTAAAATTAAATAAATATAATAGGTAAAATAAAAATCTCGCGGTTATAAAAAAAAAAGTTCGAAATTTTTTTTAAATTTTATACCCAATTTTAAATTAAATTATATTATTTATAATTATTATAAAATTCTAAATAAAAAATTAATATAAAAATAAATTCGATTTTTAAAAATAAAAAAAATAAATATTAAAAAATATATTTATTATAAATCTATTTTTTTAATAAAAATAAATATTAAAAAATATATATTTTCTATTAAATTTATTTTTTTAAAATATTTATATAAATTAAAACTATTTAAATATAAATCTATAATTAAATAATATTAATAATTTAATATTTTAGAAAAATTATTTTTTATATTTATATATAATAATTATATTAAAATAATTAATAAAAAAAATATTAAAATTAATATTTAATTATTATTAAAAATATTCGATATACTAGTTTTAATAATTAAATTTTAAAAAAATAAAAATATTAATAATTTATATTTATTTTTTATAAAAAAAGCAAAAATTTTTTTAAAAAAATTGATTAAAAATTTATATTTATTTTTTATAATAATTCTATTAAAAATTTAAAAAACTAAAAAATTTAAAAATTATAAAATTCGAGATAATTAATTTATTTAATATTTTAATTATATTAAAATTTTTTTTTATTTAATAATTTTTATTAAATAATAAAAAAAAATTATTAATTTAAAAATTAAATAAATTAATTATTTTTTTTTAAATAATTTTTTAAAATTTTTTTTTTTTTTAATTTTATTAGGCTTTTTAGCTCTATTAAATTTTTTAGCCCTATTAGATTTTTTAAATCTATTAGCTATTTCAATTCTATAAATTTTTTTAGCGAGTATATAATAAAAATCGCCAGTATAAATCTTCTATAATTAATAATACTACTAGTTTTTATTTGAATTTTAAAATTTTTATAATATTAAAATATACTCGTTTAATATTTTAGAATAAATAATTTTATATAATATTATATATTAAATTAATTGAATTACTATAATTGCAAAATTTAATTAAAATTTAATTTTTTTTATTTATTAAAAATATTTTATTATTAATAAATAAACGAGTAAAAATTAATTTTTTATATAAATTAAATTTTTTAAAACGTATTTTTTTATAAAAAAATTAAATTATTTAAATAAATTTATAATTTTATTTTAATATTTATTTTATTAATAGATATTTAGTTTAAAAAATTATAAAAAAATATAAATTAAATTATTAATATTTTATTTTTAATAATTTTTTATTTAAAATTTATTTAAAAAATAAATATTAATATTTATAATTATTATTTTTTTTTATAATAAATTTAATATTAAATTTAATAAAAATTTTAAATTAAATAATAAAAAAAAAAAAAAATATTTAAAAAAATAAAAAGAAAAAAAAATAAATAATATTATAAATTTTTTTTAAATATTTATAAGATAATAAATATTTTAAATAAATTTCAATCGATTTATTTTTATATATTCTAGCGAAAATTTATTATTTTACTAGTATTTTTCAATTATTATTTAATTTTCTAATTAAATAATCTATTAAAATATATTTAATAAATTTAAAAGTTTTATATAATATTAATTTAATAAAAATATTAATTAATATTAAATAATAATAGTATATTTTTTCGATTAAAAATAAAAGTACTTCTAATATTATTTAATTAATTTTAATTAATTAGTTTTATTTATTTAATAAAAATAATACTATTTTCGTTATTTTTAATATTAAAATAGATTATAACTCGATTTAATTCAATTTATTTCGATAAATAAATAAAAATAATATATTTAATTATTAATATAACGGATTTTTTAAAAGTTTTTAACGGAATTATTTATATAATTATTATCTAATATTAAATAAATATATTCTCGAATATATTCTATTTTTGGTTATAGTATTAAAATTAGAGGTAAAACTATAATAATTTGGGTATATTAAACTTTTAAATACTATTTTTAATTAAGAAAAAAATAGCGATTTCTTTTATTTTTTTCAAAAAAATAAAAATTAATTTTTTAATATATTTAAATATATATATTATAAATAGTTTTTTTATAATAATTTAAACTTTTAAATTGATTTAATTATATTTAGTATATTATAATTTCTTTTTTTACGTAAAAAACAATTTAATATTCTAGCGTTTTTATAAATTTATTGGAAAACTATATAGTTTTCCAGTATATATAAAATTAGGGTTGATTTTAATTTTAAATATTTAGTAATTGATTTTCAGCTGCTATTATCTATATATTGAATCAAATTATACGAGCTTTTTCTTGTCCCCGAATAGGATATTTGCTGAGTCTAATATAATAGGATATATACAAATCGACGGAGAAATTAGATAATCGATATATCTTTAAATATTCTTATGTATTGAAGCTACTCTATCTATTACCCAGGCTGACTCCAAAAAACCCATTGTTCTATATCAAACACAAACGTATCTATCGAGTGCTTGCTTCAATAAAGCAAAAACAACAACGCCGAACATCGTAATCCGTCCGCGAGAGATAGAAGTTATTATAACATTATATATATTGAAACCATAGTTATCTAACCGCGCAAGTTAGATGGAGAGATACTGTACCTACTTGGCCGTGTAGCAATTTACTCGACACCATCTCAGAGCCAGATGAAAATGACTTGAATATATATGTGATAAGAAAACCTTGTAGAACAGTATTTTCCCTCATCTCAGCTGCTTATCCGTCAAGCAGTCAGGCTTCCTCGCAATCGCCGGCGCATATATCGTCGTATCTGGCTCACACCTGCCAGTCAGTGTTGAACAAGTTGTTGCTCTTTCGCGTGCTGCGGCTTCCGCTGTGGTTAGGTAACTGAAGCAAGTCTTGGTAGTATAGAAGGTGGCGAGCAATAACCCGTTCTGGAAAGGAAGTTCCCAAAGACTATTGTTATCTCCCGGTGGCTGGAGACGGTAGGTAGTCGCGACGGGATATCCCAGCGCAGAATACAGCTTCCTGAAACGCCAGTAGCGGAAGAACATGAAGCCATATCTGTCTTTCAATAGCATGTCCATCATGTCATCTTGAGCATAAGCCTCGGCTTCGAACTTCAGCTTCTTGTAACTGAAACCTGCCTGACAGTACTGATATAAATACTTGGCTCCGAAAGCAGGAATGCTCCAGCCGAGGCTACGGTACTGTTGAGAATGCCGGACCTCGTGAATGATCGTCGACATTGTGAATTCGAAGTTGAAATCGCCTGAGCCGGGTCTTGGTGACAGCCTGGGCTCATCGACAATGAAGATATCGCGCGCAAAGGTAATGGCGTCGTATTCGCCGATGAAGCCGAGGAATTTGCGGGTGTTGAAGTGGAGCCTGAGGCCGGCTGTTTGAGGAAAGTAACCGTACAGCTGGAAGAGGAAGTACATGTGGGATTCGGTGACTGGGATACCTGGTCCGGGGTTTTGTCCCTTCACTTGAGCGTATGTAGCTAAATACCCTGAAAGGGCTGTTTGAGCGGTTGCACTGCAGCCTACAACTTCGACGCCCTTTTTGACAACGTTGGGGATGGCTTCGGCCACATCACCGATGGTATTCACGACCTTCTTGATTGATATACCCTTGCAGCATGACCATCCACGCCTGGTCAATGTCGTGTTACCCTCGGTGTCGTTCTCGAATCGCTCAGGCATGTCTGATTGGCCGAGAAGATACATAAGAGCCTCGGTGAAGACGGGAGAAGCTTCCTCAACGATAGGGGCGATCTTCTCCGGGTCGACTTCGAGCTGCTCTAAGATTTGTGGCATCGCGAAATCTATGGCATTCGAAGTAGCATTGCCAGCGCTGATCGGATTTGGTCCAGTGAGCTCTGCAGCTGTGGGGATGAGGACTGGAATGCTGGTCACCGGTAGGGTTCCTGCGATGGATCTTGCAGTTAGCACTTTGTATCTCGGCCACAGGAATGTTAACAGATTATGGTCGCTTTCGCAAATTAAGGTAATACAAGAGGTAAGGTAATGCTGCAACATGAAACTTACCAAAAACTTCCTTGTCTTCGATATGATATGTCGTCAGATTGGATGAATTCTGAAAGCTAGTGACAACAGGAGCATCTGGATCGGTATAGTTCTTCGTGTCCTGGAATCTTGTGGAGTTGTCGAACAATGGGCGAGTGGGGAAGCCCTGGAGTTGCGGAGGAGCAGGCTGCCCTGATACAGTTGCACCAGCTGCTTCGATTGCACTCGGTTGTACTGTATTTCCAGTGGGCGTCACATCTGCTTCTGTCTCAGTATTTGAAACGTCGGGAAAAGTACTGCCGTCAGGTGGTATGACAGTATTATCATTGTTGGTTGCGACAATGTCTTGCGGTAGGGCGAGTCCTAGGGTGGCAGGGACGAATATAAAAAGGAGGGCACATATTATACGAAGACGATGGGGGTGACCTAGGTTCATCATTATGAATTGATCAGACAATGCTCAATGGTCAGTATCCCTGGATTTCGTATCTGCGAGATACTTCTATTTGAACGAGGTAAGAGAAGTTGGAAGACATAAGGGATTTATATCCTACTACTTTGCCAAGGTGCGCCTAGAGCATTGCAAGGTCAAGGAACATCTTAAGTCAATCTTGAGCAGAAAGAGGACAGAGGCTTCATATGCCAAGATAGACCGGTGCTCGATGTTTGAAAAGGTGGACAAAGGATGACAGAATTGATTGGAAGGCATTTGAAAGTTTCCTATTACTACGATGCCGAGAATTCGTCCGTAATGCAGACTCGACCGATGATCTTGCCAGAGATACCCTATTGGAGCTTTGGGACGAGGGCTTGAATTGCCAAGATGAGCTTTCTTCGATTGCGATACATCTTGTAAGCGATCGTAGCCATGATATGATATGTTGGAGCAAGAGATAATCTTCGGGGCGTTGGACGGTATATGAATTCTTGCGCATCGCTATTAGTCAATATAAGTATAACGGATTACATTCTTTCCACGACTAATTTCGAGCTCATACTTCAACGCATGAGGAATCATTAGCAAGCCTAGAGGTGCATGCTGTGGAACTGCTTTTGCAGGAGGATGTTGTACGTACGTAGGTACGTTTCGCATAATAGAAACAAGCTAAACACAAGCGACGATCAAGCGACAACAGCCTTCTAAGAGGTCCGAGAGAAGTGTGGCAAACGCTCGTATAGCCATGTGAGCTTACATCCGCGGCCAACGCCTTATGATTTTTGTCGAGTAATATTACTCAACAGTCAAATAGTGATCCCAATGATTCGTATTTAGTGCGTCGTCCAGATGGAAACGCCACAGTATGGTCGATTTGGTTTCTATTTTCTTTGTCGGGAGAATCTCGGACCATAACACTCTTGTGTCTGGTTCCCACCTGCAAAACAATCTTTTACCTTTGGTGAATTGGGAGTCGGAGTCTGACTCGAAAGTCGTATGAAGAATGTCTGTCGGCTTCCAGTGAGAAATTGCTAACCTCAAAATGGTATGAATCAATTATCAAAGACGATGAATCATGGCACCGCTTCCAAAAGTACGCAGAGTTTCAGCTTTGAAATTTCCGCTATATTGATTTCTTGCCGAATCATCAGAGAACAGTCAGTGATTTAACCTCCTGCATTCCTTACTAAACAATCAAATCTTAGTATCGCTCCTTGACTTTTGCTGCTTTCATACCCTTTGTTAACCCTATCTGTTCCATCGTTAGGTATTTCACATTGTTATCATCCTCTAATAAGGAAAGCCTCGCCGGATGAAATGCATTGATGCGACTTCCCTATGCATGTATCAATAACCACCTTTACTTCGTCAGATACCTCTCTACTTACCATCGGGCAAAAAGCTAACATGATTTACCAGTATCCCAAACCAAACATGCTTGTATCTACACCCTCCTTTTCCACAGCGAGCATGCAACTTGTACCCTATGTAACCGAACGGCAAGCTCCTATAGCTCGCGCAGCGGGGGAGATAGTGATACGGAGCATGGTCATTGTAGCAGCCATTGTGATTGACGACAGATAATCAGAGGCCATTCGGAATATCCTGGGTTGTGGTGAACCACGTAAGGTTAATGCATTGACAACATCGGGAATTTAGAGAAGGGACTAGTAATAGGAGAAGAACGAGCCCACGGAGATAGGAGACACAATCGCGGAGAGATCGATTGAAGCAGGGTGTTTCCGCTACTGCTGCTTTCGCCGTAGATAGGAGCGCAAGAGAAGACTTCCCATTGAGGGATTCAGATGATCCTAATCAGATGACAGCAAGAGCAGTGTGTCATGAGTGCCTGGCAAAGACATGTCGGAAAAGGTGGCTTTGAAGTGGAACTACCACTAGGAAAACTTGGCACGATGGTAATGCGCATGCGATGCAGTCATGGTACATTATGTACATCGGGCATAGTCAAGATTATTCTGCATGATTCAACGGCTGTTGTTCCTTTAGAAGACTGCCATGTTACAGGACTTTAATTACAGTTTGGTGGGGTAATTTGTAGTGCATCAGACTCGTGGGGCCCGCATAAGCGTGTAACTAATGCGTTCGGAGAAGATCGGTCGTATTTTTGTTCGAAGCCGAGACGACGGCCATTACTTCAAATCATAAACACAAGCTAGGTATTATACTGTTCAGCCAGGAATCGATCAGATCAACCGCTAGCAATGTATACTTACTTCGCAGGAAAGCCAGCTCACACGGGGTAAGGGAAGAGCCATCGAGCACTCTGTGATAAGGGACCAAGGGGGAAAATTCTACTCGAATTAACTAAGATTATCCCGTCATGCATGTTGATGTATGTATTGCGTAAGGAAACTTCAACGGCGTATCTTTCTTTCCTGCACACGAGCCTAGGCCACGTTTCTAGTTTTGACCAACGCTTATCTAGACGATTTCTCGTGCAGGGAATGTTACATCGGAGTTGCTTCGTCTTGACTGACGCCTTTCGGTCAATGTCGGCCTCTACAGTCCTTCGTCATCTCTTTCAATTCCATCGTGCGTAGGAGACAACTCCGTCAACGTCTATAAGATCTTCTGATCTCCCGTTCACTGAGCTCTTTACGACCCTCCTGACCCCGCTTCCTGACAACGAAATATTTCCCATCCTCTACTCCCTTTACCTCGTTAGTGAACACTTCCCTTTCGCTCCAAGTCTGCATCAGATCCACCAGCATGAAACCTTCTATCGCCGTCTTCTTCTTCTTCGCGCTCGCCCATACCCAATACTGCGGGAAATACGCATTACGTTGCGAAAACCCCAACTTATCCGAGMAAAAGAACGATTATATGACTGGTCGCTTGTGCCAAGACAGTGTCCACGACCATTGTTATTGCGGTAAAGATCGCATAATGATGTGCGATCTCATTAACTACAATGGCTACTTCAATTATATGGCTGAATGCGAGAGCCATGAAGGCTATGAATACATAGAATGCGAACACATCGGCTCGCTTCCTGACAAGTAAGTGTCCCGACTCCCACTATGAGGACTTACTGATTGGACCGAAAGGTCTTGCTGGAAGAATCGCAACAGTGAACAGAAGAGTTTGGGAAGGTGGGCGAGGTTTGGGCTGCACTAGGGTGTCTGCCGCACTCCCTGGACAAAATCCTCCGTGCATGCCTTTATTGAGACACTTTGCTTGTATTTCCAACGGGGGTAACTAGACCTCAGTGTGCATCGGGGAGGGCTCAATAATTCTTCCACGCGAGCGTCCACAATGTATACGAGCAGTGATCGTTTTTTGTATTGCACTAGGGAGGTTGAGCTCGGCCCAAGGAAGAGATGTACTCATGATATCATGATGTATATGGTACTTTCTGCTAGTATTGGAGGTATTCTTCATTGTGTTGATGGAGTTTCCGTTCTCGATATGATTTGGTAGAAATTCTCTTGCAACGACCGACATAAATAGTTTCAGGTGGACATTGTGGATCGCATGCCAACTTCTGACCTTTAGCTGCACAAAAATCGTGCATTCGACGTCAATGCGCTTGTTGATCAGCCGTGCTGCTGAATTGCTCTACCTATCGGTAGTCACCACCGTTGTTGTGTCAGAGCTGGAAGAGGTTCCCCTAGAGAAGTACCACCTTTATCTAGGTCTTTCCCAATAATCAAGCACAACCTCTAAGGGTATTGCCCGGGCAATAAGGCTCATTGAATTCACAGGAAAATCCTTGTATCGGTCGAAATGCGGCCCACAATGAAGGGAGCTGGATGCATGGAAAATGTAGCATATAGGAGACGTTGCTCCGGATCTTGAAGAGAGAAAGAATGTCCGCCTACCAATACCCTTTCGGCCTCCGATCTGGATCTTCACGGCACGGCAAAAGAAGGGTCTTGCGTCGACGCCTAGATTGATCTACCGTCATCGCGCAGCTTAGCTGCATGTCCGGATTCATAGTTTAAGAAACTACAGAATCGAAACCCGATTCAGGGTTTCAAGCTTGTTAGTCAGAGGTAGCTGTAAACTGGCGCTACCAGCAGGCACCAATGACTGGCTGCAGCAGTAGTTGGAATGTGAACGAGGTGCCTTAGGCCCAACTTCTTGATATAAATCGGATTCAATTGCTTTGCAGAGCTGACATATTGCAGCCACAAAGCAGCGCTTGCATCGAAATCTAATTTAGCTGTTGCAAAAACTGGACTATGAAGATTCCCCACGATCCTCAATCATCGACTCTTAGCAACTTTCCATCTCCTTGTTTCTAGAGATGGGATAGGGTACCACCGTACTAGTCACTAGCTAATGAGGACGAGGATCGCCAGTCGTTATGAGCTAGATGACCAAGACTCGCATGGCTGGACGAATCAATCTAGAAGAACGCGACATCGGAGAAATGGATGTAATATGAGCGGAGAAATAATTTGTACTTAGGGTGTGTCAACGTCGCTTTATCATTTTCCAAAGTGGCCTCTATTAGTCCTTTCAAGACGCCAAGCACAAAGTTGCAACAGGATCATGCGCATGATGTTTGCACACGAGAAAGAGATCTGAAAGTATCATGAATCACATCAACCATGCTCGAAATTTCACATCCAAATTTGGGATTAMAGATCCACATATGGAATCCAACCGTTCAGCCATACTGCTCAGGATAGCAGATCTCCAAGCATGACTGGTTGATTTGCATCTGGCAGGGTAAGATTGACTGAATGCGATGCCGTCTAAGATGGAGTGGGACGACACGCACCAAGCACAATCGGTCTTAGTGGAGGACGGGAGGGGATATTATTAGTGTATGCCAAGTTTTTAACCGATCCTCGTTTTGTATCCGTAAACACCACTGGACTATGGGACCAATCTGATAGTCTATTGATCATCAATTGAACTTATTCAATTGCTTGTAAAGCCCCACTTAAATCAGTTCTTGACTGGCGGGTCCGAGACCAGCAGCCTCAGCAATGACTCAATCTAATGTCAACATGATTGCTTTACCACTCAATCACGAAGAATTCGAGCAGGAGCGATCTCCAGAGCCAGAGTATCCATGTCACGACGTCGACTTTTCCTTCACCGTCCTCAATGGCATTCATTGGGCGACTGCCCGAGCCATTCATAAGATGCCAGCGAGCTTTTGCGGGCCTACGCCATCCGCAACACATCTGGGAAAGTCAGTCGATGACTATGCACATCCCCTCATTGGCTCGCACTACAACTGGGCCTGCGAAACCAACAAGATGCCATGTTCACAGTGCGGAGGACCTTGTACGAAAATGTCAATGCAGCTCAAACCACACTTGCACGAAGAGCCGTACCGCATCGATGTCAACTGTGTTCCTATCTGCCATGGCAGGGAATGCATATATAAATGTCGCCTGCAGGTCGCAAGCAAAAAGACCAATGAAAATGTATCACATCAGCAGATGGCACAGAATCTATCACTGGGTGAATGCTGGGTCTGCAAGACGAGGAATAGCTCAAAGTATTGCAAGGGATGTGGCGTGGTTGCCTATTGCAGCGTTGCTGGTGGATCGATGATGACAACCCGGTCGTTGACTAGGACCTTCTTGGCTTCGATGACTAGGAAGAATACCTGTAATGTCGCCCCGGCATCGATAACAAGTACAATCGGCCTGGCACTCATCGTCAGCTGATTGGAAGAGAATGCAAGGGAATGATCAGGCATGCTCACGTCCAGACGAGAATCTTAGAAGCTGCGAACTGAGTCGAGAGGTAAGCTTGAATGTACACTACAACGGTGAAGAACGCCGACACGAGACACCAGGACTGTGTGATCTCCCAGCGCACGACTCGAACGATGACGACCGGGAAATGTATCACGATGATGATCACGGTATAGATCCATGGCAGGAGAGCACCTCCAGTGTCAGGGCGAAGGTACGACGAGGAAGTGAAATTACTGATGATATTCGACTGCGCTTCTATCCAGGTGATGTTGGTATTCCCAATCAGACTATCGGGAGCGAATGGACAGCTATCCATACGGAACCGAGCACTTGTGATGGCACGTGGCGAATGTTGCCGATGAATGACTCCGATATTCTTTGACCTGTGCGTCAAACTTGATGGATCGATCTTGGCTGAAGAACGAGCCTTCGATAAAGACATGGAGACCTTTTATCCCACTTCTCGAATTTGAGCCGCGAGGATGCGTTGGCTGCATGGGACAAGGCTGACAAACGCCAATCGCACGTTGTTACTCTATTAGATGACTCGCCAAGAACAATAATGCTTAGCGATACCCATTTTAGATGTCTTACGGCGTACTGTCACACCCGAAGACGCGTAATGGCTGCCCCAATAGATGGCCGCTTTTGGAGTTGCCAACAACTCAGCAGGCCGACCCAGCCAAAAATCTCAGCTCGAAGTTTCAGCCCGAAGTTTTAATATTTGATTCATGTCAGCGTGGCAAGCAAGACTGGCGAGGTGCCGGCGATTACCATGCTGATACAATCCTTCTAGATCGACCCAGCATCCTTTAATCTCCCCTTTCGACCGTCCAAGAAAGTCGGAGCGTCAGGCTTCACGCATTGACTCATTAGACTACTACTGAATACGTCGTACACCAAGATATTGACATGCGATTATCGTATCGAGCCTCAAGCTAAGGAGAAATTTAGCTACGATCCACGATCGCAACTCCAAGTCTTAAGGCCTTCTTGTGCTAAATGGATTTTGATCGAACACGCGCCACTTGCACGTCCAATTCATTAGCCTCCTAGCTGCCTTATTTTATTCTTCGGTAGATCAATCAGCCACAAGCCAGAACTAGTAACGGATGGAGCCTCATCCGCTCGCAAAAAGGAAAGTTGTGTGACGACTGATACTAGTGGTGATCTAGCCTTCCTTCATGATTCCTTTTATAGTGTTCCAGAATTAGTAGAGTTTATCACTCTAGGTAAATCAGTCGCTATTGTTTTTAATCTTATCCTCGTTTCACTACAGGCAACCAAATTTCTATCAGCCTCATCGAGGTAAAAGAAGCTGGCAGTAGGAAACGCCACGATTTACCATTACAACTCACAGCGAATCAATGTGCTACTCTGCAGTTGCACTATAGCCCATGCCCATTGGGAGAACGCCCGCGTCCTTGTTTTGTCATTTGAAACGTTGAGGCTGATTCAAGATTTAGTGGGTTGTTCTTTCCAGTCACATCCCTGCATCCATTCCAGGACCACTGTACAGGGAACATAGCAGATAATGCCAAATTTAGCGGTGTCGGTCCCTAGCCTGGCGAACCTGCGTTAAACTGTACTGTTCTAGCTTGTCTCCTCATTTACATATATTCCGTTGTTATGGCGGCATGATCTGCTCGCCACAGGGTCCAATTTTATTTAATCTTGTATTTCACCTACAGGATTGGATCTGCCTTAGTGAGTCCATCACCTTCTACAATCTGAAGCCAACAAAGGTTACAGCCACACATGTCTTGAAGCAAGGAAATGACGACAAGATTACGGAAGAATCGGCCAATAGCTTCGCACATAAAGCACGCTGGGTCTTTTGGCACGCTTTGGGTGGTACTTCTTTTCCCTCGGAAGCCACGAGCCAATATTTATCGTCAACGTCGAAAAGTCCTTCAACACGATGCTCGCCGAAGTAAAGTCTTGCAGGCACGCCAAAATCCACTCCAGCTCTAACTTCGATTGCATCCAACGCTTCTTCCTCTCCCCAGGACTATGAGACCCTCATTAGCGACTTGTCCAGAAGCCTGAGAAGTACACGTGAGTCTTCGAGCACGTCGAGATTGGCTATGGTCTTATCTCGCATTCTGCTTCCCACAAGTTTGCAAAGTCTAAGTCTAAGACGAGGGCTGAGTTGACTGCGACGGTGATGTGACCATCTTTACAAGCACGGCAGATCATTTCTTGGGTATCTGAGCTTCTTGGCAAAGTTACCGAAGGCGCCTGAGTCAAGCCAGGTGTTGTGGGTTTAGGCTGGCCCAGAAATAGTTTCAACCTTGAATCGCGGTATAGATCGCTGATCCCTATGAATCATATAATATTCTTCGACCACAACTCTACAACATAGTCCGCAACATCAATTTTTCATGCTTGATTTGTTCTTGTATACATTGAAAGCACAATATCTCTCACAGTCTAGTATACGATCTATTGACGGCTTTTACAATTACTTTAGAATTTTCTTCATTTAGCGCTTACTACTTTTGCAGCCATTTTGTATTTCATGCCAATCTCCACTTTACAGTGTGGGAGGTCAGTGCGATGCAAAAAGTTCATCATGTCGCTCAATGGATTTTGATTTGCTCTAGATAAATGGTACTGCAGACTTTTGAATCGCACTTTGCGGAAGAAATTGGCCGGCGCCTAGGAATTACTATCTATTAAGAAGTCAAAGTCCAAGAGCGGCAGACCACGGCAGACCAGTCATCGGCGCTTCACCGAGACCTCAATAACAGATTGGGATCGTTGAAAAACTCTGGCAGCTGCGTGTGGCAAATACAAACTCCTCAAATGCAATATACCCCTCAATACATGAAAATATATGAGAATTGATTCGTTGAATGATTTGACAGAATCGGCCTCCTATGATTGGCAAGCGGAGAGGCTGGCGCGTATTAATCCCTCATTTGTTCTGGTCGGGAGCGAAAGATGATCAGCGCCGTCAGCTGATATGAGATTGCAGATTCAATATGCGCAATGGAAGGTTGACGAACATTGACTGGTCGAAGCGAAGGCGGGGGAGGTGTTCAAGATCGGTCTTGACCACTGAGATTTACGTCTGACCGATGCTAGGCGAATTTCTATGCGACGAGAGATCGCGGGACGAAGACTCGCAAATAAATACCCCTCTGCTCGTCCTACGAGTCATTCTTCTTACGATGAATCTTTATATAGTGTGACAATTTGAACTTCTATGATTTAGCGATAAGGATGCGTTCATCATTGAGAAGTATACAGGCGTTATCTTCATTCTCACTCATCGCTTCTATCCTAGGTAGAGAAACCAAGCTCGAGAATGCCATTCCTTATCATTATACCCTCGACGTGGACCTTTGTGTCATTGGAGGAGGCGCATCAGGAACTTACGCAGCCATCAAAACTCTCGATCTCAATAAGACTGCTGCGATTGTTGAAATTCAAGACCGGCTCGGTGGACACACCAATACCTACATCGACCCGATTTCGAAGGTACCTATCGAGTATGGGGTTGCTGTGTACCCGGACATACCCATCGTTCGAGACTGGTTTGGCCGTTTCGACATTCCATTGTACGAATACAACTACTCAATCCCAGGCGTTTCAACCGAGTTCGCAGACTTCCAAACAGGAGAGACTGTGATACCGAAAGCAACCAATTTGACAAAGGGCTGGGATGCGTTTCAAGTTCAGGAAGCAAAATATCCTTTCCTGAACGAAAACCTCAGCAGCGTCCCCTACCCGGTTCCGCCTGACCTGCTGTTGCCATTTGGACAATTCATCGAGAAGTACGGTATCCAAGATGCTATACCCTTTCTAAGTCTGTTCGGCCAAGGTTGGGGGAACTTCGTCACCCTACCCACTCTTCTTGCCGTCAAGGCATTTCCTCCGTCGCCGTCCCTTCCGGTCGCATTTGGCGGTACGGGAGGGGTACCACTCGTAGCCGCGAAGAGCAATAGCCTGGTATACGAGAAGGCTCGGAAAGAACTCGGAGCCAGTGTTTTCCTGAACAGTAAGGTCGTAAGCATGGATCGGCGTGCGGCAGACGTTGTCAAAGTCACAATTCAGACACCCGCCGGCAAGAAATTGATTCGCGCCAAACGGCTCATCTCCTCCATTCCCCCCGTCATCGACAATCTCAAGGGATTCGATCTAGATGCCACAGAAGTATCAATCTTCAACAAATTCCGCGGTCATTCGTGGTACGTCGGCCTTGTCAAGAACTCCGGCATACCCTCCAACCTAACTCTATTCAACTACGGTTCGCAAAACGACGAAAACTTCAATATTCCAGTCTTACCAGCCGTCTACGAGATCTACGCAACTCAAGTACCCGATCTACACTGGTTCCTCTTCGGCGGCAATGATTCCCAGTCATTCTTCACTCGATCGCAAGTCGAAGATTCACTAAAAAATACAATCCATCGCCTACAAGCCGCAGGCACGATACCTCCAAAGACATCGAAAGCGAAGTTCGAGATCGTTGCCTTTAGCGATCATTCGCCGTATGAGGTGTATGCACCTTCTGAGCAGATCGCCAAGGGATTCTACAATAGACTTTTCGATTTGCAAGGGAAGAAGAACACCTACTGGACTGGAGCAGCGCTTGTGACGCACTCATCGCCAGCGGTATGGAGTTTTACCGATGAGTTGGTGACGAGTATCTGGTCCTGAACCTTTCATCGCAAACACCGATGATAGAGTGATGCGCCTCCGTGCTACAGTGACACGCTCATCTACTCTGGTAGACTTCGACTTCTGTCTGATGGGCGATGTGATTCCAATGTCAATGCAATTGTACGACAATTATTGATCTTCTTCGAATAAAACGCGGTCCATGAAATGGGAGACTGAGATGGACTGGACGTTTGGAGCGATACATGGCAATAAAGCAATCTTCGCCCTGCTGCTGCTAGATGATCATGATAACAGATAGCATTGAAAATGTGAGAACCTGGCATACAAGGATGTTATTTATGAATAAAAGTCCTCCTGCTTCGGTTTTGGTAGTTCGTTGTAAGATGATGGCGTAAGGAGATGTCATAAGATTGATCCTCACGGGAGAGTAAAGTAAAGGATTGCCTTTATTTTCCAATTCAAGATCCCCGGCGGAAGATCCGATGCCTCCACGAACGTCTTCCAGAAGTCGATGACTCGGGCCTTGACGCCGGCGCCGTAAGCAGTAGCGGTGCAACTGAACTCTCTTTTCGATCCATGATAAGTCTTTCAATCCTTGCAAACTTCTCTTCATCACTATGGATCTTCACCTCCGCTTCCCGAACATCTAGCTCCGCTTGTTTCTCTGCAATCTGCCTATGAAGTTCGTCGATGCGAGCTTGCCCGTCGGACTTGTGCTTCAAGGCAATCTTTTGTTCCTGGTCATGTTTGCTCTCTAGCAACAGTCGTTCAACCCGTACTAAGTGCTCTTCCGTGCTCATAGTCGGAGTGGGTGACGCCGGCTGGTTATATTCGCTATTTTGAACTAGACGACGTGGTACTGACGCAGGTTGCAGTGGCGAGATCGTACCCGAGGCGCTGGTATGGAAGCTTGGTGTCATATCGTAAGGCTGTAACTGCGTCTTTCGCCCATCCAATGCTCTCTTCTTATTATCTACCCATTGCTGAAGATCCGAGAGCTCGGTCTCCTCTAATTGTCGCATGAAATCAGACCTTCCAACATCCGACGTCTCATTGCAGGAAATACTAGAGGTCTCAGCATCAAATGCTTCCTCTCTCGTAAAGATTGGTTTGGAAGCTTTGGCAGGTGGCTCTGGTGGCAACACACCAACGGCGCGGTCCTCAGATACTCTCTCCTTCGATTTTCCTCGGGTCCACGGCATTTTGCGAGAAGATGTAGGAGAGGGCATGTTCCTGCCAATTTTTCCCGTTGGATACGGCGCCGAAGGGGCCGTCACCGGATTTTCCAAGTCCACCATCGGGAACATTTTCATCGAAAGAGACCACCCAGGTTCGATTATCGTCTCCCATGTTGATGGCAAGATCACCTCTCCCGATAGGCCTAAGAGGTCATAATGGCCTTCAGCGACATGTGGTCCCAGCCTATCAATGTGTTCAAAAGCAGAGCATATCAAGCTATATATACCCTGGATCGATCAGTATACGGTGGCGGCTAAAATGTTGAATGAGGGATAAACCCTACCTCCCAAGTTCTGCATGCAAGGAATGGAAATATGAATTGGCGGCCAATAACGTCTGTGATGGTCAGTACTTGCTTCTTGTCTTTCAGCCTTTTGGCCACATCCTCCGCTTGCTCGACAGCTTGTTCTCGCTTTGATAACAACATCTCACGAGCGCTGAACTCCGCGACATTTTCTGCTTTTTTCTTGTTGTCGCCAGCTTCTTTGGTAGCCTGCTCCTGCTGATAATCCAAGATAAGCTTTTCAAGACGTTCGAATCGATCATTGTGCTCACGAAGCTTCGGATCCGGTCCAACATCGGGCGCATGTGGAGGTGCTGATGGAATTGCTGGATAATGAAGGTATGAGGGCATATGTGGATTTTCGTATGGCGCTGGTCCAAGCCTATATGGTTGGTCTGGAGTTGTACGAGTCGCATTTGGCACACCAGTCGATGGCATCATTGTAGGAGGGTGAGAGGGTATTTTGTCTTGTTTAGAGTAGTCGACTTCCCTCGCAAGTCTTTTTTCCTTCCTTAGATTCGTATGACGTGATTTTTCGAGAGGAAATTGTACTGTGGATTTCGGTTTCTTGTCTACGGGGTTCCTTCCAACATTCCGATGCATTGTATCTAGTCTTTTCGCGATGGCAATCGGGTCTCTGACTGGAGAAGATGCGACTCCTGAAGTTACCACATGGGGGGAGTGCGGGGAGCTAGTGCCTTTGGAGGCTGTCCTCGAATGACTATGTGTTGTCGTTGAATCTAGTTGAAAGGCAGCATGACGTTCTCCATCATTCTCGGTTCTCGAATTTAGATCCTTCTCACTTTCTTCAAGGTTCTCGACCTTTGCATCCAGAGCTGGAGATGACGTATTACTTGCATGCGGTCCCGCTGTTGACTTGAAGCTTTCTGTGTCGCTCGAAGACTCCTTATGAGCCTGGCGATCAATGGGAATTGTGACACCTCTTTGCTTTTTTGGTCGTTCACTTCCCAAACCTTTTCTTCTTTCGTACGACCCATCCGGATAGAAAGTCCAAGCACCTTTGGTTTCAGAACCCATGTCGAAATCTCGTATGTTCTGTGGCTGAATGCTCTCTGGTTCTTCCTTTGTTGGCAAGTCCCCAGCCTCCTCCCTCGGAAAATCATTCGTCCAATTCTTCATAAGCTGATCCACTGTTTCAGATGCACGAGCAGGGAGACTTTCACCAGCTAGATGTTGCCCTGGACTGATAAGCTCCATGGCCGGTTGCTGGGTGTCGCGATGATGGCGATCACGAGGTTTATACGGTACTATTTGCCACAACCATAGATTGGTTTCCATCGATATCGAGCTTTCCGAATCTGGGCCTTGCGTGATAAGTCCCTTCGTTGTTGCGATTTGCGTTGCTTCTTGAGCTCTCGAAATTGCCCAATAATTTGAAACAACCAAAGCCTCGGCGCGCTGACGAGTCTGGCGTTCTGAACGCTGCAATTTCTGTAACTCACGGTCGTCCTTTGGACTTGGGCATGCACCATCGGGTGTCTTATGACTTGGAGTTACCCTACTGTCGTTAACTAGCTCAGAAAAGAGCGTTGGTGATCATACTTCTCATGAATCTGGCCTTTGATCTCTGCCAGTTTCATTGTCTGGAGCATCACCAATAGCGTGGTTTTCAAGGACTCCAAGCTTACGCGCATTGGCCGGATCCTCTCGCGGTGCAATGGCCACTTCAGGTTCTCGGTCAATCGAAAAGTCTTCCCACTTCTGCCAATTTTCAAGATCTTTTCTATATCAGAGTATATCCTTGTGCATGTCTCCAATAGCTTTTTGAGATTCAACATCAGACTGGTTGAATACAATTCATGGCATCGTTCAACGATGTCATGAACCTCGTCTAGCGTACACGAGAGTGTTGTAATCTCGATCGTCATGAGCTCAATTTTGACATTCGCATTTCTAATACAATCGACCAGCGTGTATAGGGCGCTCGTCAGCTTCATTCCGGCACCAGCCACAGTCACGATAGATGCCACAATTGAAAGAGGGTCGGCCATTCTTGTTAAGTAATCGAGAAGAGGCTCGATGCAATCCTGGTTGAGAAAGTGGGCAATTTCTCCGAAACTCTTGTTCTCGCAGGGGAAAAAAGATAGTTCCCAGGAAGTCGCTACATATGAATCAGGCGATTGCCTATCCGAGTAAGTATAGATTCGTGGTGTGGGGAATACGCTGGTACCGATTGTGGTAGGTCCCACTCGCTAGATTTTGGTAACCGGGGTACGCATTGCTTGCGGAGCTTAAGGCAGAGTGCTGTTCAGATCTATCTATGTTGGACTCAATGGCAATATTCGACTGCGGTATTATCTGATGACTGGGGTATGAAGAGATGACTCCAGGGTAGTAGCCTTGGGGTCTTGAATATTGAAAAGGGACATAATTTGGCCAGTTGCTATAGCCATCCATAGTATCCACGGATCTGACCAGACATTACTGGGAATTAGGAGATAAACATAATCGTCTTTGAATTTCTTGCCAGATTACAGCCTTGATTCGAAGAATACTACGAGGGAACGGCAAGATAAAATTCAATCCTTTTCCTGGCCAACCTCACCAAAAGCCGGGCGGGGCAGTGCCTGTGCTCCCAAAGGTGGGGGTGAAATTGAGTGCGGTCGCACGACAGGACGAGGCTGATCTTCAGCGAGAACATCGTACTCCTCTGACCAATCAAAAATAACCATTCTGCGTGCATGAAAATTACCGGGTTCCGCGCTGCTTTTTCGAAATCCAGAGGTATGATTCGTGAAGAGATGCGAAGTATTCCCAATTAGGAAGCTACGACCACTAAGATCATCCTGGCAGTCGTCTCACCTACATTTCTTCTGAGCCATCGGCTCTTTCAAATTAGCTGAGAAACCAGTCCGTATGGCGATTGAGAAGTAAAGTGCAATCGAGATGTCTGGCCAAGAGGCCACGACAACACTTGCAGATCTAGGTTAGGGTATCAACGTTGAGATCATCTCAATACTCCTACGGTGCTTACTCTGCACTGTATCTTTAACGACAGTTCATCTATAACCTGTCTGCCCCAGATAGAAGTAGGGAAACCAAAGCCTCTTATGTAGCCTCATTATCCAATATTAACTCTTCCATCTCAAGATCTGCGTATAGAGGACCACGATGCCTGCAGTATACATATTATAACATGAATGCCAGAATGTCGAATATTGCAAGATAGATTTTAAGCGCACCAGTAACGACTTCGCGGTGCCATTCCCATGAGTAGAACATGATATACGTCAAAGCACTACCAGATCCCATACGCTGACGGGGAAACCGGTGAAAGGGCGGCCCTTCATTTCAAAGTTTCTCTGATACCTTCAGAGATTTCACCAACAAGCAGTACCAAACCATGTTCATTACAGCGATTCTCTCAGGCCGTGTCCCGCCAACGGGCGTGAAGCTAGGCAAGGATAGTAACGGCCCTCGAAAATACGTCTTGCGCCAGACTGAGTCGAGTTTCTCTGCATTGGGCATATGGGCCAAAGATAATGGATGGGATAAGGTCATCGCAGTTGCTCGTCGCGATCAATAAGCATTGAATTCTGAGTTTTGTTAATGCCTTACAAGAGAGTCTGGCGGAGCGTATGGTCGATTAGGTTTTGATATACTGTATTGTTGTATCAACGTTACTATAATTTTCTTCTCAGCGCGTTTTTTCATTGTCTCAATGCGATACTCGGGAATTTCGATGTATAATAGGACCATACCGTGACAATAGGCAAGGCATAAGCTTGACTCCCTTGCCTCAATCTGGGACTTCAACTCCATGAGGCTCCAGTAAAGCGTGGCCAAAAACACCAGTGATGATGAACCGACACTCAATCAAGCAAATTGCTCGTTGATCTCTCAATTTATCAAGAAGGAGACACAATCCATCTGTAGCTGGAAGACGCCGTTCGCCCTCCTTCAGCCCAATCATAGTTCGCACCAGATCTGCGTCAAATGCCGCTTCAGCACGTTGTTTGAAAATAACATTGAGTAATCGGTAGACATTGGTTTCCTGGAAGTGCTCCAGGTTGGCTCCGATTGGCTGACAACCACCGGATCTTTTGAGAGTGCAACACTGATAGACGTATCCGAATAGGGTGGGCTGAAATAACAGACCTACTTCGCTGTCTTCGATTGCGAAATCCTTCAAGTCCCTGCTGGTAAGATTACGTACTCTCATCCCTAATATATCGGATTGACATTCATGGGATCGTGCGATGAAGTCGGACACAAATTGGGCATCGAGCGTTGCAATTTGATTGCCTTCCTCTATATTTAAGGTCGATTTGTAGATTGTGTCATTTGGATCTGTATGACTCTGAATTGCCCATACGTAGTTGACGGCTATCGTTTTGCGGGTTGAGTTGGACAAGTCTTGATAACTCGTGCTTTCATTGCCAATTCGCAGCCAGACTCGAACAAGGTCCTGTGTGCGGACTTGTAAGATATCTTGAAGTTGACTGGCGAATATTGAGGGTTTTGCCGGTGCACAGTGAGCGAGAATATTGAAGAACAGCAGAGTTCGCTTGATCGAGTAGTCGATCAATTCCTTTTCACATCCTACACAATCCGAAGACAGGGAGAGTAATGAGAGTACCCGATCTCGAAGATCACTACACTTGGACATTCCATACCTATTCAGATGGGCTTCCAAGGTCTTGGGTCTCGGCGGGTTCATTTTCTGGCGATGGAAGAAAAAATCTCCAACAAGTCTGCTTTCGGGTACTTCATCAACATCCTTGACATTCGCCACCATAGCTTGCACGCCAAACTTAGCCCAGCTGATTGATGAACTCCCGCAGTAGAGAGTGATGTCCTTGGCCAAGAGGAATTCTTGCCTGATCCAGGCGCGTTGCCAGTATTCTCGTCGACAAAGCGTTCGCAACTCTTCCGCTGGCGGCTCTATCCGCGGCAGCGTTGCTAAAAGTTGACCTGATCCTTGCAAACCGTCCGCCTCTCTACGGATCCCGTCGGAAAGTGCCATAAGTTCCAGACATTGAAAAGCGAACTCGCTCCCGGGAGTTTCAGGACCAATCCAAGCGGCGACATTCTTAGCTTTCGTATATATTTGACCCATCAGCGAAACTTGGTGATTCTTCTCCACGCTGTCAATTTGGTTGATGCAAATTGCGTCAATCCAAAGTGCAACAGTTGTCTCTCTCCCCCTAAGTGACTTGAGAGCGTCGAACAGGTTGGGTTGCACGTGGAATGGCGTTCCACTTAAATTGATCCATCTCGATTGAGTAGAGGGCTGGCCCCAAGTATATGATAGAGCCTCATAGGTATCTTCTGCGAGGTCAATGCTTTGCTCATCTATCATGTCGCACACGATTGGTTCATCCTTCTCTGCGGCGGGATATAGCTTACAGAGCCGGAAGGTGTCCTGCGAGAGATCGAGTGGAACGTGACTGAAATAAGGCTGCGGTCTGAAGGCTTCTACTCCAGCCTCTTGTTGAAGAACTTTCACTATAAACAGTCTCTCGATATCACAGGCCGAGGTGGGCGCGCCGAGACATCTGACAATGTTCTCGGCTACTTTGGGTATGCGTAAGATTTTGATGAAGCCCATCAACTTTGGGGGACAATCGTTATGTGTGAGCATCGTTGATGAAGAGAAATTTGTATTCTGTAAGAGTACAGGCTACTCAGATGGTGGGTTAGTTTTGTAAGAGTGGCAATCTCAAGAGCTCGACCAGAGGCACGCGTCCGCTTATTTTGAGAGGTCTAGCGTGAACATCATCATGACGGTTTGAGTGAGTGCTGTGCAGCCCGCAATGACGGCGCGCTCCAGATTGGATCTTGGTGTGCCGGCTCGCTATCTCACTTAAGTGACTACGAGCGAGAAGTCTCCTACCATCTTGATCATATCACCTCGGACGAGGCCCTCCAGAGGTTTCTGCCTGCCTTGCGAGCCTCATCGGTTTGGCGGCGCTAAATTTTCGGCGGCTAGAACGAGCTAACCCGAATCGAGATAGAGCGTTTCATAATATGTTCTCCGGGATATGTTCACTGGATGCTCTTCTGTTCTTGCAGCCCGTG
Organism: Opeltia flavorubescens; assembly: GCA_000442125.1. Lineage (NCBI taxonomy): Eukaryota > Fungi > Ascomycota > Lecanoromycetes > Teloschistales > Teloschistaceae > Opeltia > Opeltia flavorubescens. The sequence goes on along the minus strand of KE546967.1, from coordinate 2,120,428 downwards.
AGCTTTTACCATCTAGCCTTCAACATAGGTGATACAAAGGCAATTGACAGCATTGCTTTGACTTATCGTTCATTCCAGACTTCCTTTTCAATTATCTCCCAGATCTTACCATGTCGTACTTGAAACATAACTGAACTCGCCTCCAGTTCCACATGAACGATGTTCTCGGAACGGGAACATTCTCCATCGTCATACGCCATGGCCCTCACGCACTCAAAAGTCCTAAACTTCTCAACACCGCGTCCATGTCTGAAGAATACCGTGATGATGAGGAGTATATCAATGACGCCAATTGCCAGATGCTGGAGATAGAGAAAGCAGTATATCAGCGGGTTGGACGCTGCAATGGAATCGCTGAATGTATCAACATCTCCAAAGATGGTATTCTACTGGCTCTGTACGAGCGAGGTGATCTCGAAAAATATGTGGAGGCTGAGCCAGAGGTTGATCCGTCCCGAAAAGCGGGATAGATTCTATCTATAATCGAGACGATACTTCATTTCCACAAGGCAAGAGTTCTAGTCGATGATATGGCACTTCGAAATATTCTACTCGCGGACGATCTATCTCTCAAGCTGATATTTCGGCCAGTGTGCTATCTTCCCGTTGGATACAGATATCAACGTGGCCAGCGAACATGGCCTGACTGCTCAGGCCGACATCTTCCACCTCGGTTGCCTGATATATTCAATCGTCACCTGGAAGAAATACATGTACGACCTGTTCATGCATGATTGGACTCAGCCACCTCTCGGTGAGCTACCCGATGTTGACGAGCTCTTTTGTGGCAATATTATCCGGAAATGCTGGACTGCGGAGTACACGTCGATGGAACAGATGCATTACGAAACACGCGACAACTTAATGCGTACTTGCAAAGCTACCCGAAATGGCGATTTAGACAAGATACTGTCCCAGAGATGAATCACAGATTTCGGGCCTCTTCCTATTCGCCATAAGTAGCCCTAATCGACATCGAATCCAAAAGTATAATTATAGATTGAAAACGCAATCCAGCAATTTGATAAGCTCGCTTAATTAGCGTACATTCCGAGCTCCGTACCCATCCCGACTTGGCGCAAGGCACGTGTTCGTCCACTCCCGAATATCATGCCTTCCTAAAGAACGAGATGGCGTCTTCTCCCTTCATTATTTCATCTTTTGCCTTACGCGGATCTCCTTGATCGAATTGGTCAGACGGCGCATCTTGGCTAAAACGAAGATKCCTTCCTGGCAAGGAATTGCTGTGAAGAAGCGACGACAGATATCTGAACAACTTCCGAAGGACTGGATTTTGTCTCAACAAATCCTGGAGGAGGCTAGTCAGCAGCACCAACTGAGCGGGAGCTTCATTGAAAATCTCTTGGATGATAAAACCAGCCATGTTGTAAGCTTCATAAGCCACGAGGTGATCAGTCGGATAGCTGACGGTTCTGTGACTGCTACGGAGGTGACGCTAGCCTTTTTTTTAAAGAAGTGCAGTTGGGCATCAAATTATAAACTATACGATCCCTTCAGTCTCTACGCCTAGACAAACATAGACAAAGAAGAAGAAACTCCTGGAAACTTTCTTCGACAATGCTTTGGAGCGAGCAAAACAGCTTGATCAGCATATGGACACCGACAATAAGACGATTGTTCCATGATCTTCCCATAACACTAAAGGATCAATTCGAAGGAAAAAAGGGACTGGGAGAGAACGCAACGTCAACAGGGAGCTTGTCCACGAATTGATAGCGCTAGGCGCTGTCCCCACTGCGAAAGTAATGCCTCACTCTGTAATCATATGAATGGTTTGATATCTCGATGGCAAGACCGATAATCCACAGATATCATGGGCTCGCGGCCTTGCTCAAATACTAAGGCTGCTACCGATGAAAGTTGTAGCTTGCGGAGACTTACAACAATATCCTTGGATATACTACGGACCCGATGAACCAACGACTGTCTTGTGGAGGATCCTCTGGTGGTGAATGTATTCACCATCTCGTGATCTCGGGATACTATTACCGAGTAGGACAGGCGGCGCTGTTGGCATTGAGAGGCACGACAGTAGGTATTGGAACAGATGTTGGATTAAGCCCTTGACTTATAGATAGACTATTTGAGTTTCATAGGCGGCTCGGTGTCAATTCCTTCAGCTTCCAACGGAATCTAATAGCCTCAAACCCTCACGTGGTCGCATGTTTATGGAAGACGTTACTAATAGCGTAAGCCCAGCTCGTTTTCCCTTCATTACGGGTTATGTGCAAGGAAAAATAGAGAAAAATTGCTTATACTATACTGAACGAGGTACTTGACTATTTGTTGAAATAGGCTCATTATTGACGATAATCTGGAACTTCTCCGGGTAAACGCTCTCTCTGTTTGAACCCGATTGCTCGGTTGAAGGTTCCGAGTATCATTTGCAGAGGCAAGTATGACGCGATTCCGGAGATGTACGACGCCCTAGTTGCGAATTCTTGTTTTGTCCGCGTCTACCTAATGTTATTCCAATGAGTCTCCTAATCTGGTAATCTTAAAGTGGAAAAACATCACTTTAAAAGCCCCACTCTTGAAAATTAATTTCCAGATCGCTCATGCCAATCGTTCGAGGCCGAATCAAGATGCAGGGATGCGTTCCTCGGGTCTTTCCAAGGATGATCAATTCAATGTTTTAGTTCATTCATTGGGTTAATGATATTGTGCATAGCTAGCAATCCAAGCATCTAGAATGAAATAAGCAACTTCACTACTACCATCGACCAGCTTGATGTCGAATTAACCCAGCGATAGCGACCTCAAGATGGCTGCGCGCTTCACGAATGGTCAAAACAATGACAATGGGACTCCGACATCAATTTTTCCAGCCATTGACTTCAATGATCCTGCTTCCAACAGCATTGACGCCCACCGCCTTGCACAAGCGGCATCGATTCTTCAAATGCCACCCGAAGAGCTTTCTGAGGCTTTAGCAGGTTACAGAACAGCCCGTGCACTGCCTATGCCGGGATACTCTCGATTTTCTGATAACAGCTTCCATGACTATGCTGGATTGAACCGTGATGAATACGAGTCAGGAATTATCCGGACCAAAGGTGGTGGAGACCCTTATCTACATCTTGATCCATCGATGCTTTCTCCTGGAGCAGATCTTTGTCAAGCTTCCAATAGATTGACTACCTATGACCGTTTGGGTTCGGAATGCGACACCATTTCCCATTCGTATTGGAACGATATGATGCCCCAATTACCGAGTTTGAATAGAGGAACAAGCATACCAAGTGATCTTCCAGTTCCGCTTCCAGCTTTTTTGGTGATTCGTAATCAGGTGAAGGACTAAATGTTAGCTTGCATCCATACCCAGAGATCAGACCAAGACTAGATACAGCAAACCAAGGAAGCTCCGGAAACGTATGGATGCCACAAAGCCTAACAGCGTCGGGATATCTCCTCAATGGACAAGGAAATAGCGTGCAGTCTCCTTTGACAGGCTCTAGTACCTCGACTAACGATGGAAGTCGGCAAAGCCAGGACGATAAAAATACAAGTCTATCATCACACGGCTTGCATACGATCATGGCTGGACCTTGCATATATATGTCTGGATTTTATTTCGAGCTTAGTCCTTGAAGTCTCTCTTAATGCTTTGACCCCTGCTTCTGTTTCCTTTCTATATCTATACCAGGATTCATCTTTATACATCCATTACTGTCTTTGTCTCTACCAGTGGATATATTCCCATTCATCCATCTATATATATTGGGTTCACTCTCTTTATCTCTTTTCGGACCCCTTTCTCGGTACAGTTTATCCCACGGCCTCCCAGCAAATGAGAACATCTGTAGCGACAAAAGATTCGGAACATTCGTCGATGATCCGTCAAGTCCTTACTTCGGCACTGTGCCTGTTGCGCCGGTAATCTGTGCCCAGCTTGAACTCATTACGTTCTCGACCTTGTAAAGGCCGCTCATGCACACTGTAATGCGGTAACTGCAAGAACTAATCACGGCTCAAGACCGACGGAAGAATTGGTTTACAATCTACCTCGGGCTCTTCGTCCTCCTACATAGCTGTTCTTTAACATCGAGACGCGATGAAGAATATGCGAGACAGATGCTCATGCAAGTAAGTCGAGATTATGTGGCTTTGTACAGAAGCTTTAAGAAGCTAATACTGCTAGACACGTTACGCAAATCCTGAAAGCATTTCCGCTCTTCAGATGGGTACCCAGATCATGCTAGCTCATTTCCATTATGGTAGCAAAGGCAGCCTTCCATTCTTCATCAACAATGAGCCCTCCAAGTTCGAGGAAGTAATTCAAGCAGCGGACCCGAGTCTTGACCAGGCGAACCTCGTACGTGACACGGCAGATTGGGTCAGGCGGAATCGTAAGCGGTGTTCATGTAATCCTAATCTGGCAGTACTAATTATTATTGTCAAGGATTTCACATGAACGGCGTGCGGCATACAAACGCCTTCGAGGGAGACTATTACTTCATTTCCCAGCTGTTTGACGAGGACTGGAAACCTACGCGCATTGCGTAGGCCCGCTTCCTCCAGGCCGATGTTCCAACAGAATCAATCATTACTAGACATAGAGGTGCATTAGGAACACGTCATCAAGCCGTTTTTTGGTACATAGCCATTCAATTCATCAAAAATCCGCGTTTTCGAGCATCAGGCAGCATATCATTGACTGCTAAATGAGTACGATACATCGGAAAGACTAAAAACATAGACAAATCAGTCACTCATATCTTCGTAAAGTTTGATCTTAGAATCAATATCGAAAACATGTTCAGTCACACGGTGACGAAGCCCGTACTTTGACACCGTTAACAGTACGAGGCTCCACATCCCAGCGTCGTCCTCGCTTTTCATCCTCGAAAGCCCGTGCCCAGGCCAATTGCAGCTGGGTAGGTAGCTGCCATACCATCTTGCTATTGTGAAGCCACAAGCGGATCAAACGCCGTTGGCTCTTTGCATCTCTATCCCCATCGGAGAATGCTTCACGACCATGAAGTAGCGCCATGTTGTTGATAAAGCGAATGTCACCTTTCTTCGTGCTGAGCCGCTTCTGGTGTTTCAGCCCAATGAAATGCACCGCATCTAGTGCTTCAGCCTGCGCTTCATTCAGACCCGGGATATTCCGCGAGCGAGGGGCATAGGGATGGCCTGTGAGCACTCGCCGAGAGAAATTGAGTAGGATGTGGTTGTTGATATGGTAGAGGAGGGCTCGGTTGTAGAACGGTGGGTCACGACCATAACTGATTGAGTCTCGTTAGAGAATACAAATATCCTGGAAAAGTTCTCGGGGATTTAATGGCAATAAATCTGAGGAGATGGAGATACTCACGTATCGAACGGCCAATCAGGCTTCGAAAGGGTATGAATTAGGTCTGGCCGACTCATAGCAAGCTCATTATAGATTGCCCATGACGAGGCTATTGTACAGGATCCACCAACCGTCGAGCATTGTCGAGTAAGAGTTGCTACAACATCAAATGTGATGTCTGTATGTAGTGGCTATAGCATCGTGTAAGCGTGCGCTTACATCTTTGGATGAGCTTACCAAGTCCATCTGCGAGTCTGCTTTGCCATCGTCCGTAAGATGCTCTGTGTGATAGTCAACATTAGGGCTGGGTCAAAGAAAGAGATCATGCATCCTTACTCAGCAGTGTACCAAGTCTGTCTTGAATGCCTCGTTGTTCGGCGATGTAGCTTGAAATGCCTAGGAAGACAACCAAAAAATCTTCCGGGTTGTAGTTGTCCACATCAAGACCACGCAAAATCATGGCGCCGACGCCGTTATAAACCAAGTGGCATAGTTTTGTCAAGCAAAAGCCTAGAGTTGGGAGAGGGAAGCTGCCCTTCGAGACCTTATCCCTCTCTAAGCCTTGGTCTAACAGACAGTATCAGCATGCAACTACCTATCTGGAGGCACTCCTGCTTACCTTTGAAGTAGATCAAAGCTTTGTGAATCTCGTCTCTATCATCAGACGAAAGGGAGTATATGAATCTTGACTCGTCCGGAAAATCACTGCCTGTCCATGCCATAGGACCGTCGAGCTTTGTCCGCCAGCCTGCCGGTAGCTTATTCTCGAGGCCACCATTGATGATCCGCTTAGCGCTTCGAGTCAGATACTGATCTAGATCCGGATGAAAACTGATTGTGGCAAAGTCTCGGCTATTTGAGAGAGTGGCGACAGGCTCCACCGAGAATCTCTCCCGAATGGCCTTGGAGTAGTAGGGCTCGGGATCACGAGGACCGATCCGAGAAACCTCCACCGCCATCTCTACTTTTCAAACATTTTTTGAGACCTAATGCAGTTGATAGTGAACTCCTGGTTTCCAAGCGCTTGCCTTCAGGGTTGCTTAGGTCTTTGAGAAGGAAGCGGAAGATCTTGCCAGCAGGCAGGTCTCGCGCGCCCTTAAAAAGAGCGATTACCCCTGACAGCCATTACTGATAACGCTTGAGGGGTAAATAAAAGTCTATGAGACTATTGGTTGGAAGGAAGTTACAGAACATATAATCCCGCACATGGCAAAAGAGGCACACTCTCCCCGATTTTTTATGGATGAACGCAAAGAGACAAATAGAAAATACAATATTTTCGTTATATACTCAGGACTGGACGTATTGGATCGCAGAAAAACAATTGGGGTAAATCCTGGACCACCCGCCATGAAAAATTATTAGTCTTCTACAGGATTGCTGGAATTAAAACATGAGGTCGATCGAATGTAGTAGATAACAACGGGTTTGCGAGAAGAGCTTGTGTCGATGACCTCGACTCAACGACTGGATCACTGATACGCTCCTTACGTGGCAATCATGACTTGATCTACATGATAAGAATCATCGTTTAAGAACATTGACTTAAAGTCAATTTGCTGGAAAATTGCTTTATCAACAAAGCATTATTTGAGATAGTACAGCAAAAGACAGAATGTAGGAAATAATGGGATGAAACCTTCAGTGACATACGTTGTAACCCTTATCTACGTGTATTTTGGTTCCACGATTCTCCTTCAAACCGACGAACACTGTACAGTAATTGGCGTCAGTCCATCATATCTTCATTACCGTCATCGTCATCGTAGCTTTTCTAGTAGTGCAAGATCGTTCCTCGTCAAGCAGCCCATATCTGCCCAGAAACGATCCAACTCAAGAACTGGACGAATGCAAAATATGCGCCTGCGGAGGCAGCGGCGTCCTACGTCAGAGTATCACGTATCAGCCACTGAGCCCTTGGTGATTATCGACATGACGATTTATGAAGGAGCGGGAGGAAGTTATAGGAGAGCAGGAGGAAGGGAGGACTCACAGTCCAGCTCATTGCCTGTCGTTCATTGTAATCACTTMGGTCATGGCTCACAAACTGCAAGAGCAAGGAGGTATAGCAGGGGTAGGAGTAATTACCGCTAACGTCGCACACAATTTCGACATTGGGGCTTGTGGAGATTATCGGCCCTGTCATGAGAAAACCATGATCAGATACATCGATGCCACGTGGGTAACACTAAATCGGAGAATAAAGTTCACATACTGTAGAAATACATGGGTCTCGGCCGCTTCGACTGTAGCGTATTGAGGTGCAAGTTTATCGAAGTAACACCGTTGGCGTTAATCAAGTTCAAGGGTGCATAGCCGCTGGCGAGCGCGTCTGCCAACGAGTGTGATGAATCAAACACTGCGAGCCATAGGTCCGGGTTGGGCATTACCCATAGAGCCTCACGAGCCTCGGTACCATTGACTGCAGGCTTATTAGCATGAATGTTGAAAGGCTCAACTCATTGACTGGGATTGGGTTTTGATAAGGACGAACAGTTGTACCAAGCTTGGATTGTCAACAGAAAACCCGGATTCTTCGATACTAAGTCAGCCGATGGTGTAAATTGCAAATATCGCCAAGTCCCTCCATGCAGACCACGGGGTACGAAGTCTTCGATGATTGCAGGTGACCAGCTTTCATTGCAGTTACAAGAGGACGAAGTCAGATACTGCTGAGAGTCCAACGTCGCGCACTGTGGACCAGTCTCAGTGTAAGTTCCCGCCCAACACTTCAACGGGGTATCGATTAACGTTGCTTGTGATGAAGTATCAACGTTCTGCAGGACCGCCACAGCAGGGAAGATTGGATGTTCCTATTGGTAAAAATTAAGCCCAGTCTTCCAACGGAAGGGTCAGATCCGTGGACGGAGAAAAGTGATCACCTCAATGTGTTCAGAAATCTGGAGTATCTCAACATGTAGTCTTGGGAACCAGACACGACAGTAAATGACTGTCAAGAGAATCATTGTAAATAAGACGGTAAGAATGGAATTGCCGAGATTTCTTCGGTACTCTCCGTCGCCTGTGGAAATAGTGGCAGTTAGAACCATTGCATCTTCATTTGGGCAAGTATGACTCGCCTTGCACTAGATCGCGCCATATGCAAAGCGAAAGGCCAAAAATGATTACTGAACTCCCAATGATGAGTATTGTTTTGACGCTATGACATGGAAACTTGACTGCAAGAGAGATGGCTAAGAACCCAAGTAATCCCCACACTGCCGTCTCTCGACGAGGTATACTGGGAGGCTCATCAGGTCCGACAAATTGTAAAAGCTTCTTGTAGATCACAAGCGAAACATTCACAAGGTACGACGTAACCTGTTTGGCGATAGACCAGAAAAATTCGATGCACTGCGCTAGTACCTTACCGAGATAGATGATCATTGCCTAGCGAAAATTGAAGATTTCGAGGGCCGTTCAAATACGAGCAATTTCGGTCGCAGGGGTGGGAAAAGACTGATCTTATCATCATTTTCAGCGGCGACGTAGGGAACAGAAAGAACACCACGTCGCAAAAAGCTTATAGCTGCCATCTTTCAGGCATCTGCCGCGATGATGGAATTCTCCGCCTACATTGAGAGCTTTTGCAATGTCATGACGTTGAAAATGTGACGGATCGAAGGCAATCGCAGACACAATCACGTTTGTGGGGGCCGATTGCATCGATTTGGGCTGCAGGTGAAATTCGACAGACGCCAAAACGAATATGATTGGACGATAAACCGTGCTGCGCCCACCAGAAATTTATTTCCGGTGACAGCCTTGCAGATGATTGTAATAAGGCTGCTTCACATGCATGAGCTGAACACGTCCATTCTATCCCGCGTGCGCTCACCCGTTGTGCGTTGGCATACGATGCCAAATCGAAAGGGTATTGAGGTATACTATGCTCAATTCGCGCAAGGTTACTCCAAGAACCTACTAGGGCTTCATTCGACGTGATGAAGCCCTCAATCAGTAGTCAGATCGCTTTGGAGGAGGTCTGTTAAGTAATGAAGAAGGGAAGTCACCCGCGGGATACTCCATTTTCTGCTTCTCCAACTTGAAGTTCACGATTTGAGTCGACATACTCTCAAGTCGATATATCGAAGACCCACTGAGAGAGATGCGCAACTCTGTAACCAGAAGAGGAAGACATTGATCCCCTTCCTTCTTCTCTCCTTGCGGATGATGAAGGCGAGACATTCTAGTTGACTCATCATATCATTAAACTACCCCTCGGGTAGCAAAAAAAGTGAATCAAGGGCCCCCGCCTTGGCACACGAACACCGCAATAATCGGTCTATAAACAATCCATGAAGTCCCTCGACTACCTTGATAAAATTGGATAAATCATAGAGTACCAGTATCAGAATTACTATCCAAGCTACGTGCAAAACTTTTTGTACGAGATTTGGCGACTTGGGGTCGAAAATCAACGTGTCGCAATCGCCTTGATTCACTTTTTTTGCTACCCTCCAAGACTACCCGCTATAATGTGAGGCTCCACGGCTTGGGCCCTACGGTAGCCGCCAAGTGCCGCTAAAAGCGAAATTCTTAGATCCGAAGCTAGCTCCAAACGCCGAGTGGTTCTAGGCAACAGCACTAAATCCTACGCTGACTACGTCACATTATTAGATACAACCATCAGTCTCACATCGCATCGCCATAGCTTTAACCTGAAGATCAATGACCGATCCACGAAGATTGATCGGTCGCTGGAGAGTACAGTATGGCCATCCTAGCCTTACCGAGCGAAATCCTCATCCAGGTCATCAAGGAGACGATACCCGAAAGCTTTGCCAACCTTGCACTTACATGCAAACAGATCTATAATTTCTCGCAGCCATTGCTTGAAGCGCATAATCGTCTGGATCGGCAACTCAGGTCCCAATGTGAGCAATATGGGCCGATGCAAGCAGATAACGACTATGAGCATCCCATCAATCTCTTGCATTCTATCTGCGAAAGACCTTTCATCGCCAAGTACATCAAGTCTGCCGGATTTAGCCAATACACCCAGAATCTAGAGGAAGATGGAGACGGTCGTGCGAAGATGGATGCTTGTAATGGCGGGCTAGACTTGCTTCAAGCTTCCTCGCAGATTGACAAGGCACTAGTATCCCAAGACCCAAAATTGCGGAGCCAAGACCATGTTCCCCTAGTTCACCATGACAAAAGGGATTGGCATCAACGTATACTTGCGGGAGAGGTTGGCCCAGCGATCACTTTACTTTTGACTCTGCTCCCCAGCCTGACGAGCCTGTATCTCTGGGATACTTGGGAGTATCGAAGACAGTACCTCGATAGTATCATGATGACGATCGCTTGGGACATAATTAATGCGCCGAATTCAGACCCCATCTCACCAGCGTTACCGTTAGCAAAACTTCGGAAATTCCACATCCATACCCAGGATAATGAGACTGGTACCCCTCTGCAGACTCTGGCACCATTCATCGCTCTACCCTCTTTGCAGGATCTGTCTGGCGAAGGTCTCGAAGCCGACTATACCCCCTACAAATGGCCTTTCCCAGAAAGTCAAGTCTCAACCGTAGAAAGCATTACGCTCACGAACAGCGCCATCAGTGCCTCAAATATGCAAAAATTCCTATCTCCCTTGAAAAACCTCAAATCATTTCATTACTCGCACACGGCCATGGGTAACGGAGCAGGATATCTCTGGAACGGCGGCGCTTGCCTGAACACCATCATCGCTCACTTGGGCCCAACACTCGAGAAACTGCACTTCACCGGGGATGTAGTCATGTCATGTACCGCGATTGAGACTTTCAAGCCATTCGACCGATTGAAGATATTAGAATTCTCAGCCCAATTACTGATGGGAGAGGTAGACGAGGGAAAAGGAGACGAGTATCTCCGGCAGAAACAAGGATACTTTCCACCCGAGCCGAAGGATATTACTCAACCATCGAGTTATGAGCTGTGGGGTCTTCTGCCTGAATCTCTCGAGGAGCTAACAATTAGAATCGGGGGAGTTCCATCAGATTGTAAGGCGTTGTTAGATGCAGTCTATGCGGATCAGAACAAGATGAAAGAAATTCATGGATTACCGAACTTACACTATATAAAGCTGCGTCACTGACGAGGAAGCAAACTAGTGGGGAGAAGTTCACGCCAGAATGTATCGGTTCAAACGAGATCAAATGTCTCTAGTTTAGCCAAAGGATTACACACCGGTGATACGCCACTATTAGAGGGACACCTCCAGGATCACCAACAAAATCATGTAAAGTGTCATAGTACTTAACTGCACAAGAATTTCTTCGATAATCTTGACCCAACAGCATTGAGCTCAGCTCAAAGATTAATCTGCAACCCCAGACTGGCCTCCATCACACTATTACCCCAAAAGATCTCGGACCTATACACACGCGAACCACGATCAGTACAGCACGATAAAGCAGAGCAAGGAAGGAAACTCACCCCGCATTCCCAACATTAACCCACCACCCCCCACCCACCTTCCCCCTCCCAACCATCTCCTCAAACCACTTTTTCAAATCCCCCTCAAAATTCCCCGAGAACTGCGTATCCGGAAGAAGACTATGCACCGTCATACCATTCCCCATATTAACATCCTCGTAGAGTTTCCAGGAAGTGCCGAACATAGAGGGGATGGTAGCGACAGGGCCACGGTCCCAGCCGATGGGGAGTTGTCCGCCGGACCATTGGAGCCAGAGCATGAGTTCTTGGGCGGTGGTGGAGGTGGAGTCCCCGCGTTGGGGGGAGAGGATGAAGTCGAAACATATGTTTCCTAAGATAAGGGGTGGGGGTTAGATGAGGGGATAAAGAAGGGGAG
>KE546967.1:2001524-2108266 GCA_000442125.1 Opeltia flavorubescens | reverse complement strand
GGGGGGGGGCGGGAACCTTTGAAGTCGGAGGTGGATGTTCGGGACCACTGGAGATGTTAGTTTGAATTTGAGTGCAGATGTTTGTATGTGGGTTTTTGGAGGGGCGAGAGAGGTGGGAGTTGAACTCACGGAATAAGAAGCAGGTATGGAGTTGATACTTGAGATGGTGCTTTGAAGATTCTGGATTAAGCCGACATTGGCATAACCTTTGCAGATATTATCCCTGTCACCAAAATCTATCAGCAAATTTCAATGCGCAAAAAGATCACGGGAAGGTCCGAGAAGGAAGCAGCAGGACGGAAATGACATACGTTCCATCAACCTTCTCAATATCAACCGTACTCTTAAAAACAACCCTCTGGTTCCCATTCGTCCCAGCCTCCACCCTCTCATACTCCGTGCAAGAAGTGCCAACCATAGCACCAGCACCGTACATGCTATTTGCCACAAGCCACGGTGTTCCATCCAGGATGGTGCGATCGTCGTTCCCGCACATATTCGCCGGGGGATGGGAATTGCTCGCTTGCTGTGCCCTGGGCCGAGGACATGCAGTTACCAGCGTCGCGGCCAGCGCGATAGTATATCTCGCAATGTTATGGAGATGCATAATGAACGCAAGTGGAAAATAATTTGAATGAGTGGTAAAGGGCGAAAAAGAGCGAATGTCCCCAGAAAACTAGAAACGTCGAAAAACACACAAAAACAAAATGAAAACACGAATCATCAGGGAAGGTCATCATTTTGACATCCTCAATATTGTTCCTTGCGCATATAGGATTTCTCGAAACACCTTGAATTTAAGTTCTTAGCCGCGAAACGCGGGATGCACATGCGAAATTGCCCGGGACCATGAGCCGGAGATTTTTCGCGCTAGATTATCCTTTGCGAAGTCACACTGCTGAATTGTGGGCAAAGCTTGTTCTCTTAGCTGAAACGATCCCTCAGTCATCCCACAATTTGTTTGTGTTTGATGCGTTCCTGCAGGATACCATCCTAGGCCATGGTCTCGCTTAGCACTAAAGTAGGGGAACTAGAGCTGCGAGGTAAAACAAGCTTCATGTTTAGTAATGATGGTATACGTTTCGTAAGCGGATCGCGCTCTTTCAAGGCAGCGATGATGCTTGTAGTTTTGCAAATCCTTGGTCTGTGCTTTGGGATGGACGTGCATACCCCGTCTGCAATTAGTAAACATGGTTCCACCACGACCAGGACTCGATTGTAAGAAGGGTGAACACACACGAAATTCGAAGATGCTAATGCAGCGGATTACAAGCAGAATTAAAACATAAGATTGTTCTTATTTCGCGAAACTACTTCCTCTACTATCTACAGAGCTCGAACGCTTGCGACGGAATCCCTGCAATCCCAAAGTTGAGCTGCGGATTCATTTCGCAGTTGCAGCAGCAGCGTGCGCACCATTGACTCGCTCTGCAGCGTTGGCAGCTACCAGAGCCCCATCGTAGATATACGTGACCGCTTCTTCCTTATGAAGTGCTTTGCTCCACTTATTATAGTTGGGCAGCGCCTCCATAGCCTTCAGCATAGACTTTGGGAACAGTCCATCCTGGATGAAAGTCTGATAGCGGAGGACGAATGGTGCTGTCATGGCCTACAGCAAGCATCAGAGCCTGGTGAGTGGCAACGGGAAACTTTCTTGTTCATGGTACTTACCTCAGCGAGTGTCAATCTGGAGCTTCCCCCGAAGAATGGCGCCGCTCCTTCCAGCAAGGGTTCCAATTCTTTCTCGATCGCTTTGACGAACTCTGCGCCTAGTTTCCCCTGCTCTTCCCCTTGCGCAAGCAAGACTGCGTAGAAAGACCCATTGACTTTATTCACAAACGTATCCACAAAGAAATTGATTCTTGCTCTTGTCAGCGCGCTCGTGGGAGTCGAATGGCTTTCAGGCCAGAAGCTCGGAGACGGATAAGCATCAGCAAGGTAAGTCGCAGCGATGGCTGACTCGATAATGACTTCGTCTTTAAGAGTGCCGTCGCTGACTTTCATACTAGGAACTAGGCCCCGAGGGTTGATCTCGAGATACCATGGTTCTTTGGGCTTGCCGAGCTCGATGAATACAGTTTCATAGGGAAGCTTGAGAGCCCGAAGAGTGATGTGAACGCGATGAGCGAATGGACATAGTTTGCTGGTGTATAGCGTGACTGGGATGGTGTTAGCTTGGTAGATGCCGTTGGGGAGGTGAAGGACTCTTTGATTGGGCCATTGGACGGTGCTTGCAGGAAATGCTTTAGAAGGTGATTGTCAGTTAAGTCTGAAACGACTGATTGGATATTAAGAGGTGCGCATGCTGACACCAGCTTTATGTGATCATGCGAAGGATTGTGGTTGTGAAAATTCGTCCGAGATTTCGTCCGCGATGAACAATCTCCTGAAATCGAGCCCGAACGACCGAAGATCATGACAAAGATCATGTGCAAATCCATTGCCTGAAAGCATCATGTCGATTCTGATTATGGTATACAGCCTAGCGAGGTCATGGTTCGGTTGTATGACTTCMATATCTCCGAATCTGCTGACAAGACTTTGAATCTACTCCCGGCTCATGGTTTGTGATTGCCACCATTAAGGCCGAGGCTAAGTCACGAAGAACGTTCAAGAAAGACCAAGGTCGGCCAATTGCTTGACCAGGTTTTGGGCACAGATACGCAACTCGAACGAAAGGAAATCATCGTTGGAACCTCGATCGCAACTCCTCCTTGGGTAGGAAGTGAAGCTATGAAAACCCAGGTATCGATTTCGCACATTATTGCATACCAGTGTGATGCACAACAATACTCACTTGTCAGGCTGGACAACACAGGGTTAGCGTCTCGCCCAAACATTGGCCTGCTACTGTCCGTATCACTGTTGTCTGTCGACCAATACGATCTATTTTAGAGCGTTAAGGTAATTTATCAAGGCCAATTCAACCTTTGTAAAAGCTAAATGTTGCCGGTAGCATCTCCATCCGGGCAGGATTTGGAGTAGATGTCTTTGAGATCAATAAGATTTTGTGTCCTGATATAAATTTAAGAAAAGGATATCGTGCAAGTTTCATTGACAATGATGTATCTGCAGGGAGTTTTGCTGATATGGAAGAAAAGATCCAAGCGCATGGTAAGTTCTCAATACAAGCTATCGGATTTTGATTGCGTCGTTCTAGAAGAACGCTTCTAGATGTTAAATTCTGTCTTTATTGTATACTTGTTTCCGGGCGCATCTACATGGAGGACGTGATGTATTTATCAATACCAAGACCGAGTGTGATTGGTCCAGACGAAAATCCAATCAGACTTCGAAGCTGCCTGAAAAGGTGTAGTGGGGCGCCACCTGCATTGAGATTTCAGCCTTGCCACGAGGGAGGCTCGGCTGTGAATTCTTTAAGCAGGCCTTGACTGGGACAATGACATGATGAATTTTCTATCCAAAATCTATCTTTGGATAAAATTTTAGGAGAAAAGTTGATAATGGAGCATCTGCCGCAACGAGTTGGGCAGGCAAGCTCCATTTTCCCACCGATCGCAAATCGATGTCGACGACAATATGACAAAGGACTCTTTCTAGAATATCCTCAAAGATGCGGCCTACCCAGCTTGAAGGCAGATGGGACACAGGGTAAAACCCCTTCATTGACTGCTTCCGGACGTCGGCGCCTCCTCGAGATGCCACAAGCTGAACTTGAATCTCTCATGCAAAACTGGCTCTTCTTTGGGCTTTTACATGAAGTACTGCAAGACTTGTTCCATCATGATGAGTTTGTTGTTGCCGCCCGTTCTCAGGAAGAGAATGGAGAGATGGAAACGTCCATCATTACAACCGCAAATCTCCTGGCTCGCCTTGAAGAATGGGAAAACCGGATGAAGCAAGAAAACCGTCTACCAGCTCTTTACGAACATCTAGCAGAGTGCTTAGGCTTAGCCCATGCTTGCCTGAGCGTGGAATATCCCGCATTTGACAATGACCTCAGATTTCATCTTGCTTCTGTGTCGGAACTCATCGGATACGCGGTTAGCAAAGCTTGCGATGTGGCATGGACTAAAGATGCTAGACGTAACCTCTTGCCCTTGACCTGGGGCCTTACCCCCGGTGATCCATTTCTGCGATATTTGCTGCTTGAACGTAGCAATTGCTGTCCAAGCCAGATTCGAATGTTGATCAATGAATTCGGATCATCGACGCAAGCTTTGGCTTTTGTTGCTACTTGCTTTCAGGACGATTATCTTCAGCCGCGTCATGAGGCTTGTGATGAGGCCAAGTGCCAGGCCGGAGGTCTACTGACCCCACATCAAATCCCTCGACACGTCGATGAGTCTTGCAAGTGCGATTCTCTTCGCATTGACGAAGAGCAACTCGCATACTGCCTCAGGCAAGGACATTTGCCGCTCCTGAGAATCCGACATGAAAAAGATATCGATAAGCTGTCAGTTGAAGTCGTTACATCGACTGAATCGACACCTTATGCGGCGATTTCTCACGTTTGCGCCGACGGTCTCGGGAACTCTGCGGCGACTGCTTTGCCTAGATGTCAGATCGCAAGACTCAAGGTGTCGGTGAACAATCTCGATTTTGAGTATGTGCCGACGAAGGTCCCCATAGAGATAGACGCATCCCAGCTGTTGCTTTGGTGTGACACTTTATGCTGCCCAGTGGTATCAAAAGAGGCGAAGAATATTGCATTGACGCAGTTGTATCGCACATACAATGAAGCGTATGTAGTCTTGGTCCTGGATCGAAGTCTCATCTCTCATCCTCAGCGCACTGATCGAGTTGGCGTCGAGGAAGCATGCTTGCGTGTTGCGACATCCCGCTGGATGACCAGGCTCTGGACGTTACAAGAGGGCGCGCTGCCGGCGAGGCAGAACAAGTTGTGGTTTCAATTGACCAATATAGCTCTACCTCTACGGTCACTGACTAATCGTCTTCACCAGATTTCCACCACAGACATCCGCTGGCGAGGGGTTTCAAGTAGTCTAAGCGGTAGACTCGGTACCTTTGCCCATCTTTTCGACATCCTAAACATCGATGACCGAAGGGCTGAAGTGAAAAACGTGGCACGAGGACTAGCATATCGATCCCTCACTGTTCCCTCAGATGAGCCTCTTATCATTGCGACGCTCTTAGCGCTTAAGATTGGACGCATTCTGGCGTGTAAACCTGGAAAACGAATGAGATTGCTCTGGCAAATGATTGCTACATCCGCTTCCGGTATACACAAAGACATTCTCTTCCACACAGCGCCAAGACTGCAAAGTATTGKCTTCCGATGGGCTCCTCGGTCCCTGCTCTTACAAGATAACCTTCATTTCGCTTTCCCAGTACCAGGCGAAGAAGAGAATCGAGCTTTCTTACACACTAAACGAAAGGGTCTTGTTGCTGAGCTAGCTGGCATTCGGATAACCATTGCAAAACCTGCCGATGGTGTACCAGAGATGTACGCCGGCTACCAGTCTCTCCCCAAAGATGATCAACAGCGATACCGATTGTTGATGAGAGATCATCACGGCTGCTGGTACTTATTGTCCAATCGCCGAGATATCAACTCGGTTCGTGTTCCGGACTTGGAAGAGACACACGCTCTTATTACAGGACTTTCGAGCCCCTGGATCCTATATCATGGCTCATATTCAACAACGCCTAACCCCGCAAAAGCTCACACCAGTCTACTCGTCGATGCCAGGAGTAAGCCACAGTATCGATACGACGACTTCACGTGTGTTGAGCAAAAGTCACAGGTAATTTTCCAGAGAGTACCTTTAGACGTCAACACAGCTTGTCAAGCCGCATATTCCCTCGTTCCAGAATTAGCTTTGTCAGCCGCTGCCCACGCGTTGAAAGCACTCCCAACATTTGCTCAAGATAACCCTTCTCATTTTGCACTTGTCCAAGGGATCGCACTAGAGATGCAGCGGCTTTCGAACAGTCCCAGTGTAATGGATGCTCTTCATGCAGTTGGTATTAGCAATGAAGAATGGATAAGTAAAACTGTGTCCGAATTTCTTGATCGAATATATTGTGGTCAATATGTGCAAATTAAGAAGTCTGTACCAGGAAATAGCAAATGGTGTGTTAATTGAAGAAGGAGCAGAGCGATAGAAATCTAGCTATCAAGTTGTTGATGGTAATCTTTCAACTTACTCAAACCATTTCATCCCGCAGAGTTGCCTAGACTACTGCAGACTACCTGTTTGATGTTAATTACAGTGACATGTGTGTTTCTGAAAGTATCCATCGTGAACAAATCTTTGGCGAAGTGCGCAGAAGATCGATAATCTCTTCATGTGTAAAATTATGCGGCTACAAAGATTCAGTCATGTGATGCCGTCAATTGAAAAGGAAGATTAGAGCAAAAAACGGTTTCGATACAATTGATCCGTAGAAAATCATGTCATTACGATGTCAGAGACATCAAGACTTCGTCGAAGTTATCTCACTGTTGACATTATATGCATGTGACGCTTTCCAAGAGTATATATAGAGTGATGAACTTCATTCCCTATACAAGTGGATTTCTTAGTGTCTATTTATCTCCGTAATCCCCGGCCTCGGTACCTTCAGAGTAAACAGAATCAAGATTCATTCACTGACCCATGATTCGACGAGAGAATATCGCTTCTGTTCTTCATGATGGCAAAACGTCGTCGGTCATCTAGAACCTCCTCTGATAGTTTTCAAGATGCGCATCTCTCTCCTAATGCACTCGATCCAGAGCATGTCGTTTCAGATCGTGAACCTCAAGTTGAAGAGACACACATAGGTGTAATTGGGCACGACATTCTCCGAAATAGGCTTGTCTCCAAGGCTTCTATCAAAAATCCATCACCATATACCTCACAAGTATCATCTAATCCTGAGTGCGCTGACCCAGACGCCGCCATCCGCCACGGTGTCAATCAACTTGCACCCATCTCACAGCCAGCACCCGTGTCTTTGAATATCCAACCAGCCGTACCTCAGCACTTGTTGAAGCAAGCCGTCGATAGTCCCTTACCCAAGGAAGAGCTCGAACTGAAATCATCATCATCTATTTCTTATCACTGCCTCACGCACTCCAATCTCGCTGAGCTACAGACAAAAGAAAGTCTACCAAGCTCTGCTAGATTTCCTGCTCCCTTCAATTGTATACCACGTAACGACGATCCGTGCCAGCTCACTTCAGATCAAGACGAGAGTTCGGGAAGTCACACCAGCATGTCCAATTCTACTCATGGAGAGCAAATGCTCAACGATTTCCGCATCTATATGGACCGTGGAGTGCCCTTTCCCCAAGGATTGAGTTCCCTCGTTACAACGATCCGGAAAGCGCGTCCACTACCAATCACACCAAACTCGAAAAAGATTGCCAGTATGCATATCAAGACGAAGACACAGTTGGAAAATACTGCTATGTTTGAAATTGTGTCCAAACTCCTTTACGAATGCAAGATGAATTATCACGACTCGGAAGACGATGGAGAGGCCATGGTGGAGCGTGCGTTCGATGAAATCTGGAAAGACCTCGTGCCACAGCCTGCAGGCGGTCCCAAGGAAGCCGAAACGCTTCTTCAAGAGGCCATGGGAAAGCTTGGAAGCCCCAAGATACCGAAGCCGGATTTCTACTATGGGTATCCCGACTTGGCGCTGGACATGGAGAAGATTGCTGTGCTTAAAGCTTGGTACCCTGACGTGCTAATTCTCGATCGCGCTCCATGGTTCCCGTACCAGGTTGGAGAGTGGAAAGGGAAAGGACAGACCATGGCCGCAGCCGAAGCCCAGGCTCGACGAGATCTGGCTGAAGTGATCGAAGCCCTGCACCAATTATTTGTCATCTCGGGAACTCAAGCACCATCAGTCGAGTCTACGTGCGCGTTCAGCATTTGCATCGATGCCAATTTAGTCATTCTTCGCATGCATTGGAGGCAGACCGACGACACGGGGAGGGTATCCTACCATGCAGAGAAGATCTACACAGCTCTTCTTGAGAATAAGGAGATGGTTTTTCAGATGCGAGGAATGCTGTTCAATATTCTTGGATGGGTCCGTGGGGACCGTCTCAAAGCCATTAGTGAGGCACTCCAGAATATTGGGAAGCCTAAGCAAACGTCCCAGTCGGGTAGAACACATGATTCAAATGGCCGAGAAGCCAAGAATGATGAGGATGGGGAGGCGGGGACGAAGTCCCCCAAAAAGGGAAAAGGAAAGGGGAAAGGGAGAGGCAAGGGCAAGGGGGAGTCGTCTGCAGGAAAATCTTCCAGGTACGAGCATTCCTAAACCTATGTATATTTATCCAGAAGAAACTAATTGTAAGACAGCCAAACTCAGTCTTCTAGCTCCAAGAAAGCGCCATCAAGCTCGCCATCCAAAAGACGTAGAGGATCATCGCCGTGAGTGCAACAATGTGGGACAGCTGGCGTCGGTCATTGATCATGTAATGTACGCATATGATACCCTACTCTTAGTTTAGCATTTCACATCAAGCATAAGATCAAATGGAAGAGAAATTCATACTCAAATACGAGCACGAGATTCGACATAAATCGAAGCATGCTGTTGCCTTGAGTTTGAAGTCATATCCGGATTTAAGGATTAGCATCGGCATTGGCCTCCTTGTAAAGTAAGGGCGTTCGGAAGTACTAGGGTTTTATCAATCGTGGAGAAGACTGGGATGAAAATTCAAGATCTGTGATGGGATGATCCATGTAGATTCTCCTATGGAAATGCTTTGTGTATGAATCTGCTCCAACAATTATCCGAAGATTAGTGGAGGATGATTAGTAATGCGGCTCGTATTTGATTCTTTTCATTACGCGACCGAGGTTTGATCGTGAACAGCAAGCACCACCGCGACGGAGATCATCATACTATTGCCCAATAAGTAAGTTGATGTCTCGGTGTTCATGCTCTAGAATCTGCCCAAGGTACAGTTCGAACAATCCGACCATGATCTGGCTTGATGCTATCTACATCCATGTCAATTTTCGGAGTATGCGTATGCGCTGTATGTTAGCACGAGGTATATCTTATAGTCCGGGATCTTCAGCTGGTAAAATGGGATGAATCTCGTTATGGGACCAATAAGCTCTTGCGACAGCTGACTGTGAATTTCCCGTACTCTTAAGTCTGTACATTCACAGTCATAACATGTATTCTGATACTGCAAGAAGCTATCCGTTCGGGTCAGAGATTGAATGTCCTTGTGAAAGAAGGTAATTTGAGCT
Source organism: Opeltia flavorubescens (assembly GCA_000442125.1). NCBI lineage: Eukaryota > Fungi > Ascomycota > Lecanoromycetes > Teloschistales > Teloschistaceae > Opeltia > Opeltia flavorubescens. The sequence continues at coordinate 2,099,075 of KE546967.1, read as the reverse complement.
ACTTGATTGCCCAGAGCTCACCACACATGATGCAAAATCTCCAAACGATTTGCGCCATTGGAATAGTGAAGTGTCTCAGCATCCTCATTTGCGTGTGTCGTCGTGACTTGAACACCGCGCCAGACAGTTGACGCAAAAAGGACGCGGCAGTCTTTTTGAGACTCCAACGGTAAAAATGCTCATTACTCCGGCACACCGCAATCTTCCACATTCCCTTCGTCAGTGAAAAGAATCTCTCAGAATTCCGTTGCGGTCACAGTATTCGAGGTCCCCTATGTCTTTCTTCGTCAAGCAGCTCGGGCGATTATTTTTGCCATCACTTGAGAAATCGCGATAGACCTCCAGATCAATCTCCCCACGGATGCGCAAAATATCCACATCTCCTTCCAGAATGCAAAGGGAAGGTTTGTATTGCAGTCTGTCGGACGCCGAGCCACTTTCACGGTATCGGGAGGGTGGCTACAATCCGACACATTTAGGCAACATCTTCAAGGATGGACGATACAAAGTCATCCATAAGCTTGGGTACGGAGGCTATGGCACTGTATGGCTAGTCAGAGATTACTTGTAAGTTCCTCCGCATTACTTGACAATCAACGCTAGAACACTTGCCAGACTCAATCGTTACGCTGCACTCAAAATACCAATTGCCGAATTATCCTCCAACTCTCACGAATTCCAAATTCTCCAACGACTCTCTTGTAGGTCAGTAAGTCATCGCGGGAAGAACGCCATTGTAAAGCATCTGGATGCCTTCAAGCACACCGGGCCGAATGGAACGCATTCATGCCTCGTTCTAGAACTCCTCGGTCCACGTCTCGACGGCGAAGCGAGTTTCTACGAAGATAACAGACTCCCTGGTCCACTCGCATGGGTAGCATGCCATCAGACCGCTCTGGCAATCGATAACATCCACGCAAATGGCATTGTGCATGGAGGTATGTAAGAAGATACGTCCCTTTTACAGACTGCTTAAAATCTACCATAGACCTACATCCCGGCAATCTAGCCTTTGTACCCCCATCAAACGTTCATAGAGAAGATTTCGATATTAAAAACGCTCTAGGAACACCCGAAACTGCACTCATACAGGCAGGTTATGGTGCTAGATTGAGTGCTCGAGTACCGAGTTACGCGGTTTCGCCAGCGTACTTGGACATACCTATGGACCTCGAGTCATATAGCATCAAGCTCAGTGATTTCGGTAGCGCCCATATAATTGGACATAAACACGAGATACGCTGTCCTCTCGTGATCCAAGCTCCTGAATTGGTGTTTACCGCTGAGGGCGGCTTGGAAGCCGATATCTGGAGTCTAGGATGCACGGTACGTCTTCCTTTCAATAGTCGAGCATTCCCAATAGCTCTTCTGATGACAGGCAAAAGATATTCGAGCTCGTCGTCGGGTACCCACCATTCGACAATTTCTGGCTCACGAAAGATCTACTAATACAGCACTGGATAGCCATGTTCGGAGATCTACCCGAAGAATGGCAACGATACCCCCCTGGGCCTGAAGCAGAAAACCATGATATTGATCGTAGATCATTACCCGACTGGCTGCACGACACGTACTTTGACAAAGAGTGGGGAAAGAAACCAGAGTTTGCCGAAGCGCACATCGAGGAACTAGGAGAGATGCTAGAATGGATGATGAAATACCGTCCATGCGACCGACCTTCGATATCCGAGGTCCTCGCACATCCTTGGTTTCGGAAAAACCCTTGGACGTGACTGATGCAACTCGGGTAGGGAAACACACTGAAGGAAATTACGACTAAAGAGAAATAGAGAGTATATACTACTCGCAAATACGAAGATCACAAACGATCCGAGTCATTATCACGCCGATGGTTCTGGAAGAACCCCGAGCATAGATCAATGACTTGCGCATCTTTCATAAAAGACTAAGCCTATACCATCCGAAGCCTTTTATATCACTACTTTCTCTGGATACATATTTCTATTGGAACCACAAGTACTACCTCACCATTATCAGGCGAATCGCTCCTTACGCAAAAACAGTAAAATATGCCTAGTCAGTACAACTCCAGGCCTTGTCTCAGATCATGCCTTCGAGAAGGGAGAGCTTACCCACGCGCTCGAAATTCGCGAGGCAGCACTCTCAGCATCTCACCTGCCATCGATGAGAGCTGGTGATAGGATAGAGGTTCCCAGACATCGATACCTCGGATGGATTTATCCCAAATACGTTCGGCCTGACATGGATCTAATATTAAGATAACGAAGTCCAGCACTAAACATATGTATGTGCCTGTTTAGATCTCAACAGTCGACTGGGAAAAGACAGTTGAGGCATGATGTGAATGTACGCAGTCATCGAGGAAACGAGGCATTATCCCAGAGGTGATTCAGATTTGCGTTCTTAGCCCCATTCATCTAGGGTCTGTAGCGGATGCCAAAAAGCAATCTTGGATCACGGCACATCTTTTGAAATTGCGCTTTCAGTGATCTATCTTACTTCGAAAAAGTTCGATCATTAATCTTAACATGTGAATGGTAATGTTGGGAGAAGCTTAAAATGGAGTGGATAAAGATCCATTAAAACATGTGTTCTCTTCAGGCTTTTTGGCTTGCCAAGACTAGCGGCACAGCAGGTTCTGGAACGAGCACAATCATCGATTTCTCTTGTACTCGTAGCTGACACATTTCAAGAAAACACTTTTCGCCAGTAATCAAGGCAGTCTCACATCCTTTGTGCTGTGCTCTCGAGCCCCCCATTAAGTTTCCAGTGTAATTCTTCCCTTCAACCCTTTAAGTAAATCAATCCTCCAGATAGCCCAGCTCAGCTTTCCTATCGCGCAACTCCTCATCCCATTCAGCCTTCAGATCCGCTGGAGGCCCTACATAATAGTACGCCTCCAGGTACCTCTTATGATCCTCCATAAACTCAATCCCCATGCATAGCGGACACGCCAAACTAACACCACAGCCCATATCAGCATCGAATTTCTGAGCCTTTCCTCCAGTACAGCCGGGACAAACATCACGCTTTCCCTCACAAACCCAGCAGTCTCCGTCCTCTAAGCGAGCGATCAGGTCCGGGACAGTGACTGCGGTGAATAGGCAGGCTGGAGGAGACAGGGGTGGAGAAGTGGAGGTGCTCGCGCCTGCTGCTGCTAGAGGGCTAGGATAGGATACCGCGTATACGGTGTCCGTCTTACGGTACTCGAACTTATAATCGTTTCCCGGGCCCTGATCGTAGGTGTGTGGAGACTTAAGCCACTGGTCTGTGTTTGTGACCTCGTACCTATCATTCCAAGTATGGAAGTCCAATTTGATCACGCGGCAGTGAAGAATTGTTCCGGTCCCCGATGAGATCATATCCACTGGCTGCACCGCTTCATACTCCTCCTTCTTGGGCTTGGCGTACTCGATGATGTTGAGCCATATCTCTGTCGGGACCCTAGCAGCGGCGCCGGAGAAAGGGTTGGCGGTGATATAGTTGACGAAGGTGCGAATGGAGAGAGTCGAGATGTTCAACAATAAGACCGGCTTTTGTTCTAGGAGGGCTGGCTTGAGATGAGCTGAGGGAAGGCGACGCATAGCTAGAGTGAAGAGTTAACTTATTGTCTCTGCGTATAAACAGCGACTTGTCTTCACCAGCTTTACTTGGTTGGCTCAAATCCTAATGGGTCTTTGGTGATCTCTCGGAGAACTAGACTTCTATAGACGGCATACAGCTTACATGGTCATCGGAAGCGTTGTAGGTTTCGTGCGACAATGAGCATTCATTGGGAAAGCGATTCAAGTATGTGTAGCTCAGAGTGACGTAGATGTAAATACACACTGTTTACTCTACTCCGAGGTATAATGCCAAGCCAAGCACTGATTGGATAATTGTTCCTCGTCATATGGTCATAGCCTTACCACCATCTACCTTCGCTGCTTGCATACGATCGTACCATAACTACAATCGCTTTCAAATGCGCAAGTCCATGCAGCGTAATATCCTAAAGTCTTCCTCGTTTCTGCCGATGGTGAAACCAATATCAAGATAGAATAATGTTTCGGGGTGATTCAACAGAAATCCTTTCTGCGAGATCAATATTTATGACTTCGTCCAAGGTACAGTAGTCCCTTCGGGCGAAAAGCCGCTCACCGTCCACAAATACCATATCCAAGTGCCTTTGAGCCAAGTCTGGCTCTTCGCTCCCTTCGCTATGCGTCCAGGAGAATCTCCTCATTTACCAACCGGCATGGGCCGTTTTCAAGTTATGCGCCAGTGTATTTTTAAAGACCGTTTTTGTGTGTTTCTCGTCTCGGGTTTGCTGACGAGCCTCCTTGAAGTACGAAGTCAATGGAAGACGTGATTTTAAAAAAAACGCTTGAATGAGTACAAGACAACTGCATCGGTAAGGGGAAGTAGGACATGCTCGCTAATACGAAATCCTTCCAGCGACAAGGCTAAACGGTACTAGGTATAATAGGATCAGAGTCGGACGCGAGAGATTCAAAAGGACGGCGACGACCTTTTCGTAGGTCATCAAGCAAAGTACGCCGACGGCTGCCAGTGTTTCGATCTTCAAGCTAAATATATAGATCTGTGTCCTGAGAATGCTTAGGACGCAAGAGTTGCAAAAAGTGGGAAAGGCAACGTATTTCGAAGAACCGGACCGTTTGCCATTCAGACATACATTGGAACCGCATCATCACGCATCGATCAGGCAAACACCGCCTGTACTCATCGGTAACTCGGCGCTTCTTCTGATACTGTTGCAGTGAACGCACGAGGTGATAGTATGTATCAAAGGCGAAGAACTATCTACCTGCACAAACAGTATTTAAATAAATCTAAATGCTATTAGGCGCTAGACCTAAACTGGTTCACAAGCTCACCTCAAACCTGCTCGCTACCGTGGTTTTTAGCGAGTGGTATAGCCGTAACATGCGCATTAGACCCTTTGCCCACTTCCATGTGTCGTAGCAAGGCATACAAATTCGCTGCCAAGCCCCGAAAAGAGTCCACACGAGATTATGTGGTTTTATACCGAACACCATGGTATTGCACCAATTCAAAATTACAGCGTGCCCAAATCCTCACTCGACCCAGGGCGAGGCTTCGCTACACAAAAAATCGTTCAATCTACAGGTGGATTCCATGTGTGCTTAACACTCCCAAGTCGATTAAACTAGCTTCGTGCATGATGGAAAACATGTCCTCCACCATTTTAATGGTCGCTGTCATCGCACTGCACTTCTTGTCTGGTATCTTCCTCTCTGGTATATTTCGCCAACGCAATCTGGCCCCGAAGGAGCCTCCGTCGCCATGTATAACCGTCCCTTTTGTTGGCCATGCCTTTCAGCTCTTTCGACATGGGAGTTCCTACTTCGAGAAGCTCAGGTAAAACAAGCCTCCATAGATTTCGAAGTTGGGTTACTTATATTTTCTATCATCACAATACAGTTCTCTCTCCTCTCTCCCAATATACACCCTTGGTGTGCTCACAGGGAGAATGTACGTCGTGAACGACGCACGCCTTGCAGCTGATATCCAACGGGTCTCAAAAGCTTTTTCGTTCGATCCCTTCGTCATCTTGGCTGCAGAACGGCTTGCAGGAACTAGCAGGCATGGTTTAGCTCTTGTACGCGAGGGCGTTGGCAAAAGTCGCAGCTTGGTTGCTGACAGCCGCAAGAGATTCAACAGGATTCTGAGTCTGGAATCTTGTCTCCATTCGATGAGCTGTGAGATCACAGCTTGTTCAGCTACAGCTTTGACGGAACTTGGTTCCAACACTGAAGATCAGGTCGTCAATTTTTCGCAATGGGTGAAGCGGACAATTACCATCGCAAGTACTAGCGCTGTGTATGGGTCCACGAATCCTTTTGTCACAGACCCTCGAACCTATGGCGCGTTTTGGTGGGTTTCACATCCCAAGCCTCCACCACATGTTTAGTCTACGCTTATGATCATTGACAACAGGGATTTTGAAGAAGGACTTGCAACACTTCTTCTGGGAATCTTCCCGAGAATAACCGCTCATCGCGCCTATCGGGGCCGGGAACTCATGGCGCAAATCTTCGGAGAATATTTCGCCAAGGGCCACTGGACCAAAGGATCGCGCTTAATCCAAGGAGGCCGTCGCTCGAACACTGCTCATGGGGTTTCTTGTGAAGACCAGGGTCGATTCGAGATCACCACGTGTATTGGTCTTCTGGTCAATACAGTTCCCATCCTTCTTTGGACACTTTTCCACACTCTGTCAGATCCAGAGCTGCTTCGAGGAGTGAAATCGGAATTGCTAGCGGTCGTCATCGTCAGCAGCCAGGAAAGTGAGGATAAGAAAGGCTCGGTTGTGGTGGCGCAGCTCCCAATTTTAGATCTGCAAAACTCGTGTCCACTCCTTACCTCGACTGTAAAGGAGACACTTCGCACATACTCGACTTCGCTAACAGCACGATATACCACCGAGGATACCGTGATCGGCAACCAATATCTTCTCAAATCTGGATCGGTCATCCAGATTCCTGCCGCTGTACTACACAAAGACGAGGACACGTGGGGTCTAGATCCGAATGTTTACAATCCTCGCCGTTTCCAGTCCGAGCATGGAGAAGAAGGAACTTCAAGACCAGCCGCAGCTTTTCGCCCTTTTGGAGGAGGCTCAACACTCTGTCCCGGTCGATCATTCGCAATGATCGAGATCCTTGGATTTTTATCCACGTTCATCCTACAATTCGATGCCACCCTTGAAGAAAAGTCCTTGGAGAAACCTTCCTTCGTGAGTATGACTAGCTCGGTATCAACCCCTCTACGTGACACGCACGTCAGGGTAAGAAAGCGAGCAGGATTTGAAAACGTAAGTTGGGTTACTCGTTAAGTTTTCTGAGCTTGCAATCTTTGTTTTTGCTCAATTATCCTGCGCGATGGGCATACCTTTGTTCTTTTGGGGCTTCAAAATTTCGCCAGTATAGAAGCACCGCCAGCATCACATTGAAAATACTATAAAAGAATGTTAATCCACAATCGCGCCATCGATGGTCAAATATGATCCCCATGTTGTTGTAAACAGCATCGACCTTCATGTGTGGACATAATATGCAACTAGATACCAATTCTGGATCCACAAAATAGCCTCCCTGAGAATCGATGTACGACTGCACGTAGTCACTACGGGATGGGTACTCAAGTGTCTCTTTAGCAGAGGATTGGCTTTTCACCTTCCGTAGAGAAGCAACTATACAACATGAGCTGAAAATAGGTGATAGGCGTGACCATAAATTTCCAGACGGGAAGGCAGGCTCGCACTACTTGGTATATAAGCCAGAAAGCAACATGGGCGGCGTTTGCCGTGGAACTAGTGCAATTTTCAGTATTAGCGTTGGGCTTTTTGTCGGATAGAACAGCGACTTACGCCCAGATGAGGCCAAGGTCCTCGCATGCAACTGCTCTCGGACTCATTGAAGGTATTTTGGCAAAGGCTTCGTGCCGTTTCTGAACGATCTCCGAACCGAAAAAACAATCGTAAACCCCGGTTCTGCTCCTATTTGTTGAGGCCTGTTCATTGAGATACATCCCCCATCGTTGTACAGATGCCAAACAGCGCTCCCGCGCATCAATAGCCTGGTAATTCATCCACCGAGGAAGGCCTTTGGCGAGTTCCGGGACATTCCGTTCAAATTGCCAAAAATCGTCGCAAAAGCTCCCATTCATCTTGAATAATCCTTCACCGAACATTGCCACCACCGAGGCGTGAAACATGTGTTCCCGTACAAAGACATACAGATCAGGATACTCCTTCCATTCACCGGTGATGCCTTCATTTTCGAGTCGGCCGACGAGATTTATAGTAAATCTTTCCGCAAGCAGGCCAAGGCTTGGTCCAGACATGAATTGAGTGATGAAAGTGTGCATCAGGTACTCAACTCGATACTCTTGCTTCAATCCAGTAGCCGCTTCATCTCTATGACGAAGCCCCGTCACATCCGCGGAAAAGAGCAGCTTTGACTCTTCCGGTACGCCAAACGTATTGCTTACGAACTTGCGGTAAGGTTTATTGGTGAGTAATGCCGATTGTTTGAAGATATGAACGACATCTCCTGGCTTATTCAAAACAATAATGTCCATGACGAAAAGCCGAATCTTAATAGGCAGGCCTTTGGAAATCGTCCTTCCCAGGAGTCAGCAGTATTTTGGACCATTTTGATTAGGGATTCATCACTTCAACCAGTACGAAAAAGCTGGCATATCGTAGGCAAAATAGGCAGCATGACCGATAAAAGGAAGTCCAAGGGGAAGCAAAGGGGCCCTTATCCGTCGTAAAGAGAACTTTCGGGCTCTGAGAAAGTCTAAAATACCATAGAGGCTTGAAAACAACAGATACAATATCGGAACAAGAAATAGGATCATCAATCCAGGTATGGATTCCACTCTTTCATTGAGCCGCTCAGGTATTTGACGAGCATATCCGCCCATGTTGATGACAGGAGTCGTTATTGCGCAACCACCATCAAAAACAGTAGAGTAAGAAGGCGGTAGGTAGTATTCACGACGGAAAGCAAGGAGAAATCACAGCTTCGGTTAAACGGCAGAGTTCGGGAAATGTTGCAATGAATGCACGAGGTATCAATACATATTCAAAGTCAAGAACTTTCTACCCGCAGAATCTGCAACCGAATGGAAATACGTGCTGATAAACTCAAGACTTAACCACGGCTAAACAGCTCCAAACATAACGACAATCAAGACAATACTCCATAGAGTAAGTAAGAAAATATATACTCAACAAGGCTCTCACCATTCTATAACAGGACAAACAGTCCACTCTACAGATAGACCCAGCAGATAAAAAGCCTCTATCCCCATCAACTATATATCTCAGCCAAACACCAGGCAAAAAACACGACCAGATAAATATACAAGTCATCACCTCAAAGACCCCCCCTCGGGACGTGGAGAAGTGAAAGATCGCCATGAAATCCTAGTATCGATTACTAGACAATTCTCCTACTTGAGTCTTAGAAGAAATATGCAAAAGGACAGAATAAGCTTTTTCGACTTAAATATTGCAGGTGAAGACAGCGACTTGTATTTTGATGGAAAGGGGGTCAGCGAAATGAGTGGATTGGTTTAATAGCCTAAATCTGACAGAGAGAGGGGTTGATTGTATGATCCATCTGAGGCTATGACTATATGCCAGGGAAACTCCTTGTAATGTTGAAGGAAGAAAAAATAATATGTAAGAAGTTATGTAGTCGACTTCGTGCGTGGTGGAAGTTCTCGAACATCTTAGACCAAACACTTAGCTACCGGTAGAGTCTCAACCTCGTAGTGAGTTCAATGTCAAATTAGTAAATATATACTCATCCCAGGCTTCGTGAAAGTCCTGTGTCACGATCATGTGCTTAAATATGGTGATTGATACAGTTGTAGCAACATGGTAATTACTCTCGAATCTATGTCTACCTAGATACTGCTGATTACCCCTCCGCCAGCGTAAGCCTAAGGGCAAAATAATGCATCAACCTATGTATGCTACAACTCCTGACACCTCCACCTTCCTTCGAGGGGCCTAATGACTAAAATAATTACCTCCATGACCTACACCAGTCCGTTCTACTTAAAGACCATCAGAGGCCGGGGGACCTTTGTAAGCTACAATATGTCAGCAACCCATCTTCTAGGTAGAGGAGCGCGAACCAACTCACCCTTTCTCGCATACACCACATACCACATCGCCGCAATAACCGCAAAACCCATCAACACAACAGAAGCATAATTCATCGTGACCTTCGTTACCGGTAAAGCCGTAGGCATACTGAACAGCACGACCTCAAACACGATCCAGCACAGCGCAACAACATTCGCCGTTATTCCAACGATGGGTGATAATTTCCACCTCGCCTGGGAGACCTGAGTACGCCTATGGAATAAGCTGAGTGCAATGGGAATTCCGTAGGCGACTTGCAGAGCCTGCACTCCTACGGAAACGAAAGCTGTGAACGCGCTTGTACTGCCAAGGTTGATGAGTCCAAGTAGCATCTGCACTACAGTCGTGAGAACGAGAGCCCAGACGGGCACGCCGAGACCGGGGCTGACTTTGGACCATATTCGAGAGAGGGGGATGGCGTCGTCGCGTGCGAAAGCCCAGGTCGTGCGGGATGTGGCTACTGTGATGCTGATGGAGCAGAACAACGTGATGGCAAGGACGAGGAACATCAGTCCAAGACCACCGCCGGGGGTTCCCATGACGGTGTGGAAGATATATGGGAGAGCTTGGGCGCCGGGTGCGAGTGTGATGTCTGCTAATGGGGGAAGAGTAGCGCAGATAGGGATCACGTAGAACAAGCCGAAGAACCAGAGCACAGGGACGCTGTAGGCGATGGCTTGTGGGACTTTGATGGTAGGATCGTGGACTTCTTCGGCCATGGCGGAGATCATGCCGATGGCGGAAAAGGTGTAGGCGGCTGGGAGGAGTCCGATGAAGAAGGTAAAGCCACCCCAGCCGGAGAGTGACTTGTCATAGTGACCGAGAGTGTAGCTAGCGCTGTGGCGACCTGAAGCGGCTTTAACAGAAAGTGCAATTAGGATTATGAATATGGAGAGGCCGGTCCAAGCTGCGCATATTGTGTCCACGAGAGGGAGGAAGCGGTTCCCGAAGGTGCAGATTAGGAATGAGAGAAGGAGGACAGCGTAGAAGATCAATAGCAACTGCCAGGCTTCAGCGACCCAGTCCCCGTGGTACATTTCTGCCGTTGCAGTGATGAGGGATGCGAGGCCGAAATTCACAGACAGTGTGATGGTCCAATTTCCGATTAGCCAGACCCAGCCATTGATGAAGGACAGCACAGTCCTTGAATTTCCATTCACAAGCTGATAGGACCAGTAATAGGGACCGGCAGAGGTGGGATACCGGGATGCGATCTCAGCCAAGGATAGAGCGACGGAGGAGGCGAGGAAGAGGATTATGATCCAGCCGACGAAAATGGAAAGTTGCCCTCCACCATAGACTGCGGAAAGAAGGGGAGCGCCTTCGCCAAAGGGGACGGCGGCAATGGCGAGGGATTGGAAGAGGAGGGTGAAGAGGGACCGGTTGCGACTGAGTTCTTGCTTGTAGCCCAGAACGGCGGTGATGTCGGATCCGTCGGCGAGGTGGTTGGTGAATGCTTTTTCCCCGTCATCACCGGAGTAGGGAAGCTTCTCATCTGTAGAGGTCGCCATTGTGGAGGTTTGGTGAGCTAGATGGATTGACTGTGGAGTTGAATGTCACAGGTCTGAGGTGAAGCAAGTTGAGGTAAGGTGAGAGGTGTTGTTGAAACAAGGTGAAGTGGGAGATGCGTGATCAAGAGCGCGTTCTAGACTGCATGGGCTTCTTAGGCCGGAGGATCAGAACGATAAGTCCGGCCCTGGATAGCGGTTTCCTTATCGTCGGATTATCGACTTGGGAACCAATCATATGCTATTAACTCCTTGTGCCACGTGCTAGAAGACTCGCTAGGGAAGTGACGGAATGCGCTAGGCTCATGTGGGTGTGGAGCCCCTCTTCTCGGAATAAACACTTGCATAAATTGTGCATGGGTCATGCACGTACCCGTCTCTAGACGAGAATTCTAGCTGTGTTGGGCATCCAGCTCGCCTGATTAATCCTTCAGTGTTGCTTCAGTGTTGCAAGCGAGTAACACAGATCTCAACGTCGCTGCAGTATGGGATTCTGAGTAACAGGTATGGGAATCTGACTACATGATCCTTACCTCCCCATGCGGAGTATTTCTTCCTCGCGACATATTGTGTTACCATCGTCGAAGCAGCAAAGCAAAGTTCAGCTGTACCTGAGAAGAGGGACCCTCAACCATGAGCTTCCGCCCTGGATGACTGATGCGATATAAAGCTCCATCTTCGCTTCTGGACAATGGTTGTCAGCCTGCAGGCGAGAGGCAGCCGAGGCCAGTCCAATAGATCAATCCGTAAATTTGACATTGGCGCTAGTCTTCGAGAAGACATCTTCCTGGTCTGATTCACGGTATGTCGTGTAAGATCTTGCGGCGTACACCAAGAGGTGTCCAGGCTGAACCATCAAACTGAGACATTCAACCTCGTGCTACTGGTTGGCTGCAATTCCCGCGAGCTTCCCCTCAGTCTAACTAAGATGATATCTACAGGATTTCAGCAGCATCATTATCTCCTACACGTGGATTGTTCTCGCCATGAACGTCGCCCGGACAGAATCGTGCAGTCAAGGCTAGTGGGCTTAAGTTTAGTATGAGGGATCTAGTGCAAGATGTCTCACACACATGGAAGCGCTAGGCCTACCATGAATTTCACAAAATGAGTTGTATCATTGTGCGCATTTAATTCTCGCTTCTATGACTCATGGCAGCGTTCATAGAGCCGCGAAGTACGATTTCAACCTAGTGGAAACACCTACCCCAATGAGCATTGATTACGGCTTAGCAACTCATGCAAGGGGTTACCCAACCTTGGAACGAGAAAGATTTGGATGAGCATTTGCTGATTTCGATGAAATAGTTGAATCGAAAAATCCTGCGTTCTTTCTCAGGGTCGTCGGTGATCAAGGTTCTTGGTTTCCAAAGTTTCTCTTCCGGCACGTGAGTGCCAGTTCCGCGTGGTTTGAGCAAGTATCGTTCCGCTTCTGCCGTGGAACGCTTGTTTAAAAAATTTTCCCCGAACTTTTCACAATATTTCTTCCTCTGCACTTATTTTCGTTGTATCGAGAAGCCCGCAAGAGCATTCTACAGATCTAGCTCCAACCCAAATTTCAATCGTCTTCTACAGCTTACATCAACTGCTTCCATTACCACGACATCTCATTCAAAGAACAGCAGCATGTCCTCACTGTTGTGCAGAGCCATGCCTCGCATGACAATGGCGGCTCTGAGAGCACCCCGTACACCTTCCACATTGCCACGACTCATGACGATACATCGACTTGCAGGGATGAAAACTCATTCACCATGGCGCATAGCTAGACGAGGTCAGAGCTACCCAGTCCTTGGATTCTGAACAAACTGACAAAATACCTAGCATACTCGTTCGAAGCATCCGGAGCATCCGAAGCACCTCCCGTCATCACCGTACCGCCTCCAAACACCACCCCCACTCCCAAAGTCTCCCTTCCTCCTCCGAACTCTCCAGTAACAAAATTCGAGGCTAGGATGGAGTCCGTGGAGGGAGTAGCTATTTTCAGCATATTCCTCTCTCTCGTCGGGGTCGGGTGTGGTCTGTTCACCTTTTATCACTGGTATGCCGGCAACGGAGCGTACGACGAGGAGAGATACAAAAACAAGATCCGCAATCAGATACAAGATCTCCGAGACATCACCAGCGACCTTGAAGAAGATGCTCGGAGCCGCCACCGAGGTTTCTACCCAGGCAATGCGCGGCGAGCCCGAGATAGCCTGATGTTGGAGATGCACAACGCTTTCCGGACGACGTCGCAGGAGGATTCTCTGGGGAAGAAGAAGCCGGATGCCAATTCCGAGGACCCGATCGAGCGCATGGCTGCTAAATTCAAGGATCCGAATCTTAGGGAGGATTTGAGGGCGATGTGGGATAAAGAGTATTCGTGGGAGCAGGAGAAGGCACGGGAGATAGTGAAGACTAAGATGGGGGTTTTTGGGATCAAGTGGCCGGAAAAGGGTAATCCTTTCGATTAGTGATTATTATGTTGGGTCATGGATGGTCTCTGGTGTCTTGGGCGTATGTATGGTGAAGTCTCCACTCGGCTCTTCTTTTTTCTGTACAACATGATACCCTCCTCTCATTGTTATCAGGCGGGCGCAAACTATGTATCAGAGGCTTTGCTACGGCGATTACCATTCATGTCAATCAAGACGTCATGTATAACCAGAACATCATCAACTTCACATAAGAAACCCATCGCATTCGTCGGCTTTGTATAGAAATCATAGCTTCATCTCAACCCATGAACTTTGTTGCCATTTTCCAGAATACTTCTTTTTAACCCCGAGACTTGATGGATTTTGTCAGATAAACCAAAAAAACAGTACTCTAATTGGCATCGGATTGATCCTCGGCAGGTTCATTATGCCTTCGACTTCCTTGAAAACCAATCTTCGTCTGTGCCGTGGCCCACATCATATCTCCCGGCCTGTCGGCGAATTAATGATGGATGAACGCGTTTGCCTTCGACAGCGACCTCTTTCTCGTATACATGTGATACGAAATGTGGTGACCTTCTACCCTGCCCATGAACGTGGATTCCTGTCTCCCCAACTTCCCGCCATCTCGCTGTCTAAGATCCGGACCCAACGACGAGATTCTCACTCCACATCTTTAAAATCACAAACGACGCGAAGCATCATCAATGCAATCAGGCAGCGACTATAGGCTTTAAGTTTCTCTTCATATCACAAGCTCCGCTATTGTAGTGTTTATGAAAATTTATATCGGAGTGGAGAAGGATCATTTCACGTCACTAAGCTCAACGCTATTGAAGGTACTTTTATCTCATGCCTGATTGCATAATTCGTGATTTCATGTCATTTCCATGATTGGAGAAATCGTTACCCCGGACACAGCGTCCAAACGTTCCACCGAAAATCAGAACGCTTCTCAAGACAAAGGAGTGCGACGGGATAACCACCTCCCATCGCATTCAACCTCGAACCCCCCATCGAGCGGGCTCGGCGCATCATTTCTCACCAATCGTCGGAGCTTGACCGAGCAGCTGGCGGACCAGCGTGCCCCTCTGTCTTCCTGAAGGTGGTGCCGGAAACATACTTCCAAAGATTCTAGATGAGCGTATGGGTTATGTGAGAAAAACGACCGAAATAATTTTGCGCTGACGTCTTGAGCCACGTCTACCTTGAGGTCGGGCATGGGGACACTGCCCAATTCATCTTGGTGATATTCATCGATGAAATCCGAGGCTTCTTCGCTGAGGTTGACGTGAACCTTGAGTCTATGCAGGCGGTTGAAAGTCGCTACTGTGTTGGCATACTCATCGGGCTTTTGAAAAAAAGAGAGAGAAATTAGCCACAATTACCTCCCCCTTTTATTTGCTTGAGGAAAGAGCTTTTTAGGGTAGGAGCTACTTTACCCATTTACCCTCGACGAGGGGAAAATCAAGTCCCAATTCCGTTAAATCACGACATGCGTCACGGAGACTTTGTACCTGCGTAATCGTCCACACATACGCTTCTACCGGAACTCTCACATTCACGAGGCTTGAAGTATGGTAGGACAACTTTCTTAGCAACTTTTGCCGCTCCAATATCGCCGTTGCCATGACGCGCGTAGACCTACCATCGTCAACGAGATCAAGTTCAAGCAACCTGGGCAAAGAATCCAGGAAATCCACGACTATATCCAGGCTGACACATCTCATGGATCTGATTTCTAGATAGGTGTCTACACTCACGATACGTACCCCCATCGTCAGAGATTGGAGATTAATTAAGCTGGGCCCAATCGCCTCGATGAAGAACTGGGGGCAGTCGGTACTTAGATTTAGACGTCGAAGGTGGCTCCAATCCATACACTGCTTCCATACCAAACAGTGATCGAGTTTCCATTTGTACGCTACATCCTTGCTCCGGAAGATTAGCTCTTCAAGAGGAGGTAATCGGTCTGTGGTAGTGAGCGGTAGATTCCTCGTTGCTTCGGGGCTGAGGTTAGCATCTACCTCCACCTCTAATTTCCGGAGATTTGGGTTTCGCAGAAGGATTTTGCGAAGCTGGGGCCATGCTGTTATAAATCTTCTGTTTGTGATTACAGTAGGACCATAGATGGCTCGGTATTTCAAAGACTGGACCTGAGGGCTGGAGAGCTGTTGGATGTTGATATTGTGACGGTTGTGGTTGCCGATTGTTATGCGGATATGAGGCCTCTTCTGGAGTTCGGTAAAGATAGGGTCGGGAATGTCTCGATCTACGTCCCACCTATCATATGCGTGAGATCTGTCAGATTTCTCCAGCTCCAGGTACATAGAAAGTGTTTTCACCATACCAGAAATGTTGAAGGCCATCGAGTTGTTCGACGATTGCGGTAAGCTTGTCGGCAGCCAGCTCATTTGCAACCACCACTGCCACAGGCCTGCTACGCTTGCCGTATGCTTCTATGTATGGGTTGAGTATTCTCAACTCTCGTACATGACGTGAAAGATCCTTGTCATGATCCAGTAGTAATTCACTTATTCCTGTTGTGATCGAGACTTTTGCAGGATCTTCATTGAGATTTATCACCCGGTACATGAACGGGTCTGCGAGTGCTTTCCATAGCTTGCAAACAAGTCTGACATTTCGTAGATCATAGGAAAACGCCGAATGAAGCTATAAAGGGTCAACTGAATTTCAAATTCCTCAGGCTTTCCCCTGCCATGCTAACCAAGCTGAAGATGATATTCAGAACATCCCTGTTAAGAGTGGAGATCTTTGAAATCTCGAGCATGATTATGGCGTGTTGATCTATACTGTCATAGGTGAGAAAGACATCTAGCTTTGGTTGCAAAAGATAGCAAGGGAGCTGCAGTCGTGTCTCCCTTAACGCAAGGGCAGTGCATCATGCGTCAATCCTTGATTATCGGCGTAAGTACCAGCAGGAGGAAATACATGGCGGACTTAGGTAAGCCATGAGAAGGTGAATTAGATCATTAGTGGAAAGTCGTCATCAATAAGAATGAAATGAACGCAGAGTAGAAAAAAAAGACTTCCGCCCCCCTTAACCCCTTCGCTGGCTGGAGCCGATGATCCACCGATTCCGCAGCCTGGGGTTAGCGCTGGTGTGTGCAGACGACGAATGAGCTAGCCCCAACACTACTAGCGTGTGATGCTGTTAGCAGCTGCAGTTTGCCTGCAGAATCATCTTGTCCTTCTCCAGTCTTCCTTGTGCGACCACATCGAGTTCCCAACGGTCACTGTGAGCAATCATTGAGAAGACAGACTTCAAAGCGCATACTGTTCTTCTGCACTATCCTTACATTCGCTACCTCGAGTTGGTTATCTAGCGCAATAGACTTATCGCTGCTTGGGGCTCAGAGCGGTGGTAAAATCGAGCGTTGCTGTTATAACCATCAACTTCAAGTGAATAGTCAATCGCTTCGAAGCTCCAAACAACCGAGGCGATGCAAGAAGAACGTTACACCGACAAGGTTGAGATTGCCGAGGTCGCCAAGGTGCCAAGGGGATTCGACTCGTTCATTTGAGCATCTCGAGAAGTCGAGGTAGGGACTTCAGGGAAAGCTGTATCACTCGCACGTGCGCACACGAGGTTTCTACTTCGAGTCATGATGGCATTCACATATCCTACAAGGGCTTTTCGAATTCCTTCTTTTCTCCTCTTGTTCTTGTTCTTATTCTTCCTCACCTTGGGTTTTCCATTGCATGCTGTGCGCATCTCTCATTAGCGGCGCTGTTTGTGACAAGGACTCAGATGGTGACCCTCGTACGCTGGAGCATGGTTTGGATTCGGGTTTCGAGGGTCATTCATCGATATTGACGTTGCATTCATTTCTCCTTACATTTACCTCGGCAAGGCAGACGTTATTGGCGGCAGACCCTGGCCGCCCGGTAGATGAGCGCCACTTCACTCTACAATTACCTGTTTCTGTCAAAATTCCAGATTCACTAATACTATTAGCTGGCTGGGCATGCGGAGAAGCCCACCAGATGCAAGCAGATGCAACCTCATGCCAAGCCATTAACCCCGCAGTGTTCGGGCATTAGGCGCTTGTTTCTATCCTGCTATTGGTGAACGGCACTTGAAAAGGTCACTTGGTGTGAATGCGTACGTGCTCTTGGCGAAACGTGACTGCAGCTGTCGCACCCTGCACAAAAGAGATAACGACGTTGCATATCCACTGAGCTCTGCCCACCTCTGCTCTTTCCACTCTCACCTGCAATTCGGGAGCACGCACCATCATGGCTCTGCAACAGGACCCCGAGAAGCAAGCTCGACTTGACTTCGAAGGTGATACGAAAGTCACACCACCAGTATATGACAAGAGCTATTCCGAGCATCATGATGGTGCTGCCAGCCCTACAAGCTACGACCCCATCCTCGATCGCTACACCGACGCAGATATCAAGAGGGTTGTTCGCAAGGTAGACTTGAGGCTGATCCCACTATGTGGTCTCATGTACTGCGTTTCCTTGCTCGACAGAACCAATCTCTCCAATGCCGCAATCGCTGGGTACGCTACACACACGCACTGAAAAAAAAGTCACCCACTCACTCACATGAGGATAGTATGACGAAGGAGCTCAATCTGAGGACCAAAAATCCAGATAGATATGTACGCGCATCTCCAATTCCTTTCAAATCCACCTCACCAGGGTTGAGAAATCTCATAGCTGACTCTTGCTCAAGTCGGTCATCACCCTCGTCTTCTTCATCACCTATGTCATCGCCCAGCCACCAACCACAATCCTAGTGCGATTCTTCGGGCCGCGCATCTGGCTTGCAACTATCACCTTGTGCTGGGGGGCGACCATGATTGGGTTCGGGTTTGTGAAGGATTGGAAGACACTCGTGGGCCTTCGTTTGATCCTAGGTATCCTCGAGGTAAGTAATGCTACGTAACGCAGTCGACGTACTATTTTGACGATTTGGTGATAGAGTGGCTTTTTCCCGGGTGTGGTCTACCTGCTGAGTACTTGGTATAAACGCTGTGAGTATCTCAAGCATTGGAATCAATGCCGCTGGAGTTAGCTGTGATACTGATGCTCTCTAGATGAGGTCGGGAAGCGATACTCCATATTCTACTTCATCGGTTCCCTAGCCTCGGCCCTGGGCGGTATCCTAGCCTACGGCCTCATGCAATTGGAAGGTACACACGGTTACGGCGGATGGCGATGGATCTTCATTGTCGAGGGCTGCGTAGGTAGACCGACGTCCACTTCAGATGAGCAAGAGCTGACTTTATCCGGGAAAGTTGACCTGCGGCGTCGCCTTCCTTGGCTACATATTTTTGGTATCCTTCCCAGACAACACGAAATCCCGATCAATCCGGTTCATCTCAGAGGAAGAACGACAGATCGTGATTGCACGCGTGAACCAAGATCGTGGGGACGCAGACCTCGAGGAATTCACGCTCAAGCGATGGCTCGGAGGCGCCGCTGACTGGAAGATTTGGGCGTACGGCGCATGTATGTCAACCAACCCCACCTAGATCGTCCTACAGTCAAGCATCAAGCGAACAAGCGAAATTGTCACTCCCACAGAGCAACGTGATTTTACTTTGCTGACTCCCCACCCTCAGGCTTCGGCTGCGCAACAACAGTAAGCTACGCACTCGCCTACTTCCTCCCCATAATCCTAAACCTCGAGCTCAAATACTCCACCGGAACCGCACAATGCCTCATCGCGCCCCCCTACGCCTTCGCCGGCATCGTGATGTTCGCAACGGGCTGGTTCGGCGACAAGTACCACCAACGAGGCCTCTGCGTCGCCTTCAACGCCCTGCTCTGCATCATCGGCCTGGCAGTCATGGGCTGGGCCTACCACGACACGCGCGCGCGGTACTTTGGCGTATTCTTCGCCACCGCGGGGGCAAACGCAAATGTCCCCAGCGTATTGACATACCAAGCGAATAACATCCGCGGGCAGTGGAAGAGGGCATTTTGTAGCGCGACGCTCGTTGGTGGTGGGGCTCTGGGCGGTATTGTAGGCAGCACGGTATTCAGGAGCGAGGATTCGCCGACGTATATCCCAGGCTTGAGTGTGGCGATGGGGTCGCAGGTTGTGATTTTGATTCTGGTGGGGGTGTTGACGGTGACGTTTAGGGCGAATAACAAGAAGGCGGATGCAGGGGAGAAGGTTTTGGAGGATTCGCCGGAATTCAGGTATACGGTCTGATGAGCGCTGGTAGGAAATGTCGAATGTAAGTGTGTGTGGTGTAAGTGTACATACAAGATCTCTCATGAGCTCACGAAATCGACTGTATCCCTTAATTTCACGTGTGAAAAGAGGTTGGTCAATGGATTTTCCACTCTCACCCATGCCCTTCTCATTGCACTGGTGGACTTTTCCATCGCAATGGATTCGGAGAGATATCTTGTGATTAGATGATCGGGTCAGCCTCCTTTTACTACTGCTCCTGGTACAATTTAATTACCCAATGCTCCTAAATAAAACATCCTCGTCGTTCAAGGAACGCGATTTGAAAGCTCATAAATAAACCGGGATATCGATCTAGATCAATCAGGAAGATTTTCATAACATCAGGGTCGATTGCCCAGTCAGCATCCGAGACGGCTTTAGGTTAGCCTAGTACCTTTGTTTCACTTTCATATTGACATGATTTGTCTTTGCTTCCTCGGTGTGTACCAAACAAAGATGGAATCCTCAAAGCTGATACTGAATTCCGAGTATGAAAAGAGTCGTACGCATAAATTAGGAAAGACTCGCATCACTCCTCCGAGATATAGCCAGTCCTCAAAAGTTCATCATCTGGAAAACAACGAAACAAGCTCATCAAAATCCTTCTCGGTCAACTTCTTCTCCAAGGTCTTCTCAACCACGCCCAGGATCTCGTTTCTCATCTTTCTAGCCTGCTGAGCAAATTTGACAGCTACCGCTCTCTTTCCAAGTTTCCCCATCACAATGGCGAACAGGAAGGTGGTTCTCGCAATTTCCGGTGCTCGAACCTCGCGGTCAAATTGGTACATCCGCAACGCATACCTGAGTTGTTTGACCGCTCTTACATACTCATGTCTTCGTATGCAATGTTGCGCAACCTTGTGACAGAGATCCGCTGTCTTGTGGTGACCTGTGCCAAGAGCCCAATCATATTGCGTGAGCGCATTCTCATGTAGCTCCTTACTTTCTTCTAACCTTCCTTGATCGAAACGAACATTTCCCAGTGCATGAAGTACTCGACCAATATGGTATGACTCTTGGTCCAGGGCTCCAAAGCGCCTCTCTCGTGCTTCAAGACAGTCCTCGAGTATCTGGTTTGCCTTTTTCAATTCGCCAAGAATCCAGTGGACAAAGCCTAGATTCACCCTTGGATCTTCATCCATACCATCCCAATATTCTGGAACATCTCTATACCGATTGATGGAGTCGACAAAGTGTTTTATGGCAGTATCGTAGTTCTTCGTTAAGACCGCTGCTACTCCGAGCTGGTTATGTGCTATTGCTTGCCGGAGCATTGATTGAGAACATTTGGTGGAATTGACGTCCATTCCCACGGCATACTGGAGCGTTTCTGAAGCCATATTCGTGTCGCTAGCTATATCCGATAGAAGATGATACATATCGAAGCAAAGCTGAGGGTCCTCTTCATGATCAATTCTTGTAGTCAAGTTCAAAATTTTGTCGGCTGCGGGATCGCCACTCCCTTCGTGTTGACACCTAAGAAATACAATCTGTTAGAGAAATGAAATCTGAGATGCATCGATATAGTGACATACCATCCAGCCTCCACAAGTAGTCTTGTGAATCGATTGTTCGTGGAGACATCTAGGCTGCTGTCCATCTCTTCAATGATGTCCTGAACCTTGTATATGTGTGGAACAAGCTCCGCGTGTTTTTCGTGTGCAGTAAGAACATGCCTCTGGCCTGTCAAGCTCGGCCCCCAAACTTTGTTCAGGAGAACGATGGCTGCTGAAAGAACCGCAAGTCGTGATCTGGAGTCTAAATTCGACCAAACTAAGTTTCCAACGAGACGATGGATAGAGAGATTGCCTTCCCCTTGACGTTTCATTAGGGACGTGCGTGAAGTAGCCTTCAATACTCCATGGTAACTTTTCTTGCTTGTCAGCAAGCCGCTCAGAATATCTTGACGGGGAATGCTTTCGGTAAATATACGTTCTTGAATGCAGTCAGAATCCAGAACAGCACAGACGTTCAGGAGAGCCAAAGCTGCTGGGTGTAGAGTATCCAGCACTTGTAGTTCTGTTATATCTCGCTGGTAGCCACTTATTTCGTGGTATTCGGCAAACGTAGCCTTTGTGAGGCGAATAGAATTGGCGGTCTGAGCAATAGCAAGAGGGTGACCACCCAGTTTGTGTGCCAATTCTTGTGCGCCATTTTCGTCAGTGTTCCCGCTCAGGCGCTGCAGCAGTATAGCTGACTCCTGATCGTTAAAAGGTTCAACTTCAATCCGGGTCATTGGATGATTCAAGACTGATTCCAACCCAGAGTTTCGGGTAGTTAGTAAAATCGAGCCAGTGCTTGAGACTGGCCAGTAATTCTTCAAGATCTCAGGCTGATCAACATCGTCAAAGATGATTAACCAGCTTGCATTCCTGTCGACATTAGAATTCTCGTCTTGACCGAAGCCAATTCGAGTATGCTCCAGCCAGCCCTTGGCAATCTCTCGAAGGATTACAGGATTCGAAAACTCCGCAGAATTTGATAAACCCAAGATGGTGGCAATCTCTACAAATCCTCGTTCCAACTTTGCAACACCGTCTGCCGTGATCCAAAAAATAGCATCAAAAGAATTCCTTCGAGTTAAGGCAAACTCTCTGGCAATCGATGACTTGCCAATGCCTCCGAGACCGATTAAATAAGCACTCTTGACGCTCTTTGAATCCGATGAATACCCAGCGTTCGAGGGGAGAAGAATTGAGGTTAAAGCCTGAAGAATATCATCACGACCGTAGAAGTTTTCATCCCTTGTGCAAGGTACCATGTAGCATGGCAGTTTCGCAGGTAACGGCTTTCGTAATGTATCCAACCTTTCTACCCGATTATCATATTCTGAGAGGGGCTCTTGGATTTGGTCCGGAGTTACGTCCTCCAACCAACTGAAATGGTCGCGCGTTTGTTCTGGCAATTTAGCCAGCTGGGAACCGAAATCCAGTCTGGAGGATTTTTGCCCCTTGTCAGAGTAGGTATCGGTCTGTTCATTCTCGGGAAATATCAATGGCACGGTCTTGTCGAAATCGTTTTTCCTCGAGCCTTCTGCATCTTCTCTGGCAGCCTCTGAGGTTGCTCCATCAGACGTCGATTCCGAATCAGGATCTCGTAGTGACGGAATTGCTAGAAGTGCCACGGATTCCAGATGACTGCCAATATGGTCATAAATCTCTTGACTGCCATTAAGGTCGACGTCACAGATTGGACAGCACCTGCTTTGTTGTTCAACAAGGAATCTCTGGGTTGCAAGAACGCCTTCCGTGAGTAGCTGGTCCATGTCCGTCGGGTGCTGACTACCAACGTGCTCTCTATACGAAGGAACATCATCAAATTCGGCATTGTCTTTGGGACACCGCCAAATGCACACGTGGTTCCATTGCTCGTGCTGGATCCATTGATCGCGACTTTCATAGAGAGCGTCTGGCTGAGCACAGTCCGGATAGGTGCACGAATAGGGAGAAAGGTCATGTTTCAAATGCACCCTACCAATGTCAGCATATGAAAGACTCATACCACTGGACTTGTTCTGAGCTATCCCACCTCCAGGCTTCTCCGGAACCCTGCTCCCGAGGGCATAGGAAATAGCATAGCGGACATTCGAATTCTTTGCCTATGTGAACAGTCGATGGCACCTCCGGCCAGACAATGAGGTTTCCACTAGGCTCATGAACTGTCAGTCCCCGGCTTTGATGTGTTTTTGCCGATCGCACACTTCGAACTTCGAATTCTGGGGCTAGGAGTGATACGGATGGCATCGACATCGTTGCAGGAGCACTTTTAACGAGCGTTACTTCTGTCATGGGGGTAAGCAGCGACTGCGTCACTGGTTTGGCAACACTATTTTCCACATCCGTTTTTGCTGCTGCAACAGTTGTACTTCTAACAGATTGCAACCTGTTTGTCTTCCAGTACTCAAATTGCTGACGTCGATGGTCATTAGCCTTGGAAAATCGATCTACAAGGAATTCGTCAGAATCTCGGAGTTCCAAGCAAAGGTCCGTTTGATTCAAGAACTGGGCGTGTCGCCTGGCCGAAAGGATGCCCTGTTTAATGCCCTTCTTCCGGAAAGACTGCAAGATTTTGGTATAGCCATGCTCCTCATCACAATCACCTCCGCGGCGTTGAAAATTCTTATGAAGTTTTCTCAAATTAGGGCTGCGTATCTGCATAGCGACTTTCATCAGCTCGTCATTAATATCGACCACATCCTCGAGGTACAATTTCATTAAGTCCTCCTCGTCAGCTTCTGTGCTGGAGGAACCGGAGGCCTGATCTTGCTTGTCGTGTGGTGATAAGCGAGCGTCGATGTCCTCTTTGGCTGCGGCATAAATGCTAGTCGTATGGGGTTTCGTGTCATCGTCAATGCCTCTTGACAGTTCTGAATTGACTAATGGACATAAATCTCGATGGACAGTTTCATGGAATAAGCTCACTCACGATCATCTAAAGCAAGGCAGAGATCATTTAGTAGTGCTGCAACTAATGATCTCACACTTTCATTGAGGCGGAGTCGGTAATCAAGTGATCTGTGCGAAGGTTGAAATAGTCCAAGATTGATACACCACAGTTGGAATCTTTGGCCCTCGGTTTGGCATGCTGTTTCGTACGGCAAAGGAGTATTTCGGCTATCGCGAAGACGAATGAACTGTTTCGAAGCCTTGTGAAATGCGGATAACACTTTATCTCCAAGGAGAGCTAGATCATTGCTCAGCCGGACCTGCGACATTTGAGCCTTTCTACTCCCGCGCCAGAACCTTTAGTGAATGGGATCTAGATATCCCTGTCGCCGCTCTAAGGACAAATAGCACGCGTGAGAGAAAAAAGAGATCTTGTCCGCCCTCGGGCTGTTAGAGGATCGTCTGCTTTGGTCTATCGTCTGTGTTGAGGAGCTTATTCGAGTAGCAGGAGGGGCACTTGCGGAGACTTGATTAGCGACTATGCAATGCAGTCATACAGCAAGTTGTCAACCAATCATACTGCACTTCAGCCTCGCGAGGCGGGGAAGCAAGATCCCCGCGGTCTATGCATTGAGGCTCAATGCTTGCCTTCACTACCAAGGACATAGTCGAGAGAAACCATGGTGACAGGTGTCGAGACTGCAGGCCTTGTTCTTGCCTCATTACCCATCGTAGTTCAAGTACTCACGGAATATCGGTCTGGACTCCGAAAAACACTGTTTCTCGTAAGGAAGAGCAAAGCATACGAGAATAAAGTAGGGAAGTTGGCGAGACAACTCAGGATCCTCCAAACCAATTTAAAGCAAGTTCTTGTCAGGGTGATTGGGGCAGCGGCTCCGGACGTGTGGTCTGGCGAAGTACCGAAAGACTACCGAAACGAATTATGGACTGGAGAAACCGGCAACAGAATCAAGACCTACTTGGAAGGGGTCGATGCTTTTGATACATTTGAATCCATCATAGAGGAATTTGAGGAACACCTGCTTGATGTGGCGGAAAGCCTAATTGGCCTACTCACAACGCCTGGAGTACGTTAGCTTGACCTTGATGGGCGGAAGTTTGGCAGGCTCACAATGCAACCAGGCTGATCCCCGTGACCTTCGGGCTATTGTTGATGGCCACAATAAAAGCGGGGGACACTTCCGACTCCGGGGTAAAGTCGAGTTCATAATGAGAGAGTCCCAAATCAACACAGCAGTCGAGGAGCTCAAGACCTTATCTGGGTGCTTAGAGAGCCTCGTAGGTAACAGTGACAGTGTCCATCACATGAAGCAATTGAAAGCATCCAGCAAGCAAAATGGGTATGCCAAAGCCCTGTACGCTGTGCAAAGGCATGCACATGCTTTCTTCAAAGCCTTGAGGTCGAGCTGGGATCAGTCGTGTCATCCGAGTCACGAGACTCTGCTTCATCTTGAAGACCGCTGCTCTGTTCAATCTTCAAGAGCAACACCGTCGCACGCTCATCCAGCACTGACATTCATAGCATTGCTACGAAAGGATCCTGCACGAGGAGACGTGCTTCTGACTTGGCATCAGACTCATGTATCTGTATTTGAAAACCATCTGTCGGAGACACTACTACCTGCATCGTAGGTGCCATAACCTCTGGTGGCAGGATGAGATAGATACTGATACCTTTTTGGTAGCGCGACACCTTTATCCCAACAAGCAGTGCAGAGGCCCAGGTTTGTGCTTCCCATGAATACAGATCCTACCACCCAGGGAGACCAACATGTCCCCATTCAAGACATGTGTCGCGTCCTCCTAGAAATAGGGCCCCGGACTTTGTTCGTCAGTGCAGACTCTCGTCTCTTCAGGCCCGCTGTCCAGAATACTCCAACTCCTCTGGAGCCAAATGAAGGCCATAACACACTCGAGCTCAAAGAATTATTGCGTCGGAAACCAAACCTTTCGCCAATGGATAAATTCAGGTTCGCTTTGAGTATTGCTTCCTCTTTATTGCAGCTGAATCTAACACCATGGATTTGTAAATGCTGGACCAAAGACGACATTTGGCTCCGTCGTGAGAGAAGTGCAGACTGTGGATACGATGTAGCCCATCCTTTGATTCGTGGGAGGTTTGAGGAGTCGACGAGCTGTCAAAGGTCAGAAGATGATCCCGAGGCAGCCCTACTCGAGCTCGGTATCTTGCTTGTGGAGGTATGGACAGAAAAGACGATGGAGGCGTGGGTCGAGTCCATCGGCCGAGCCTATGCTGATCTGAGTGACCTTGCTCTGCGGAGAGGACTGCTCTATGACTGGTGGAATGAGCTGAGGAAGAAGGCGCCACCCAATTATTGCCAAGTTGTACAGATTTGCTTCTTCCCTGGAGAGTTTGGAGATGTAGACAAGAGCTGGGATGATGTGCAGTTCAAAGCGTTGTACTATACGAACATCGTGGAGCCATTGTCGAAAGATCTGGAGGAGCTGTTGCAGATGCAAGGGGGGCCGTGATGCGTTCATGTGCGTAGCTGGTCTGCTGGACTGCCAGGAAATCTGGTCGATGAGCATCGAGAAGMGTCATAGTCATCGAATGAGGAGAACCTTTTTGAGCTCGTCATCAGCAATCCTGGAGGATCGGTGTAGCACTTACTGCTCACCTGCTATCAGGCACTTGAGGGAGAAGAGACCCAGCCAATTTATCTCTTGAATGACAACGCGGAGAGAGTCGATGAAACGTGGGAAATTGAGGTTGTGAGAAGAATTGACTTGAGGACGGAGGGGTAAACAACGCAGCATAGGAGCATTCAATTCAAATTTGACTTGGCAGGAGCATGACAGATTCAAATAATTTATACCGCCAACTTACTGGTAATCTAATGCCATTCTCACAAATTTTCTACTCTATCTAGTACTAACCTACAGCATCCTCCAACCTATGCGCCTAGCACACAGTGTTTTCCAACTCGCCCTTTTAATCGACTTCGCATTCCACTACCCTGCCAGATCCTCCTTGTTTCATTCCTAACCAGTCTAGCTCTTTCTCCGAGGATGTGGGCTTCCAGAGGCTTGCTCGGCCCCTCCAATTTATTTCATGCTGCACAATTGACCGGTTATCCATTTCTTCACTCCCTTCATCCTGACTGCGTGATAACCGGCGTAGTCACTACTTAATTTGTCGAGCCTCCAAACCTACAGCACCATCTTCACCTTGATACATTGTAGCTCTTGTTTTTCCTCCTCTTCGTGACGAAAGCGTGATTTGCAGTGGGTTTGGGAGGTCTGGAACCCGCCAGCAGTTGGTCCTTCGTTCCGAGCTGCACTCTGAGGCATTGGTGGAGCTTTGACAGGAGCACTGGTTACCGCCGATATAGGCTTTGGAGTCGAAGGACCAGGTGGCCCTGGCTATGCCCGCGCTCGTGGTCTGGTCCTTGCTCCCATGACAATCACGGAGACGGCTGCAAGCCACTGATCCCATAGCCACAGCATCACAACATGTGTCCCCTGTAACGACCGCCGACTCTTTCTCCAGTATTGTGTCCACTTCCAAGACCATTTTCCGACCCACGATGCTGACTCCGGTCTCCGCCGAATCTGATGATGGCGTCTTTGGTCGTCTGTGTGGCTGTCATCATTATGAAAGCTTCCGAGGATATTGTCGAAGTTGACGTCGAACAGGTAGGAGGACGGAGACGTAGCATGAATCGATGGTGACTTGTCGTTCACAACCGCTCGAGAACTTCAGGTCTCTGGGCTCTGACACGATCCGACCTTCTCGACTAGTCAGAAGTGGGATTGAACAGTGGTGACATACGGCTAGCACCATGACAGGAGGCATCTTCATACTAAAAAGGCCCTTATGGGGCGGCGGTGCTCATGATGTAGTGGTCGCTTTCAAGGGTTCATCATGGAATGTCTGAATAGCGAATAGCGGTGCGAGAGAAGTTGATACGTGAACATGACGAGTAGGTCACTATTCCGATCGAATATCCCAAGCAAGACGACTGCGAATGGTATGGGCGATTAAGCGGTTGAGTTGAGGCCTACGAAGACGGCTAAACACGGGGGAAGGGAGTGACATTGAAATTCCCCAAAGGATGCCAAGTCTTTTCGCGCAAAGCCATTCGCAGCTCACCGGAGCTGCCAAGAGAAGACTTTACGGCAGCCGATATTTTGGCAATGTCATATTATATCCAATGCAATGTTTATCGCTTCCCAAAATCATTCAGCTGAGTATCAGATTGACTACATGTATTCTGAACACAACTTCGTTCATATTCCACACCTGAGCTGTCTGATGACCCTCTCCTAAGCAGGCTCCCGAGGGTATCATCATCAGATGCTCTCCGATCCTCCCACCTTCCGCCCATATCGGCGCCCCCATCGTTGCACCCTACGCTTCTTCCCACCATGACCAGGGGAAGAAACATGTCCAGGAGGAGCCATATCCCAAAGCATACAATACTTCCCATCATGCCTCGCAAACATATAAACCTTTAGCTCCCTCCTTCCCAACTGTGCCGCACGATCAATAAGCAATCTTGCAGTCCCAATCCCATTCGGTGTCCCCAGCAACGCCTTCCCTTCATCGGAATCCATGCCAAAGCTCAAGCCCGGCCACTCCGGTTCATCCTCCTCTTCTGTCGAACCTTCCTCTTCGTCGGAATCACCTGTCCCATCGTCCGGTGAGCCCATCTCGGTGTCGGAATCATTCCCCATCGCGTGCTGCGCCGAAGGGGCGTCCCCGGGTGGCTCCACGTCAGAACCGGGTCCAGCGTGTTTTTCGAAGATGAACTCCATCGTATGTTCGGTTTGTAGATTGGCGACATTATCATGGGCGATGAAACGGAGATTGCGGTTATCGTTCGACAGTTGCTTCCACAGGGTCCAGGTAACGTCAGACCAGCGGTTCAATGGCGGCACCCATTGTTCGTTGATGACTTCATTGGATGGTGGGGTTTGTTTAAGTATGGCTCGGAAGCGTCGTTTGACTTGGTTCGCTGGACTGTTCATGTCGCCGATAATGATGGCGTTTATCGAAGGGATGTAGTATTGCTTGTACCAAGCTTTTGCTTCAAAGGCCTGCCAAAGAATTGGTTGAAAATTCGTGACTGTCGATTTGGGTTTACATACCGCAACATTATCCCCTTTCAGATTGATGAAAGTCTTGTCTTGATAGATCTCGGTGTACAAGCTCTGTTGCGATGTAGGAATCTTGTCATGTCCTAGCAAGTCTCCGAAAGCTTCATCCCAGCTTTCGGAGTAGTTTTTCTGTTTCGCATCGATCCGAGTCCAGCCATTGGCGATCGCACCCGGTGAAAATTCATAGGCAGGCGATGTGCAATTTCTGTGAGCTGCCTCGATATTGTCCAGCGCGGTCTTACCTTTGTCTTTGAAGGCGTCGAATGCTCTTTCTTCTGGAGTAGCACGCTTGTCTTGTACAAAGCCATGAGACGAGGAGACATCAAAATTGACCTCAGGGTGCGCATGTGGCAGTATTAAGCTGTTCTTAGTATCATGACCTACAGCGAACGCTGAGGGTGTCTCTACAGGAAAGCGAACCAGACTTTGATGCAATGAAGATAGTCCGTAGTAGATGGTAGAAAGTAAGAGTAGGACTGACACAAGAAGAATAATCAAGGCTTGAAGCCCACGCCTAGGAGTTGCAGTAGCCATCTCAATTGATATTCTAGAGGTGGATCCTAACGAAAGGAGAAAATAATTTGGGAGTAAAGGAAAGAAGCGGAAGTAAGAGTCGGTTCATCCAGCACTGCCCAAGCCTAAGACCCTCTTACAAACTTGAAAATGTCGGCGAGAGAGCTGGAGAACGAGGAAATATCTCTATGAAGGAGAATCTTGCTGATAACCACAGTCATGAAAAGAAACTCAAGTATATATATCTTGTTCATTACGACCGTTATTGCGGTAGCTTATGACCTTTTACATTGGTCATTGATGGCGGACATAATCCAAAAGAGAAGCTAAACTACGTAAATGATGTTACCAGAGCTCTCTGTTTACAAGAAATGTGCAGGAACAATGTAAGAAAGTCATGAGCTGTTGCTCGACACACACGAGCAATTCGAGGGTGAAGCATGCCAATCTAGACGAAAAGCTTTTCGATTCCAACTCGGTCAATTGTGTCACAAGGCCGGCTTTGACGGCGTTCATGATGACTTCGCAAATGATACACCCGCAGAAATACTTAAGTATCGTGAGTCCTCAAGGCCTTGCGCTCCCCAGCTCTTATATATCCAGTCATGCACTGGCCTCCCCGCAGCATGAGAGACTGTGTTGAGTGGAAAGTCAGACCTGGCGTCATGTTGGTATGACGGGAAGGGCTATTACTCGATTGGTGATAGTGCGCCTCAAAAGCCGTGTCTTGGCATAGTGAATAATGCCGACACGCCTGATTGGCCTATATGAATTGAGTAAATCATCTTACACATGCCGCATTTGAAGCTGTTGATGCCCACATCAAACAAAGAAACTTCTATTCTCCCATATATGCGTGATAACCATTCAGCAACTATCGACACATCGAAGTAGATTATCATCCACTGGAGGGGTACGTCATGCCAAGATCCCAAGGCCCTTGGCGTCCCAAAACTTCAAGAATGCGTCTCCAATTCCACCATATCATCTGAATCAGCTACTGGAATCCTTACGCTGCATCCTTCGAAGCCCAGTCGACTTTAACAGGCATGCCGAGTTCTACCTCTCAGTTTCCAGGCGATGGTGATCCTCACGGACACGACTCTCACGACACCACCGACGGTAGTAACGAGAACACTGCTCTTCTCCCATCCTTCTTGCGTGGAGAGGTTGCCCACGAAGGTGAATCGGGTCGTCATGGCTTTCACCTCCGTCATTTCTGCAGCGTCACATACAAATCTTCCAATATTGTCTCCCAATATGTCAATTTCCTGTGGCCCTTTGTCCCACTTGCCATCATATGCCGATACGCCCTACCGTCTCACCCGCTGTGGATCTTCGGGTTGTCATACGTCGCGATGATACCAAGCGCCAATTTACTCGGGTTCGCTGGTCAAGAATTTGCGAAGAAGATGCCAAAGGTTGCTGGGACCCTGATCGAAACGACGTTTGGTAGCATAGTGGAGATCATTCTGTTTATCGTCTTGATTGTGAAGCACCGTGAGCCGGCCGAAGGGGAGGATGAGGGGAATGGAGACGAGGGGAATCTGATACCTATCATCCAGGCTGCTATCCTTGGATCAATCCTCACCAATCTCCTACTTTGTCTTGGCCTTTGTTTCTTCGTCGGCGGCCTTCGGAAAACGACCCAGAGGTTTCATGCGGCAATTTCCGAGACAGGCAGTGGTCTCCTCCTGGTGGCGGCTTTTGGTCTCGTTATCCCGAGCGCATTTTACAGCGCATTGAAGGGAGAGACGACAATGGGCAAGAGTGGCTTGGGCTTTGTCACTGTGAAGGAGAAATTTACGCCGGAGTCGTTACAGAAGGACATTCTCAGGATATCGCAGGTCACGAGTATTGTGCTGGTCATCGCGTTCGGGTGCTACTTACTGTTCAACTCCCAAAGTCAGCATAGTAAACTTCGTGAGGTGATTGAGAGGGACGAACATGGTGACCTGGATCGCGAGGAGGATGAGGCCAGGATGAGATATACGGGGACGGAGACGTAAGTTCAGATTCTATATTTCGCCACATGCCCTGGAATTTGACCCCCTCTAAATTGGGGGAAATCGAGCGCGCGTGGCTGTTCCAACGATTGTATGGCTACGGCTACCTGCTAATCTACACTGCTTAGGACTGTGGCATTGATCATCTCCCTCGTCTTCGCTACCCTCCTTCTCATCTACCTAGTCGAGCAGATCGAAGCTGTCGTCCACAGTGGCGTCCCCGACCAATTCCTCGGCCTCATCCTTCTTCCCCTCGTCGAAAAAGCCGCTGAGCACCTCACTGCTATTGACGAAGCTTACGACGGCGTGATGAACGTTGCTCTCTTCCACTGCCTAGGCCCCTCGATTCAAACCGCACTGTTTAATGGACCGCTGGTTGTGATTGTAGGCTGGATATTGAACAAGCCCATGGATCTGAATTTCGAGATCTTTATGATTGTCTTACTTGTGCTTAGCATCTTAGTGGTAGGGAGTTTCCTGAGGGATGGAGAGAGCAATTGGCTTGAGGGGGCGTTATTGGTCGTAAGTCTTTACATTTCTCACACTTCTTTCCCCGTCAAAATAAGCGCTAACGAAAGTGTACTTTGGGTCAGATCGTTTACGTGATCATCGCGATCGCATCTTGGTACTATCCGAACCCGGATGTAGCGACCTCAAACGGGATCGAAACGTTGGTAGCTTCGGCGGGTCCGAAGAACGTCACGATTGACAGGGCAGTACTGAGGGAGCTGCTGATGATGGCAAACCTCGACACATAAACGCTCTAACAGTCATATCCCGCAGAGGTTCTCTACTATTAACGCGACCAATAACATACTAGCACCGTATCCCGTTCAATGGTCCATTATACGCCCCGTACAAGATTCCGAGCACATCTTCCTTTCTTCGGATGGAACCGGGATCTCCACTCGGCTTTCCCCAGACCCGCTACCGTTGTACGTCGACTGTCATGATCCTCGGTACCCGCGAGCAGATTTTCCCAGACCTCACTATCACGTTTCCGCGTATTCCGCTGCCTATCAGTTACAACGTCAACATCCAATGGACCAGCCACAAGACTATAAACATCATAGTCTCCCTCTTCGCTAGCTTTTCACCCCTTCGCCCTCTTTTCTCCAACAGCGGCTCCACTTTTCGAACGCCAACTCCTCGGAGAAAATCCCCCTTTCCATCCAATTTCACCTACTTCCTCACTCACAACCCCTTCCTCCACACCCCGTAACTCAACCTGCCCCCTCCAATCTAACGAAACCCTTCAACGCATAATGAGCGAAAACGTGTGCGACCCCGTCGTTGAGAAATGGAAATGCGCCGGACAGATGCTCGGCTGTGGCATAGGCCACATGTGTCCCGTAGGAATGTGCGTTTCGTCATGCTGGGTGTTGATACCGGGACTGGAGCCAGAGGATGATCAGCCACCGCCTGGAAAAGGAGATGGTTCGATTCAGAAGACGAGAGGGAAGATATCGCCAGAGGAGGGTGTGGAGAAGGTAAAGGAAGTTATTGATAAGATTATGAAGAAGTGGGATGAAGAGGGGGAGGATGGCGATATTTCGGTTAAGGATTTTTTGAAGGGGATTGATGATTTTCAGAATGGAGGGGATGGGAAGGGGGTTGGTGTTTTGGTAGGGAGAGAGGAGGGGCGGTTGATGGGAAGGGGGGAAGGAGGAGAAGGTATGTTGTTGGGAAGAGGGGAGATGTCGAAGAGGGGAGTTTTGGTTGGTGGTCTTGTTGTTGCTATTGTGGTACGTACTTTCCCTTCTTTTTCCTTCTCCCTTTCTTCGTTTGTGTTCCTCTCTTCTTATGGTGGGGATAGGGATCGTCCATAGTGTGAGGTGTTCGGACTGGCTGGCTGACCTTAATTTATCAGGTCATGATGACTGTCCTCGCTGCGGTGAAGATTTATCAAATGTTGAGGGCGAGAAAGTATAGAAATACCCCACGCGGTCTTGCATGTAGAGATGCGGAGGTTGTGCAGCTTGTCAGGGAGTAGATAAACTGTGTGATGGGGGTTTCAGCGGGATTTTGCTCAACTGGGGGATTATGGGATTAGCGCATAATTGTGTAAAATTTTATCGAGGGCCAAGCTCGTTGACACCTATCGATCTATCTATTTCAATGTTTATATATCTAGATATGGCTGTACATTCATGCTTCCCCTCTCTTCATTTCTCAACTACTGATAACCCAACTCCATGGTCCTCTCTACGCCAAAAAGCCATCCGTCCCAAATGAACCAGAGAAACCAGCATCCACCATAGATGAAATACCCGCCCTCCCCCCTCCAATCCCCCTCTCTTCTTATTCTCCCGGCCCTCCCTCTCCTCCTCTCTTTTACTCAGGCCTCGCACACATTTCCATAACTACTCTCTATTATCAGATTCGAACCTTCTTTTCCTTCACGATCCCTCTACGTCACCTCTCCCCATCCCTCCCCCAACGCCCCCCAAAGAAAATGCCACCCCCTTCCCCAACCCCATCCCCATCCCTAAACCCCCTCCCCGCCTTCCCCCCCTCCTTAAACCCCCTCCCCGCTATCCCCACCGCCAACACCCCAGCCTGCAACCAAGAAGAGCTCTACGCGCAATGCGCAACTCAGATCGCCCTCTGTTTCATCCCCAGGATGTGTGGAATCCCAAGCGCATGCCACAGGTGCGATGGGAGCAGTATTTTCTTGCCGGAGGATTGGCAGAGGGTTAGGGAGATTGTGGGGATGGAAGAGGGGGGGAGAGTGAGTGTGGTTGAGGAGGGGGGGATGGTGGGGATGAAGGTTGTTGCAGAGAGGGGGGAGGTTGGGATGGTTGAGGAAAGGATTGCGAGGGTGAAGGTGCTTGAAGGCAGAAGAGGAGGCGGAAATGATCTAGGAGAGAGAAAGGGGATTGTTGTGGGGGGATTTGTGGGTGGTATTGCGGTGAGTCATTTCGTTGTGTCGATTCTGGTAGCGAGGGCGAGGTCCACTGACGGGGACTTTCAGGTGGTTCTAGTCATCTTCGGTGCGTGGAAGCTCTACCGGAATTTGAGAGCGAAGAGGGCGAAGGAGAGGGTTGCGAGGGATCCACAGAGTGAGGATGCGGAGGTTGCGCAGCTGGTCAGGGAGTGAAGGTACAGCAAGGTTTGCTCCCGTTCTGGGTGACCAATCGTGGGAGCATGATGCAGAAATATCGTCAGCTGGCTTTTTGGGACGGTGCGACTGATCCAGGATAAGGGATCTGGCATGATATAATGTGAGGGATATACTCGAGTAATCAGAGTGCTTCAAATGAGTGCTGAAAGGTGTTGGACGCGCATTGAAAGACATCTTTCTCCTCTGTCGAATAGTTGATTCGCCATGCAGATATAGCCTTGAAAGCATGAGAGCTCCCGCCGCCTAACTAATTCTAGACTGAAGGTGCATGGTCAGCTAGAATCTACGTTGTTTGTGTACAATGAGACCTGACGAGGCCACTCAAATACGGATTAAAGTTAGAAGCAAAATTAACCAGCGTGATTCAGCGGCATGATGGAAGCTCAGACATGTACCTACTGGATTGTCTACCTTTGAAGTGTGAGAATGGTAAATCATAACCACGAGTGATCAGTCGTGAATATCTCCGACGCAGCTACGGGTGGTTACATCCGCTACTCTGTGTATTTCCTCATTCAAAGTGTATCGGGCTGTAGTGTCGTTCATTGGCCTGTTATTTTGTGGAAAACAAGATGTCTCCCAGCTAATTCATTTTTGGCAGGATGTCGCCTCTTCTTGCCGCGATTTGCGGAAACTTCGCCTCAAATTCCCGCCAAATTCCGAGACATGATTCTCATCCACCGTCTTTCGTCGCCAAGTGCTCTGAACATCTGCCATTGTTTCACTTTTCCTTTATCGTTCTTTGTTTGCTTTTTGTACTGTTCTTTAAAAATATGATTCTCCGGCGCTTACGGTCCTTTGTGTAGTATTTACATGTCGATATACCATTGTTTCAAGACCTCCTGGATATGAACCAATGGCCCTCCCAAAGATATTTATTAATCCGCTCTTCTCTGTTACTCACAATCTGATAACATCAAGCCATTACCACTTTACCACTTCGACTTTCATCTTGACCCCCCTACATCCAAGAGACATCTTATCGAGCATTCTGCACACTAATCGACCACCGAAGCAGCTTTTCGCAAGCAATGTCGTCAGCTCTACACCTCCGTTGCATCGCTCAGACACAAAAAGGCACGCAGTGCAAGTCCAAAGCTCTCACCTGCCCTTACCACCAATGTGAGGACAAGCGTTGTCCTGACAGGAAGCAGCCTCACCACGTCGGCCACCGCTGGCCTGTTTACCCCGCTGAGCACCGTGAAATGTATTGGGGCACTCAGCCAGGACTATCAGATGAGCTTCAACGTCGCATTCAAGAGCTAGAAGCTGAGAAGAAACGCGATAAAGCGCACTTGAAAGAGGTGATAGCGAGACATGAGACGGAGTTAAATGCTGCGTACAGCAGAGCTGCTCAGCGACGTCGAGAGACTTTCGAAAAACAAGGGGAGATTTCGGAATTGAGAGAGTCGCTTGCTGCAGCGGATGCCAAACTTTCAAGGAACTCCAAGTTGACGGTAAGTCTAGCAGGAAAGGTTCTCCAGAAAGGAGAAGCACTACAGGAGGCGCAAGTGCAGATCAAGATACTGGAGGGCAATCTTCGTACTTCGAAAGAACAGTCCAGCATCCTCGAGAGCACTGTCCGTTCCTTGGAAGAGCGCGAGAAAGCTATCGCAGAGGAAATCAATGATCTGAAAGCGCTGATCCTGGCACAAGAAGCAGAAGAGAGTGGTTTGCAAGAAAAGCTTCAGGCGCAAAATTTCACCATTCTCGAACGCAATACAGCGATTTCCCTCCTGCAGACAGCAAACAGAGATCTCCAACGTCGGGTCGAAGTCCAGAACACGAATGCAAGGGACCGCGATCTTAACATTCGGTCTCTTGAGGAAGGAAGGACGATTCTTCAATGCCTACTTGCTGCCGAAAAAAGCAAGGTTATCGAGAAAGAGGCTAAGCTTCGAGATCTAGAAGCGGACAATCAGGGTCTGAAAATTCAGCTCGACACCCAGAGTTCGAAACTACAGGATCGGTGTGAAATAGTCCACGGTCTTCAGGAAGAGAAGAATTTTCTCAAGATCCAGCTGGACACCCAAAGCTCAGAACTCAAGGACCGCAGTTATACGATCCTCCGTCTTGAAGAAGGAAAGGAAGGACTTCGACACCGGCTCACTGCAGAAACCTCAAGATTGCAGCAGCGCGACAATGAAATCAAAGATCTCAGAAACGAGGTACAGGATTTCGAAGTGCTGTTCCAAGCGATGAGACTCAAGGAAGAGAAGGCCGAGATTGAATATGAGCAAGAACAAACAGCCAAGAGTGAAGAGCTGACAGAGCTCAAAGATTCAATCGAAAACCTGGTAGCGGAGAACCGAAAGCTGAAAGATCTGTTAGATCCCAGAGGTTCTACGCTAATGGAAGCAGGGCGGGGACTCGTTGCGCTGGCGAACGTTATGGCTGGAAAAACTCCAGCATGAACGTAGAAATGAGAGGTAAGGATGATAATTTGCTCTAGTTGCTGTATGTTTCCGTAGCCATGCATCATTGTATATAGACTTATTCAATTATCAACGGGTGTACAGATATCTGCTTCATCATTGAATGATCCTTCCAATACTGTGCTATCGAAAAGCCAGAGGAAAAATCGACGCGAGTCGGATAACAATGCTGCTGAAATGAGTCGGAATAAAAGAGTTGATAACTGATTCGGTGCTGCAACAGGCCACTTCGTAATAATTTATCAGGGCGTAAGGGTCATGATGTCATTAGCGATGGGAGCGCGTCGTGGTAACGCAAAACTTCGGCACTAAGCTGTTTGTCAACATTGTCAATTTTTCTAGCTCAGACGGCACGGTTTAACATAGACCTCCGGAGATAACAGGAAGTACGACATAGGTAAGGTAAATTGTCCATCCGGTCCCGACGCCTGGGTGAAGCGGTGAAGTTTCGGTTCAGTCGAGTAGTGACTATCAGGTTAGTAGGATAGGGGAGGGGGGGAAGGGGAGAAGGGGGGTATATACATGGACATCCAAACCCCGTTGCTCCGACCACTGGGCTATCATAGCTTTTGTTACATTCAATTTTTCATTACATTATATGAACTCATCACCTCCAGGGAATCTCGGCCCAAGATAATCTAGACGTAGCTTCGCCAGTCAAATTCACTATCATTACTCCTTTCACGCCCCAATTTCCATTTATTCACTCATCCCTCCATCCACACCTACATCCGCACACCAAAACCCCCATCTCGTAGACCCTTTACCCCTCACCATATCCCATCATCCCCGATGGCCACAAGACCTATCCATCTGCCGCTTAAAAAGCCGCCCGAAAGGATTGAAAGCGTGAACACCGCCAGGCAGCATGTAAGTCCACCTTTCCCCCAATCTTCAACACGCCCCCCTCCCTCCATTCCCTTTATCCACCAAACTTTCACATCAACACCCCCTCCCACATCCAAGAAACCCCCCATTAACGCGTCTTTCCGCAGAAGTCACCTCCTCATTCACTTCCTCCCTCCTCAACCCCAGAATGACAACAGCGCTCATGCCCCACCCCTACAAACACACCGCCGCTACCTCCTCCTAAAGCCTAAAATATCAGTACACCTCCGCAAACCAACCAATGTCTAAACTCCTCCTCTCTATCTCAACCAACTCCGCCCTCTCCTTCTCGCGCGACCCTTTCAACCCCTCCGACTCCATCCCCTCCAATTCAATCCCCCCAAGCCCAACAAAATGTATCATCAAAGACTTCTCTGCCTCATACCCTTAAAAGCAGCTACCGCTTCCAGCATCGAAGAGGAGGGAAACATATTTCCGGATAACCGCTGAATAAGTCCCGGCGATGATAGCTGGCGATGAACACCGGTGAAGGATATGACTGCGGCCTGGCAGAAAGAGGAAGAAGACATGCCAGGGACGGAGGAGATGCCGGAATGGGTTGATTTGAAAGAGATCTTAGCGGCAGATGAGAAGGAGAACAAGGACAATGTTGACGAGGATGAAGAGACAACAATAAGGGAGCTGGGGGAGGGATTTAGTATCATGATAGATGATGGGGAAGGGGGTATGATGGAGGAGAAAACGGAGGGTTTCCTGGCCGAGGGAGACGATGAGGATGATACGGACATTGATATGGAGATCGATAAATCCACAAGGGCGAATAACGGTGATTTGACGAGATAGCTCGTTATTCTCTTGGGCGCACGTGAAGATCCCATCGAACCTCGTTCGAAGAATGATACATTCAACGCCACCGACGAATCTATGCAGTGCCCACAGTTCCTTAACGTCCATCAAACCATCAGCACTACACTCTTTCGGTCTATTCCATCTCTAATTCTAGAGCTCGACCCCCAACTCCACCTACACCTTTGTCTCTTGCACCGTCGTCCGATGAAACACCATCAACGCCTAGAATTCCGACAAACGATTACTTCACCAAATCATCACGTCATACGAAGAACATAGTATCCTTCAAGCTGTTCGCAGTCAGCACAGAGCCTTTCAAAGTCGAGATGGGAATCAGATCTCATACTCTGGATGAACGCCCTTCAACCACGGTGCGTTGTCAAAGTCAAATGTACTCCCCGCAGGCCACGGAAGGCTGAGGTATTTGGCCAGGTACTTATTGCCACGCTCGCATAGGATGTCGGCGTAGTACGCTATCAGGGAGGAAGGCGATCAGTTCCCAAAAGCAAAGACTTGGAACGGGCATGACATACCTGGAGGACATAGAGACACAGCTTTCGTAGCCCGTGCATAGAGATAGGAGAGGTTATGCGTGATTCTCTGGAGGTCATCGGCCCCGATGTTCATGTCATCACGAATGACGGTGCAATGTTCTGGTTTGGCCTATAGTAATGTCAGAGGGTAAGCGTTTCAGAGGGAAATAGCAATGATGAGTCGAAGCAGAAATGGCGCGGGCGTGGTAGTGACTTACCGTGCCTTTCAGAGCCGCATGTGGTTGGAGGAAAAAGTCATAAAATCTCTCGGAAGTAACGCCGCGATCTACGACGGTACCACTTTTGGTGTTGTA
The DNA here is from genome assembly GCA_000442125.1 of Opeltia flavorubescens. Taxonomy (NCBI): domain Eukaryota; kingdom Fungi; phylum Ascomycota; class Lecanoromycetes; order Teloschistales; family Teloschistaceae; genus Opeltia; species Opeltia flavorubescens. The sequence goes on along the minus strand of KE546967.1, from coordinate 2,059,107 downwards.
ATTGTTCTTAGTATCGGCATCCTGAGGTCGCATGGGGTAGAATCGGGTACGGTGACGTTTCCCACAGATTATGACAACGATCTTTGGCGGATTCTGCGTCGCCTTGGTGTACAGCTCCTTGCATACGGCTTCAATGGGGGAAACCTCCTTTTCCAACACGATCTTGAACTGGCCTTCAGAAACACCTATAGACCACCGCATGTCAGTGGATGACAGAGACTGCAAAACATGGCGGAGTTACCATCTCGATAGATAATTATGTTTTGTGGGTACTTTTTACGCCGGTCGTGGAATTTGTGAAGACGTTCCTCTATCAGCTGTGCAATCTCTTCGACCATCTCAACACGACCTGTTTGATGACTGACAGATCCTAAGTATTGAGTGAAATTCTCATCTACTGATGCCACAATGCCTACAACACTCGGTGCCTCTGCTACGCTGTGAGGAGCAGGATGAGAGACATCAATACCAACAAGCATGGTCGTGGCTTCCTGTATCCGACGGAGTGGTGGATCCTTTGCGTCATGGCGCAGGATGTGATTGATTCCGCCCATTTTCATGTTCACTTTCTGCATGATACCAGCACAATAGCTGGGAAAATGGTAATTCGACTGCCTCATGAGACTTTGTAATACGATTGTAGTATGATGGATCCCTGGTTGATATTAGCGACATTGCTGCCACCAAGGGCTCGTAAGGAAACTTACCGATTTTTGTGTCGGCCCAGAACTTCAATCTGGCATGGATAAATTTCGACTTTCTCTCCAAGATCACAAAAAGGAATTTCACTCCGGCTTCCTTGGCTTTGGAGAAGGCCGCATTGAGTGCCTGATCAATCGTTTCATCATCATCAGAGAAGCTGGTTCCTGTGCGGTATCCTTTGGGTGATGGAGGCGCATCACTAAGTCCATATCGCTTGATCTGCCCATTAAATTCTTCTAGTCTTGCGGCTTCGTCTTTTGAGAAAGTACGATTGCCACAGTAGAGATAGGACCACCTTCCGAGAGGCTGAGCTTTGTAGAATTTGAGGCCGACAAGGTTCCACGACGCATCTGTGGGGTGGACTAGCTTATTGCCATATTGAAGTGTGGGAGGCTTCAAAATGCGAGCAGGAACGACGATCATCTTGGTATCGATCGATACGCCAAACTCAGACTACACGAGACGATTAGAGATTTGTAGCACTGGGCTTGAGGGGGACGTACCAATACTAGATTGTCCGCCTCAATACCTATGACTTTAGCACCCGCCCCAACTAAGCGTCGCGCATTCTCTGCTGGACCTCGCGCCGCAATTTTAAGCATTTGAGATGTCTGATTCTCAGTCAACTTCCCTCGATACACCTGACCTGGTAGGACGGTGCCTAGCTCTGCTGGAATCCAGACTGGCTCCTTATCCGAGCCGAAATTAATTACTGGGACTTTTGATGATGCCGTGAGTGTAATACCATACTTTCGCTTGAAGTAATCAGCCACAGTGACAGGCTTGGGAGCTTTAGACCATTCGAAAGTGATGTCTGTAGCCGATCCGTAGTTACAATTTGCATTTCCGGTCATTCGGGGGCTTCCGTCTGGCTTGTTCAGCACCTGTCCAGCAACATTGGTCAATTGCGTGTGCCGATGAGAGAAATTGTAGACGGTCTTGAAGGTTTCAATGACTTGACCTTGATCATCTTTTATGTATGAAAACTTCACACGAAGTCTTCGGAGGAATTTCTCCAAGCCGTAAAGATCTCGGCAATTCGGAGACTGTAGGAGCATCAGTTTGAGTAGGTTGATTTCTGGATAGAATGCGGAGCATTGTCCATGTATGTTGAGTAACAACCGCCCTGTGGATGTTTTGGTGCTCGAGTAATATCCACGGACTCCGATAAGGCCCCCGCCAAGATCGATGTTGCTGTATGTGTCCATGCTGTTAGGATTGCTATTGCGAGGGTATTCAGCGAAGACATTTCGACCTGACTGGTAGACATCGGGATTTTCATTTGGTGCCGAGTTCATGACAATGTTCAGGGGCTGAATCGTATTCTCTTTGCCATCCTCAATATTCAATGATTCGGCTGGCACAGACCATAGACGCCGCATCACTTCAGATGTCGGCGCTGAGCCCGCCAGAGAGATCTTGACCTGTGAAGCCTTCGTTTCCGGCCGCGCAGGCTCGTCTTGCTCATGGTATTTGAGGAAGAATAACATGGAATCCTTCTGTCCAAGCTCAAGTTTTCCGACTGATATCAGAGTTTTGGCGTAATCAGTTGTCAGGCAATGATTGTTGAACATCACTTGGCATTCTTCTATTTCACGAAGCATATTGGAGAGGAACTGCCGTCGTTTCCGCCCTTGTGGTATTTCAGGGTTCGAAATTTCGACGTCATAGTGGTATATTATCTTGCTTAGATCAAGCTGGAGGTCAAAGTGGTTCGTGCGAAGGCTGATGTGCGTTCCTGCAGTCCCATATCCAGGGCGGGTCGGGCAGCTAATGTTTCCGCCGAGGTTCATGGCCGAGAGAGGTATTGTGAGAGCTCCTGTGCCTAATGCTTTGCGCTCTTCAATGGCAGCATCCTCCAGAGCAGTGATCTTTGCATCTGGTTCTTCATTCCGGGGGCTTCACGACATGGTTAGCATATACAGTACTGTTTAGCACGAGACGTTACTCACTTGAAAATGTGCTGCGTATTGTTGGTGTATTCATCGTCACCAAGCTGACCTCCTCCGCCTCCTTTATTCGACCCTCCTTGTGCTCCTCCTTTGAAAGTCGTGTTGTTCTTCTGAGACATGTTGCCGTATCGATACCTCGTGTCGCAAGTCCACCTCAGCAACTTCCGTCGGCGTCACAGGAGTATGAATGACCGCCAGCGAAGTCCTGAGACTGTGTACCGAATGACAGGCGTGGTTGTTGATGATCGGATATGCTATGGTTCATCAACACCAGTGAGATTGTATTCTTGTTTGAGGTGTGGGGAGGGGAATCAATCGCTGACGTCTTGTACTGGATGATGGGTGTGGTTGTTGGTGAAGGGATGGTCCGCTTCTTTCTCCTCAGCAGTGAGCCAATGCTCCAAATCGCAGGGCTGGAAGGAAGGTCAATAGTTGAAGTCTTGTACCGAAAGAGATGCGTGAATACTCCTGATGAGGAAAACTAATCCATCACAAATACATGTCAGTTTGTACGCTCGTTTGGAATTGTTTGCTCAACGGCAACACACATGATCTCACTGTCTGGGAGCAAACACAACTTCATCCGTAGACACAGATCACATCTCAACGCGGGGTAGCTGAAGGTCACAGGTACTCACTGTAGTAATGATATCAGACTTCTGCTCAATATGCAGCGTTGGAGTCTTCGATGTCGTCGTCACTGATGATATATCCCTACCTTACTTCTGGTGATGATTTGGCTGCGCGTAATGCTGCAATGGGGATACAGTAAAGCAAGTAGCTCAGCTTTGATACTCGAATAACGATGTTTGATGATGATGTCGCAATAGCATGAAATTGTGGATGGGAAATGAATTGTGAGAGTATGTGTAAACAACAAGAAGTCACAAGTTCTGTTGCCTGTGACTTCCCGATTCACTTGAGGTAGATCATGACGAAAGATCTTCTCGGTGTTCATATCGGAAGGTGCATCCGATGAAGACAAAGTCTTTGCCAATTTTCATCACTTACTCTCAGTTCATGATCACAAGACCCCATACGACTTTCCACGTAACTTTCATCATAGCAATGTCATAGTCCAATTCCACAAGGCCAAAGGCCAACGTGCTTACTGCGCCCCTTTCGCATGCTCAAGCAGCTCCCCCATTTCCCTACCCACCCCCTCCTCCCCCAACATCCCCCCTACCATCTCATAAGCCGTCACTCCCTCCCAATTCCTCACCCCCATATCCGCCCCCTTATCCAACAACATCCTCACAGCCCTCAAATTCCCCGCCCTAACCGAAAAATGCAACGCCGTATTCCCCTCCACCTTACACTGCTTATCCAACTCCTCCCTTCCATGCCACCTCTCTAATACCTCATAGAGAATATCCGCATTAGTATCTGCGTCGAATTCCTCTCTCGTTACCGCACCAGCACTACCCCCATCAGCTCTTTTCGAAATATCGAGATGCGCTAGCGCGCAGCGGTGGAGAGCTGTGAGTTGTCTTGCTGGTTCGACGATGAAGCTAATGGAGGGAAGGGAGAGGAGGTAATTGAGGCGAGCGTGGCAGTAGCGCGCGTTTGAGACGATGAGGTGGCCGAGTGGTGTTGTAGGATGTGGAGCTGCGAAGAGGCCGCCGCAGAGGGAGAGGCTGTTGGGATTGGCACCGAGATGGAGGAATTTGGAGGCGAGGTTAAAGGCGTTGTGGCGGAGGGCTATGGCGAAGGGTGTTTCGTTACGTCGATTGCACGTGTTCCTGTCTTCGATGGATAGGGTGCTCATGTTTGGAAGTGGAGCGGATGAAGTCTGGTGATTGTTTGCTTCGTTTGGGTGAGAGTGTAGTTCCCCGTCAATGGGTAAACCAAGCTGTACCAGCTTCTCTACCAGCCCTAGGTCTCTGTCATGGCCTTCGTGGGCGAAGATATGCAAAGCGGACCAATTCGACTCTTCAGGGGCAAATGGATTGGCAGCTTGAGCGTGGATATCTGCCCCGTTGTCCAAGAGAGTCTGTACAAGGTGCTCTCGATTCCATCGGACGGCTTCTAGCAGTGGGGTCCTACGTGTGTCGCCTATGGCCTTATTGACTGTACTAACAAGCCAATCGTTCTGAAACATATACTCAACCACCTCGTCCTGAGCTTTGGACACTGCGGTGTATAACATACTACCATCGAATTGGCCTTCAAAGTTCGCAAACTGGGTGTTAATTCTTAGAAGATCCAACGTAGCATGTAGACGGTTCAGGTAGTCGGCTCCATGGCGGAGTATCATAGAAAATTTATCTGCTGCAAATTCGGCCTGGATGACGAGTGGCCCATACATGACCGCGAATCGTGGATCAATATGACCGTTGGTCATTTTCTGATTGACTTCAGGCTCGAGGTGGTCAATCATTGCTTCAAGACACTCATGATGATGATAGTATGCTGCTGATGCCAGCGGGCTTAGAACGGCTCCTTCTGGAACGTAGTTCGGATCAGCACCGTGCTTGAGCAATGTCCTGACGATGTGAGGTCTGTTGTCATGCACTGCCCAAGCAAGTGGTGTTCCAGGCATGCGCCAGTCAATGTCAACAGTCGCTGGATAGACCGAGTGGCTGATTCTCTCTGTAGTCGCTGTATCGACTTTAGCTCCTCTCTTGATCATGTCTTGCACAATCGCTTCCACATTGGCATCGCCGAACTGGCCTACCCAATGAAGCGGTGACTCCCCATTGTTCGCTGCCAAGGATGCATCTGCCTGAAAGATTTGAAGGCAGTAGATGGTAGTGCTTCCTTGACCTGCTCGGCAAGCGCATAACAGTGGTGTTTCACCGAGGGGGTTCCGCTGATTGATGTCCATCTTGTGATCCAAGACCAATGATTTCAACGGCTTCCACCGACCACACATAGCGGTAAAATGCAACACACCATCTCCACGCTTATTGACCACGATCTCTGAGGGTGGAGAGCTTCTAACCTTGTCCAAAAGCCAATCGTCATCAATCCATTGACTTTGTGTGTAACCTCCCAACATTTCCGATGAGCGTAACCAGATAGCACCAACGCCACCTGTTGCATCTCGGACTAGCTTATAAGTCTGTGCATTTTGGTTTGGAAATGCCTTCTCCAGGTCTGTCGAAGCTGACTTTGACCCTCCTTGCGTGTAGTCGTCTAGATAGACTGTGCCAGGATTCTCGTCGTGTGGTGCACATGCCTGCCATATCCTATACATGAACGCACGGGCGGTATGGTGTCCCAGAGTAGCAGCTTGACGCAGTACTTCCAAAGCTTGATCCACGTCTGACTTGCAGCCATATCCATTTATATAGTGAGAGCAAAGCATGAAGAGCCCGGGGCTATTGTCCGTCGTGTTATAGGGCGCGAAAAAGCTGTAGATGAAGTCTTGCACAGATGGTTCAAGGTCACGAGTCTTTTGCCATGAGAACCAGCGTTTCTGTCTTGATTCAGTGTGTCTATTGTACACCGTTGTTACAGGTCACCTACCTTGTAGCCCCTACTCAACCAAAACGATGAACCCTGTCAAGTTGATATAAGCGTTCGCGTCACAGACAACGTTAGGCAGAAGTTCTGTCCGGGATATACGTACCTGGCTCTCCCTCACACCTTCACAACCATAACCAGGATCCAATCTCTCGGAGCTTGCTTGGGTTGAAATCGCTGTATCGACTTCCTGTCCGCCAATGCCAGTGGGCTCTAGTCTTTGGTCCTGTCGAGGTACCGTTTCTGCCGGCGCATCAGTGATTGACTCAAGCATCGCCAAAACCATGTCTAGATCTCTCGACTCGGGATCTGACTGCAGGCTGTGTTCAAAAATATCGTCAAGACATTTCACCAGTGAATGTTGCTGAATCCGAGAAGCGAGCTCTGTAGCCAATCTTTTGCGGATGACTGGTAAGAACTGCATCATCTGCGCTTTCAAAGCCTCTGGCACGTCCCTCTGATTAGACAATATCGAGAGGGCTTGCTTATACAGATCATCCGTGTAATGCCCATCTTCCAGATACCTCAATAACCATGTCTTGTCTTTCGCTTTAGCGAGCAGGCGATTATCTCGCTTGATTGCTTCAATGTCATCATTCGTCAGTGCATGGTCTTCGATGTATTTGAAAGGACCGTATCCGTTCAAGCAAACCACCCAGATCAAGAGCCCCAAAGAATACGTGTCGGTTTTCGGTGCAGCTTCGACCTTGACCGGGCCAATCTTCGTTTCGGGTGCCCTCCAAGGGTCCGTTCCGCCCATCCAAATCTCGTCGGATTCGGTAGCTGTCTGTCATTGGATACAAATCAGTGACTCCGCTTATGGGAACATATCGCGCGGGATGAATGGGCTTCCGCATTCTCAAATCACGTCAGGCAGTCATAACGGCTGAGGAAAGCTACAAATGACGATTCAAGCATGTCAAAATACTTACCACGATCGAGAAGCCGAAATCCGATATCTTAGCCAAGAATTTGCGGTCTGTACCGGAGCATATGAGCACGTTCTCAAGCTTAACATCCCCATGAACTAAGCCGATTTGATGCAGTACAGACAACCCTCGCGCAACATCAAGACAAATGAGATGTTTCAACTTGAAGTCCAAGGCCTGCTCCTTTTGCAACAGCTGAGACAGCGTCCCATGTTCCGCATATTCGACCATAAGAGCTGGCAGCCTATGCGAGGGAGAAAACGGATTGGATCCCCATGCTATACCAAGAAATTTGATCACGTTGGGATGTTTGAATAATTCAGGGTGGATCAAGGCATGGAATTCAGTTAGTACACTTTGCATTGCCCTCCGATACTGGGGCAATGGTTCCCCTGTTTTGTCAAGAGCGATTCTGGCCGTTTTGTAGACCACATGAGTCGGTCTTGGTGGAGCAGGCTTGCTTGAAGTGATGGTGAAACCAGGCATGTGGGTGGTAACGTCAATTGTCTTTGGGCCATCTGGGAGCCTCCTATTGATCAAAGAGCTTAGCATCCTCATTAATTAATCCAAGGTGTTGTGCCGCGAAACAATGAGAGTGAGCATGTACCGCAGGCTCGCTGTGAACGATGCACCATGTCCAAGAAGAATCGAGGAATCGACTGCTTCTGCTTCCAGATGAATCGGTGGAATACTACTGTCAGACAGACTGTAAGCATCTCTTGCGGAGTATACGAGGTCAGAGACGTGGGGGATGTAAGACGAGGCAGTCGTTGTCGTCGTCACGTCGGTGTCAGTACTATTGCCCCATTCGGTGGCTTCGCCTTGACTCAACACCGACCGAGGAGGGGTGCGAGGTCGATCTGACGACATGATGGACGATCAAAGTTGATGCTGTATCTGGGTCAGAAAGCCTACATTAATACTTGTAAGACTGGATTATTGAATATTGATATATCGACAGCCTTGCTTATGCCAAGACTTGCCAATCTTGGTTAGAGTACGGCGGACTCCAACGCGCTCATGAACATTAACGACGGAGATTTGGGGACGCTGTGGTACGGCTTCAAAATAATTAGCGACACTCTCGGATAAGACATGTTTACCGTCTCAACGCTGGAACTTTTCAGTACATTTCATCAGGGTAGGTTTGAAAGGAGGTCATACGGTCAGATATCTATGTTAGCTGGATCATGATGTGCAACTTTCTTAGTGTTAACCTGAATGAACTTACGGTAGCTCTATGCGGCAGTGGGTATAGAATGAGATAGAAGAGTGGATTCTCATGGTGTGAGAAAGCTCGAGAGCCTGCAGTACATCAATCAGGGGTCTCTTGCCTACGACATGTTCCATAGTGTTAAGATAAGTTGTATAGTTTAGAAATGAGCGGACTATTTTCTATCTGGCAGAAATATCTAACCCTACACAACCGGTGGATCTCGTATACCCAGCTCCAGAGCTTGTTATATACGATCCACCACGTATATCAATCTTTTCCACATCAAACTTTTCCCACGTCCTGCCCCCAACTCAGCTTCACCTACACAACCCCTTCCAACGACACACCACTCCATCAACCTACCCTCTCTCATCCCCAATAGCTCAAGAAAAATGGCAAGTACCATTAGTACTAAACTCCTTCTCCTCAATCACCGCAAGTCCAGCCGGCAACCCCACATCCGGTGCTCCTTCCGCAGTAGTAGTAGATTCAACCTCCGCCCCATTACCAACAGGCACAGCAGGACTATTCTTCAACCTAGAAGTACACATGCCCCCAGGAATCAACAATTTCCCCGCCTCCCTCTGCTCATCAATAACAGTCGTGTACTGATTATGAATCTTATTCGCCTGCGGATTCTTCCCTGGAAACCCACCGGGAACATTCCGATCGAAACTCGCCACGACGGTGTTCTGCGCGACATTCTCCACTTGATTGGTCTGCGAATACGGATCGGGTACATCGGCATCTTGGCGATAGGCTTGGAGCCATTTTTGGCTGCTAGACAGGGGCTTGTCGGGGTAGGCGCCGAGGAGGTCGAGGGAGTGTGCGGATTCGTGGACGTGCACGTTGATGTCTGAGAGGGTGGGGCCGAAAAACGCGACATTGCCGTTGGAGTTGTAGGCGTGTGCGGCGCCGGGCATGCTGATCACGTGGCGGACGAACTGGCGAGTGTGGACAGGGAGGCGGCCGAAACGGTTTACGAGGTCGTCCAGGGGACCGGCGCTGTTTTTGTGGTAGCACATTATCCAAGGAGTGGAGCACTGGTGGTGGTCATCGGTAAGTTTAGTTACTGTAGTGAGTGGAGTGGGTTTTGGGTGGGGGAAGAGAGAAGTGTGTGCTTACGTCGTTGTATTTGATGTTCCAGATGTTGAAGTCGGCGGGCTTGAGACCTTCGTTTTGGGCGATGGTCTTGCAGTCTTGGGGGATGTAACCCTGTCGGAAATGGGTACGGGTATTCGGAGTGGGCTTGAGGTTGTTGAGAAGCCCTTGGTTGAGATTGTCTAGGTTTGCTTGCAAGGGTGGCTTATTTAATGTTTGAGAGGCCACCGAACCCGCCATAATGGCAACGGCGGTGCTGATGCTGGAGAGATGCATGTTGAAGAAAGTCCCAATGTCGTTGTGGAGTATAGCAGCAATGAGATGACGATTGGAATGAAAATATCGGCGATCTGTCAATTAAGCTTTGAACGATAAAGTATATACGAGAGTGATACTGATCAGAAAAGCATGAAGATTCTTGAAAAGAGGAAATGAAAGCTGTATATATAATCTTTCGAGACTCAAGGAGAATCGCAAGTATTTCCATTTCGGGCATCGTGGCCGGGCATTGGGAATGACAACCTGCACGGACTAAATGCTTACGAAATGGCCCGTGAAGCAAGTATCGGCATACGTTCACGAAAGAGCAAGTCGGAATTATCGAAAAAAAGGACCCAGCTGAGACCATGCTGGGGCCAAAAGCCGCTGTTCAACATGTAGCGCCTCCGAAACCCTGCTAGAACTCTTCAGCATCCCCACAAAAGAGATTCTTCAGGGGTCAAATATGTACGCCAAGGAAAGAACTTGGCACTAATAATAAGATGGTATAAGCATTGCAACAGCGCATTGTTTATTCGGCATATCCTTCGAGAGGCTGAAAATTAGCCAGCTAACGGGCGGCATGGCACGGGATGCCATGTGCGCGGACTTGTTCCKCCTTTGCCTATTCTGTGTCCATATTATTTAACTCACGAAGCCTCAGCTAAGGCTTTTCTCTGATCTGCAATCTCATCGGGCGATTGGATTGAAGCTGGCAGGAAACGTACGCTCAAGCTGATTGATCAGAATAGATTGGAGATGCTATTGTATTGAGGGGAAGTCCGAATGGTCTGCGAGGCCTGGTCCATGTCAGTCAGCCCTAGGCATATTAGCTTCATGCCATTTTGCTGTAGGGCTGTGATTTGTGAGGCTAAATCAAGTTGCGGTGTTGGGATCTGCAGTAGGCGATGCTTGAAGATCCTTCGCTAGTACCCATGTCGTCTGATTAAGCTCATCGCCTCGGTGAAGACCGGGATGCGCCTGCTGGATGACGAGATGTAATTTTGTCAACTGCATACATAATGCCGCGACAGTACTATAGAACTGAAAGGGCTACGAGTTAGTCGGGTTGCTAAAGAGCAGTAAGATTACGGTGTGTGTTGTTGCGGCAAGTGGCCTGTACTCAAATCTCGCTAAAGCGCCCATGCAGGTACCTTCGGTTGAGGCTTGACGGGTGGGTCACACCGACTTTTCCGAACCTGGAGAAAAGATCGTCAGACTGTGGACCAAAGCTGATGATTGGCTCGGCATCTAAATTCTAGCTGTTGGAGCTGATTGTCGGATAATCTTTTGAATTCCGGGTATTGTGGGGGAGCTGATTATCACGTGACGCTGTTAAATGTAACCACAATGCAACGTTCTGATCCTTTGAAATTTCAGCAGGACATCAGCTTTGGAAAATCAAGAAGTTTCTTGGAAGTGGCGACGATATTGGAGTCGATCATTATATGATAGTAAATAAGCGGGTTCTGGTAAAAGACATGGTTGATATTATTACGCGAACGGATCACCTAAATTCGGTGGAATAAGTCCACGGAGCAAAGCAATCTGCCATCGATATGTATCATACATCCCTCTTTCCTGATAATCATAAACATATTTCCAAAATGACTGAATTTGGATCACTCTAGACCCTCCCTCTGGCTGGCCGGACCTATTGAACGACTTCCAAACACGCGTAGAATCCCATTATACCCATTGCCGTCGCTTGCTATAGACTTTGGAATTAGGTCCAGTCTCCATTGTAATGTTCCGTAAGCCTGCTTCAAGGGCCTATGCATGCAGTCTAGTGGAGCTCATTAATCCGCGACGCCAGTTGACCAGACCACACCGCAACACTAACCAGCTAACCGTGGTCCTTCAGCTCCAGCAAGACTCGTCAGGTAATAAACAACCCAGGTCGAGGTAGCCATTGCACTGCAAACGTAGTCACCCGACATCTGTACCCTTGACTGATGGGTGAGGTAAATTGTGTGATGATACATGCCATATGTCAGGCCGGTAGAAACGCATATGACAACGAACGACGCTGCTCACCTCCTTCGGCGACGTTGTCAAACCATCAGATGATACACCGGCTCAGCTCTCGGACGGCCACGTCCAGTAGATTCGGCGCGAACAGCTGTCCGGAGTGCGGACCCGTGTTGACAGGAGCGTTGTCCTTCCCCAGCTGCTCCTCTTCCAGAGGGGGCCTGACTCTGAATACCTGCGGGATCTCACCCTCCAGCATCATCCTTGTCACGGTAGCGTACACGTCTCCCATACGGTAGTGTAGCGTTGTCAGACCACCACGTGGACCGTTGTCCAGAAGGAAGGGCCGGATCTTTGCAAGCTGAATGAGGGGCACATCACCCTTGCTAACGTTGACAACCCGTTCCACTAGGCTCTTCAGTGACCGCCATTCGCCAATTTCGAGGAGAATGGTGCCTAACGCATAGATATCTTTGGCTGCGTTGAACGACTCTGATGGCTCCCCTAGCGCGTCAGGGTGTCGATATATGTCGCACTGAGGGTCAGAAGATGGCCGCTCCGAGACCTCCGGTGCCGAGTCCAGGCGGGAGTAGGCGAACCCTGCCAACTTAGGGCAGGCAAGTGGATGTTCAGGATGACCACTTTCGTCTCCAGATGGTAGGATGAGAATATTAGAAGAACGAATCTGTTTATGCAACCAACCACTGGTGTGAAAACACTTGACACTTTGCGTGATCTTGAGAGCGAGCTCTAGACGCTGGGTGACGCTTGGATTGCCGTGAAACATGCTCCGCAATGGTCGTGGAGGAGCGAGTGCACATGCTGCTCTCGGCATCTCGAAGACAAAGGCCATTCTTGGAGTCTCAGGGTCACGAGCTATCCCAACGCATTTTAAAGCACGGAAGCTAGGGTGTTTGGGGGCGCTGAGTAACATAGCTAGATCCTGCACTACTGCCATGATCTTGCTCCGAGCCAGTACGGGGAGTTCTTTCCATTCAATGAAGACTACCTCTCCGTTATACCTTGCAATGCCCATCTCGGGATTTCCCGAAAGTTCAACAAAATCCTGAATGTCCGAGATGGATAGTTGGAAGACGGTGGTATTGTGTGATGTGTAACCCACGGGTCTTCTCTGGTGCAGGCCGGGTGAGGTGCTCTCTTCTGTAGCCAGAGCAGGGGGTGTTCGAGGTGATTGGGGCGAAGATCCACCAGGCACAGCACCAATACTGATTCCCATTGCTTTGATTTCTGCCACGCTCGCAAGGGACGAGTTTTGATCGACTGGCGACTTGAGGCTTTGGATGACGGATGAGCGTTGAAGCGTTTCTTTGAGAGCATTCAATTCTTCCACCTGCCGACTCATGCCTATCACATGTGAAAGGACGTCCTGAAGTCCCGAAGCCAGCTCATCGTGTCGAATAGGGTCTAGAAGGTTCCACAGCTCTTGAATGAAGAGTCGGATCTGGGCAACGTACTCTTCGAATCTCGACTTATCCACGGCAGCCCACCTCAAGCGCTGAGGAAAGCTGTTGCGATCATTGATGAGGCCTGCTTGAAACATGATATCTCTGCGATTCTGGTCAGATATTGCAACGCCCAGGGCACTGTTACTGGGTGGTGGGCCTGGGTTAGTCATAGCATCTGAAAGGCCAAGTTTGTAGCGAGTCTTGAGTTTCCCTGTATCCAGCAGTAAGCTCTCAAGTTCTTTGAGTACATCGTGAACAATCATCGCATTGAGCCTCCTATCAAGCTCATGAGAGCTGGACAACAAGCCAGCACGACGTGCCCATTCCGTCAACTGAAGCTCCTGAACATTGAGCATGCACAGTAACGTTGAGCTATCTTTGCCTAGATTTTGAGCCGTTGACAGCAGCACAAACCCCTTGACGCAGCCGGCAAAGAGCTGGAAGGCCAAAGACGCAGCACCGAGACTCAGGCCGGCTATGGACAGTGGATCCATATGTCGTTGAGGCACGGAGTCCTGAGCACTACACAGGTCATACAACTGTGTCTTGAGGACTACTCGTATGCCATAGAAGTCGATACCTCAACATCGCGCTTGTTGTAGAATGTGTACAGGCTTGTCTAAGCGTCTGGAAAGAGACATCTACTATCGCATCCAGGAAACTTTAGGCGCTAGCGGGAGCCACTCGCGTAAAAGCTTGGCTCTTTCCGGGCTGACATTGGACGCTGAACCATACATAGATTAGCCTCATATAATAGCTCAGTCTGGCCTTCATTGAACGACAACCCACGATAGCCTGAAGAAAGGATGGAGCTTCTTTGCGAACGCATAGACCATCCAAGCATTTATAGAAACTAATGCTCGTCATATCCATACCACACCCTTCGTAAAGAATGGCGGCCCCCAAAAGATCCTTCCAAGCCCTCCAGACCACCCTGTCCCTCCTCATCGTCCTTATCGCCATAATCCCCCTTACAGTTTACATCATCCTCGCATACCTAATCCTCCTCCCCTACGCCCTCTACAACTACTCCTCCAACTTCGGCCTCCAAAAACCCGACATATTCATCGTGCAAAAATACCTCGACAATTTCCAATCCCTGCACCCCCGCCTCTCCACAAACTTAAATCAAGTATTCCAGTCACCGAGCTGGAAAGCGGGCAAATGTCCTAGTGCGGTCAGATTCTGGCCGCATACCAGTAAAACGGAGTATGCGTGTATCCCTTTCATGGCCGCAGCGACCGTGACGGATTATGAGTTCAGTCAAGCAGCAGGACTATTTATAATGCTTGAGGATTTGCATTTCCCGAGGCGCATGTTGTKGGAGTTCTTGCGGGATCAGGTTGAAACGCAGCAACCTACTCTAGTCACCGAAGCGGAGAAGGTGGAGTTCAGGAGGGTGATGGAGAAAATGTGTACGGGACACGTGTTGTCCATTATTATTCCGGGTAGCGGGTGGGATAAGAAGAATCATGTCGTTGATGATAGTGGTGATGGGAAAGGGTTTCAAATGCCGGAGTCTGTGCCGATGGGTTGGAAGGTTTTGCCCTTGAGGGAGGGGGATGGGATGGACTGGGTGCTTATTGAAAGGGGATGGGTCGTGCCGATGGATTGGGGAGCGTTTTCTAAGGCGGAATCGTTCAAGAAGTTTGGGCTTTGGGGGATGGTGAAGGATGATGGGGATGTGGAGAAGTGGGGGTTGGAAGGATGGTGGCAGTGTGTTGATGGGGGAAGTGTCTGAGCTTAGAGCGAGGAAGATTGTGAATATGGTGCGGAGGGCTTGGAAACGTTTCTTGGGAGACCCATTGGTGGCAATGGTTTGTGTGGTCGCACATTGGTGGAGTATGAGATTACGGGCAAACTTGAGATGATCCACGCGTGCTTCATGTTCGTAAAAAAATCCTAATAGGAATATTGCCTGACCGTGAATAGGAAGGTACCGCGATCCGATGATCTGCACGACTTTTCGGATTTACGACGTAGCTCCCGATGCCCCGCCTTGGCATTTTCTTACGTTTTGTAGGCGACCAATGGCAAATCCGTCATTATGCCATGTGCATTATGCATCCTGAGATGGATAGAAGTTGTTCAAACCTCTTCTATCGACAGAAAGATCCAAGTGGTGAATAACACGGACAAATACATTGGGAAATCTGATCTGGAAGCTGGTCCAGTCAATGGCAATCACGATCCTCACCGATCATTCGAGCTTGAGCTTCTACGGCTAATCTGGAGGTCTTGAATTCCTTATGTGTGCTATAAATCATACCTACAACTACCATGTTCCTGGCAGAGCAGTTTTCTCGTGTGGGAAGCTTTGTTTAGGAAGCCGGCACCACTGACAATTGTCGAAAGCACTGCGCCGACGCTAATGAGATATTTTGCTTCAATGTTGAGCTCCTTCTACCTACATGGTCCGTATGAGTAGTATGGCAACGGTGAAGAAAGCTGGCATCGCGGCCAGTGAAGCAGCTTGAGAGATGCGCATCCAAGCACGGAGAACATACAGGCCTCCTAAGCAAGCCAGAATCCCGCCTACAAAGACCTTCCGGGCATATCTAGGTACGTCAGCGAGGGTCACTTGTGATGTATCAAGCAAACAGAATCAACATACACGAGCCCTTTAGCGAGGAGGCCTTGGATGAGGATTATGATCGCTGACAGATACCAGTACCCGAGGAGTCTGTGAGTTGGAAAGATCAGCATCCGCGCCGCAGTTCAATCCTCCTTGTGTGAGTGAACTCACAGTGTTTCAAAGAACCCATCGTCAGAATTCGAGGCGTTCTCAATCAGGATGAACCCTAAGGCCGAGGTGATATGCAAGATCCAGAACAAGATACCTCCACTTATCACGGTCTGGTCCCAAGCCGTCTGTAACCAAGATTCCCCATACGGCCCATACGGGCCATCTTGTCTCCTCTCATCATTGTCTCGCAGCCCCGGTATTTGTAGCAGTAAGCCCAACGGGCTGTCTAGCCATTGACCGGCGCCAGAATCCTTCAGTATGATATCCACCTCTTTTTCGTATCGCGCCCAACGAGGATCTCCGATCTCGGCATGATTCATGTATATGGGTGGTCCCTGATATAGGTACTCTCGGATACATCGGTACCCATTGATGTTTGACAACGCAGTCTGTGACAAGGACCACATCTGGAGAATCATCTCATCTAGTAACACTTCTCAGCATAGAGTATACTAGTAAAGTGTGCCTTTACAAACCGTATTCTAAGAGCTTGTCGAAGATCATTCGCATAGCACAGAGTCCGGATTGTGTCACTGAATTGTCCTTCAGCAGTACGGTCTCCGTTCGGAAGAGCTTTCTTTTACGATCTTGATAGGCCTCATCGAGCAGTTGCTGTTGCTTTGCAATCTCGTCTTGAAGGTGCGCCAAATGCAGCCGGGCCAACCTACGGATCAACATGAAAGACTCGTCGACATCTTCGGGTTTCGGATCATTGAAGCACTTGAGCTGGGAATAGGGCATGTTCGATACTCCATTGTCATGACTGTGAAAGACCGCATCTTGTCGGACCGACCATGGAATCGAAGGCACTTTCTTGCTTGGTTTGTACTCGGGCACGTAGTATTTCACAAGATCCTCTTTGTTTACGAGATCCTCCTTGGTCGGCATGTTTCAGTCTCCGATCAAACGGCAATTGAACTGTGTATGCTTGAAATTGAAGAAGGTGGACCTATCTACTGGGGAGGAAAGTAGCTGACTGAGGCGACGCAGGGCTACCATGCCGAGTCTGAAAGCATTCACCACATCCCACCTAACACGCAAAGTCTACTGCAGTATGCCCTGTGGTCTGCCCGGATTCTTCGGGCCTCGCCAATCTGATTGTAAGCGTGATCGGGTGGCTTGAGACGCCCGAAAATGGCCAAAGAGTATTGGCGCAAGCTGCGATCAGCATGCAGGCACTGGTATACGTCAACGCTGATGAGTTCATCATGTATCGCCATTCGTCTGTATTTCTGCCCAAGGCAGATTAGTTGTACCGATTCGGCGTGTGGGTGTTATTTGGACAAGGCTGTAGATAGCCTTGCCTAGGGTTTTCTGCAAGCCCCACCACACTGACGCTGAGCAGATTTGGCCCCCAAACCTGCTCTTCCTCACCGGCTTTTCCAAACCGAACACTGTGATCTTCTTCCTACACTTCTCTACCTTTACTTCTTCGACAGTAATGTGTTGCCTCACGAAGATGTCTTTTGGATTTTCTATCTCCGACCTTTGCAATGCAATAGCCATCGCCACAAAGTTGTGTTCAGCATGTCGGCTTCACTGCCAACATGGGAAAGAGATGCAGACCTTGACTCTGGAGATGGAAAGAATGGAAGACGTCCTGCTCAACATTCAGAAGATGCTGCCTTTTGAGCTCCCTACACATTCGGACCATGCGGTCCACTTCAGAAAGAGTTACAATGACTTTGACGAAGCTATTCGATCATTTGAGTTGACCCTTCGCGAAGCCCAAGACATGCTCGCGATCGAGAGCGCCAGACCATCTACCAGCGGGCGCTCAAAGATGGAACTTGGACGAAGGTCTTGGTCTAATGCGGACATGTCAGCAATGGCCAGCTTTGACTGGAAATCTCTTGTTAGTGTGTTGACCGAGATCCAAAACCTCTATGCAATTGATCGCAATTGGTATGTATAATGCCTGCGGCGGTGAGGAGCAGTGGGATCATAGCTGGTCCACTTTTGCAGTGCTAAAGCTTCACTGTTCCTGGATATCCCAACATGTGAAAAGCTCTGACAGTAGTTCGCAGGCGGCACCAAGACGTCAAACCACGAAATATTATCATACTCGGCGGCTTGCCCTATGACACCTTCGCTGGAACAAGTCTACAGAGACAGCATCAGGGCATAGAGGCTGCAGATATCTCGTAAGTACCATCCGGCGGCTATTACAATGCGGCTCTCTATTCGCTTCAGGATTCTGATAATACCAGCGACTCCACAAACCCAAGAGATTCTGGTGACAGCCAAACGAGACCCAGCAAGTCCAAATTTGAGAGAGAACCCAGTATACCTGACCCGCCAGATTCACTCGACCTATATCATAATGCTTACATCGTGATCGATGCTTTGGATGAATGTGATACCCGATCAGAGCTCCTCGACTCGGATGATCCGGTGCCAATCGTTGCAATATCATGTCCCTATCCTAGGGTGGAAGAATCACTTGATGATCCATKGGGCATGCTTTGCTCAAGTCAAACCAAAACCACTACGGAGTGCTTGCTCGTTGATGAATATGAATATACCGAGGACGAGCGCGCGTACGCAATGAAGACCTTCGATAGAAGTTCCATTCTCGGTGCTTTCGACAATGAACTCCTCGGGATGTACGACATGGAAGCCCACGAAATACAACGTGTCGGTACCAATGGCCCACTACTGCTCCAGGATTTCCATTTAATCGACCTACTCTCTCATTCCGATCGAGAGCGAGTCCCCGAGCGAGTCGTCCACGCTAAATGCAGCGGTGCCTACAGTGTTTTCACCTTGACTAAAATCCTTGACGATCCATGTCTTACAGATGTATTCAGCCAGGAAGGTAAACGAAACCAATGGACCGTCCGTCTCTCTGCTTTTAGTGGTAAATCTGGCTGTCAATACTGCGCTCGTGACCCTCGAGGATTCTCTTTTAAGTTCAAGACGGTCGATAACGTTAACACATGGTCCATCTGGAGCGTCACAGTGTGGATATATCATTGTGTAGTCACCTCAGCACTTAAGTCTACCGGTCTTAAAACCATGCGAATCCTTCATAGAATGCTTCGCTGCTCATTATTCAGAGTACCACCATCAATCACGACGCTTTCGCCGCTTCTTTTTGCATCACGGGCAATGGCTTCGCCCAGCAAAGGCGCACAATCATCTGGTGGTCTATCTCGGCTGCATGATCATTGGCTCTATGTCCTAGATCACACACAGCAAGAGCTCATCTCTGTAAGTCTTCCTTCTCTCGAGAATGTTATTAGACATCTACCGTGATAACATTTACTACAGTGCTGCAGCAGTTCGTTCCTTGCGAAACATAATGATAAGAACCAACCTAGCGTAACGCAAGAATTTGACCCGAAGACGCTCCTCCTCGCGACTTTTGTTTGTACAAGCACAGTGGCCATCGCTTCCCAAGTCGGCAGACGCGATACTCATCAACCTCTCATTGTGGCTCTTTTCGCGCTGATATCAGGGGTCTGGGCAGCGATATCCAACATCGACGTCAGACAGTTCATCCTCGGGTATCTCGTTTGGGGCTGCATTGCTGGCGTAGGAACAAGTTGGTTGATTCACCGAGCTATGCGTTTTAGGAAACCTAGTGGCGAGAATCCAGAAGATGGTCATTTCAGCAGACAGGCACTGGGGTTGAAATAGATAGAATCATTTCTATCTAATTCCATCTCTGGATCTCTCTACTTGAATGAGCATTCGAGGGGACCGTAGCTAGATTCCCTAGCACACAAGAACATCTAACAGCCCAGTTTTCAGGAATATCAGTCTTTCCAAAATCCGGGAAGAAGGACAGGATAGATCAATACCATATGTTTCAAGTTATTCACCTAGGTAGCAAGATATCATGTCTCAAATTCAAACCGCTCGTCACCAATTTTTCGCCCTAATGCATTGTCACAAACGTCTGCCGGTAGTAGATATGCCCCGGAACCACATCCTTCCAACTCCTATACTATACATCTCTAGCATTACTAATTCATCCTATTATGATCGTTGATCCTGTCCTTCATCCTTATCTCCAACCCCATCCCACCAATATCAATTCCCATCATCCATTCAAAGGCAACACATAGCCTCCAATCTCTTAGCATAATCGATACATAAACCAAGCATTTCCCCTCTTTAAATCCGTCTCTGACCTGATATTCAACATCGAGGCCTCTCACCCAACCCCTCCCTCTGCCCTCCCCTCCCTTCTTTTCCCCTCCGCCCCCAAAAACTCACACCACTCCCTTCCTATCCCCTTTACCCTGCGACAATTCTGTCCGCACTTCAAAGCCCTTTCTCCCTTGGCATACGTCACCATCTATCATTTAGAATATATAATGAGCATGTCTCATATATCTCCAGAATGGTTTTACACAAAATGAAAACCCTATAGCTTTTCGAGAAAAAAAAATGAGGAGATTGCCTCTAAGGCTCCAATTCAAGTTCACTAGATGACACTCTCCCATACTTTCCGCCCATAATATTGAATATTCAGTCTATCCCATTTGAGCAATCTTGAAAGCCCATGCTATGTGCATCTCCTGCAACAGAGAAGGTTATAAAGATGAAGCCTTCGATCATCTAGTTTTCTAATTATATGACTGTAAAAAAATGTTCTCACTATACACATTTCGAATCATTACTACTATAGGTTTTCAACGCTTTATACCTGAAACTTATGTTTCCTACCTTATGATTCTGTAGGTATCTCTTATATTCATTGATGATGAATACTATTCTAGCTAATTTTACCTCACAACATATCAACAATCAAATCGGCCTATACTCTGCACCAATACCACGTCATCTGTAGGGTCTCTTTTTGGTGCAACAAATTCCATCTGACAGGACGTGTCCCATACCGCTCTCCATTGAGAGAAGTTGACGGAAATAGCTTAGCGCCTTGGCTCTCGTGTTCCTTAACCTCCCAGTCATTCTGTACCGATGACCCCACGTCCTCTATATATCGATTCAACTTGATATGAGCCATTTTTTCGGGAATCTTATATAGGAGCATGTTATGTCCAGGATGCTGAACGTCCACACCAAGAAAATAATTGTTACCGTGACAACGGCGGAAGGATTCAACCTGCTGCCTGATAATAGCACGGCATGTTTCCACCTCATCTTATCTCTCAGCCTTCTTGTACACACATGAACTGCCGCTCCGTTGGTTGACCTTTTCCATTCAAAATCCCGAGTGTCAGCATTGACGTATTGCTACGTCTAGCTAGGTGGAAAGAAGAAGTAGTTTGTAGAGCTTTGATCTAGGTCGAATTTTTCAAAAGCGAAACAAGAGCGGTCACTGTGTACGACTAGTCAAACTGCTTTTTTTTTGCCTTTTATAGTATTATTCTGAAAATCCGCGTGTCTTCTCCTCAGGAGGACATGGCAACCTCCGCACCGAAAGTAGCCGAAAAAGAACATCATGAAAGCGCCGAGGTAATCGACAACAAAGCTCAAACACTAGTAAACCTCATCAACAAAAGCAAACACTTCATCGTCTTTACCGGCGCCGGAATCTCTACGTCCACTGGTGTAGTCCCCAACACCCTCGCCCAAGAATATCCGTAGCATACGCTCACAGTTTGTAGGAATTCCCGATTTCCGCGGTCCCGAAGGGGTCTGGACGCTTAAACGCCAAGGGCGACTGCAAGATCTGAAAGCGGTCAATACGTTGCAAGCAATTCCATCGCCCGCACACATGGCGCTCGTGGAGTTGCAGAATCGCGGGATTTTGAAGTATGTGATTAGTCAGAACTGCGATGGACTGCATAGGAGAAGTGGGATTTTGCCTGTTAGTTTTCCCCCATGCCCCCCCTCTTGGACGATACGACATGGCCACTGAAAATTACGACTCCATTGGGTTTTTCAGGGTAAGATCTCCGAGCTCCACGGCAACAGCAATCGCGAATATTGCAATGATTGTGGGAAGGAGTATATCAGGGGTAAATCTACATACCCATCATGTCGCAAGTAACACATTAAGTGCTCAGAAAAACCATACAGACTTTCGCGCCGTCGCCACCTACTCAAAATCCGTGCACGATCACCGCACGGAACGGAAATGTACCCTCTGCAACAGTCCCCTCTACGACACCATCATAAACTTCGGCGAACATCTCCCCGCTCAACCTCTTAAGCTTGCTCGCCACCACGCTAAGATAGCGGATTTATGCCTTGTCCTGGGGAGTTCACTTACCGTCCCTCCAGCCTCTACGATCCCGGAATCTGTAGGTAAGAAAAAAGGAGGAAAGCTCGCTATTTGCAACCTCCAAAGTACGCCCCAGGACCATCTTTCGGATCTACGTGTATACACCAGCGCGGACGAAATGATGACTCGGATCATGGCGAAACTCGATCTTCCGATCCCGCCCTTCGTTTTACAGCGTCGTCTTGTTGTCAAATTAGAAACCACAGCGGAGGAGCGGCATATATTAATACTCTCCGGCGTCGATGTGGATGGGACACCCGTTACGTTTTTGAAGTCTGTGAGATTGGAGGGTAATCGACGGGTTGCGAGATCGGAGCCTTTCGCATTCAATATGCGAGATAGGGTTGAAACTGGGATGCAGTTTAGGTTGGAGTTGGAATTCATGGGGCATTATGGGGAGCCGAATTTGGAGATCGAACATGGATATAGTGGTGAGAATGATCGGGAGACTTTGTACATGTTGGAATATAGTCCGCAGACGGGGGAGTGGATATCTAGGCGAGAGGACAATAGTACTGAGGATGTTGGTGATGGCATCAGTATTGATGTGGAGAAAGCGGATGAGGAAGATTCGGTTGTTTGGTTGTCGACCAAGGATTTGGATGGGATGGTCGATGAGGGCGAAATTAGCAGTGCATTCGCGGCATGAATATTTCGAGCCTGCACGGGAATTTGGAATCTTATGTCGTCATAGTGATGAGGATCTAAGGTATGCATGGGTGTTTTCTACAAGCTATATCTAGATGAAAGCGTCGATTTCATAGTCTTCTTCTTTCTTGATCTGACTTGCATGATGATGGTGAGAAACTTCAACGGAAGGGCTGTGTAGTATTGAAAATGAGTATACTGTTGTTGCGGACGTGTGTTGTTGTGAAAGAGCAAGAGGGGGCTAGGAGGTGGGTGTGAGTTTAATGATATCAGTGGGCGTGTATTCGTTGTGAAGGATTTTGTAGGAATGATGCTTTGTTACCAGAGACAAACAAACGGGTTGTTTGCCATGTAAAGGAGGTGGATCTTACCTAGGCTCATATGAGCTGGTATATTCGTAGACCTATGTGCTTGATACAATTATCTAGTTTCCGTTGTTGGGACACGCTCAACTAAGGTCTGGATGAAGAATCTGTAGGTGATGTATATATAACAAAGAATCAGGAAACACATCATCCTTTTCACTCACGCACTTCTATTATTCAATGAAGGATAGTTCTGGATTTATCTAAGAAGCCTCTCACCACCCTCCCAAGCCTCTCAACCCCATCTACCAAATCCCCTTCATCCACATACGAAAAGCTCAATCTCAAAAATGGCTCAAGATCCACCTCCTGCTCATCCCAAGAAACGCCAAACAGCGGCCCGGGAGACACCATCAGCGCCTCTCTCTCCCTCGCCTCCCTTGCAACATCAGTCGCCTTAACCCCATCCGGCAGGCGGATCCAGAGGAAATACCCTCCCACAAGCCCTGTAGTATGACTGACATCCACAATACCTCCACCTATGCCTTTGAACTCCCTCTCCACAGATTCGACCATGAGGGCTCTTCGCCTTCTGTACGCAGGCACCAAGGTTCTCTGGACATGCTCATGCAGCCAGCCCCCATCCATTAATTCCGCAAGTATAGACGCGACGAGCTGGCTTGGACATCCGCCCGCGATGGTGGCGCCACAACTTGCTAAACTCTTCACCAAGGCGGGTCGAGCGTCAACCCAGCCGGTGCGGACGCCGGGGCCGACAATCTTGCTGAAAGAGCCATTACTAAGCGCGTGACCGAAGGCTTGAGGGTCGCTGTGGTGAATAGGTAGGGCGCGGTCGATATCGATGAGGCGGGGAAGGGGTGCGGTGGTGGGGAATTCGCTGTCTTCTTCTTTGGTTGTAGATGGCCATTGCAGCATATCATATATATCGTCGCAGATGATGAGGGCATTGTGCCGGCGTGCTAGGTCCACGAGCTCTTCTCTGCAGGTGAGAGGCATTGATTTCCCGGACGGGTTGGAAAAGGTAGGGACGAGGTAAATGAGGTGGGAGTAAGTTTTTCGAGTTGGGGAGATGGGCTTGCATGGCTAGAAGACGTAGTCAATCGAATAATAATCAGCGGACGTCTCAAAGCAATCAGAGATCAAGGAAGGAGGCTTTTTGGAGGCAATTACCTACCGGCATAGGAATCTGCTTATCAAGCTTCGTCATCTCCCGCTCGAGATATTGAAGATCTATCGATCCGTCTTCGAATTCATTCACCCCATGGAGCTTCCCCGTCAAACCAGCATCTTCGAAGACCCTCCGAGCTGCGAAGAAGCATGGAGCGGTTAACCAAACAGCTCGTGTGGCGGTGGGATCTGAGAGCATCTGGAGTATGACGGTTAAGCCTTGGCTGGCTCCGCCAGTGATGCATAGGTGATCAGGGTCATCAGGACTGCCGTAGAAATCGCTCAGGTAGGCAGACAATCTTTGCCGTAGAGGAGTGTAACCTGCGTGAGGGCTATCGCCATATTGCATGCCTGCTTTCGCTGCCGTTGGGTTAGAGAAGAGTCTTTGTGCTGCTGCTGCCATTTCTGCGGTTGGGATGAGAGACGGTGCTGGCTTTCCCCATATGAAATTGATGGGTTTCTTCTCTTCGGATACTGTGAGCGAGCCCATGATGCCGAGAAGCTCGGTTGATGTTGGCGAAATGGGTTTCTGGAATAGGTTTCTCGAATTCTAATTCTTCTGATGATCAAGAGATAGCGTGTAAAGATGGTGATCTGAGCAGACTTCTAGAATGCTGTGAGTATGGTCCATCGACGCGAATGCGAAAGTCAACATGATGCAATACACCCATGCAATGGTATTGGCCAAGAGGAAGGATTCAAAGCGGACAATTTGAGGTGTTCGGTTCGCGGCCATGTCACAAAGCCGGACAGAAGATCTCGCCATGTCGGTATGTTGTACATGTCAATCCTACAATATTACCATGGGTCATTCGCATTAAATCCTCCATTGAGCCTGATGCCGCATCGGCGAGGTCGGATGTTCTAAGCGCCGTGGAGGCGGGATTCCCGAGAGCTACGGGCAAAGCCGGCCCTAAGAGCGGTAATATTTCCGAGCGTTGGGGGCCAAGCAATGCCGTAGACACGTGAGATTTATTACCCGCACTGCCCTTGCAGATTCTGTACTTCGGGCCATGCCGATGCATGCCGCCACCTAAAGCTGGACATGCTAGCCACTCCCGTCGTCCCTCGGGAAGCCTCTGATTCTAAATCCATATCAACATTTGACGGCATCTGCTACGTATTCAGCATGCCATACTGGTCCAAAATGACGATATCGAGTTGCAAGAAGAACTTAGCGCGGCACAGCAGTCATACGGGGCTGGAAGGGCTGCACCACTGCTCAATCGGGCTTCTTCATCCGCATCCTTCACACCCATTCCCCACCTCCCCACTACTCATGCAGTCATACCATTTCATAATGTTCCTGTTCCTGTCACTCTTTGCTTGCACCTTCGTTGACACCGGTGCAATTCTGCACCCGCTGAGACTGGAATCGCGTTGCTGTGTATTCTCTCGCGGAAAGAGAAATTGAATTCTCGCTCGGTGATACCTCGGGTCTTTCAGAATGGAGAGTGTCGAAATGAACAACATAGTCAAGGTTGAAGGAACCATCTCCAAGGAATTCCTCGAAGACCATCTGGCTTCCGACAACACAACAGATAATGACCGTCTCGCCAATAGCATTGATACCGACGAGTACCCTTCTGTCATTAGGAGGACTGTCATTGTCATCGGCGTTGCTTTGGCACTGTTCTGTGTCAGTCATCAATGCTGAATTCGTATGGTGAGAATGTGAAATACTAATCGACGTCGCTCAGGTTGGCATCGATTTGGTAGGTTATCTCCTCATCTAAAGCCAAACGCTACGAGAATGCTGGACAGCAAAACCGTGCACGTTCACGGCAACACAGGAGTTTATCGCCACAGCTGATAATCTTGCACTTCCTAGACCATCATTGCGACAGCCATCCCTCGAATCACAGATCAATTCAGCGGTATCGAGCTCATAGGATGGTACGGGTCATCGTTTTTCCTGGCATTGGCTTGCTTTCAGCCTTTCTGGTATTTCACACCCAGTCTTCCCTCAAATCAAGAAAGGCAAAAGTATTCACAGCTTTCCTAGGGGTAAAGTCTACCAATATTTCCCTCTCAAGTATACCTTCATCCTCGCCGTCTTCATCTTCGAGATCGGTTCTCTTATTGCAGGTACGATTCCCCTCCTAATATGCGATACTCCATGCTCTTTGCGAGACCTTTGCCTAATAACTAAACCTTCGTCCTCCACATCTAGGTGTCGCCCCATCTAGCACAGTACTCATCACTGGTCGTGCCATCACCGGCGTTGGTGGAGCTGGCATCGCTACAGGCGGTTACGCTATCCTCACCGTCGTCGCAAGATCGGAACTACGACCTATTTTCACCGGCCTTGTGACGACTGTGTACAGCATCGCGAATGTGATTGGACCTATCATGGGAGGTGCATTTGCAGAGCATGCCTCATGGCGCTGGTGCTTCTACATCAATCTTCGTAAGTCATTTCTTCCTATGTGCATATCAACCTCCTCATGCATTTTACATCCTACCATACCCTCCTCCCTCACACAATTCAATTTCCCTCTCCGTTACCCAGTAAGAGAACTTTGCTAATGCGTCGGTTCAAACCAGCTTTCGGCGGCGTTTCCGGCGTCATAATCTTCCTATTCTTCAAATCCCAAAAAACCATCCGCCCCAAAGAACTCGTCCCCTTCAGAGAAAAGCTCGCCCACCTGGATTTCCTCGGCATCACTCTCGCGCTCGGCTCCCTTATCTGCTTCACCCGCGCCCTACAAGTTGCCGGTACCACAAAACCCTGGTCGTCATCCGAAGTCATCGGCCTGCTCGTCGGCTCTTTCGTCCTGATGCTCGCATTCATAGTCTCGCAAAGGGTACTCTCAGACCGCGCAATGATGGTGCGGAAGATCCTAAAAATGCGCGTCGTGGTCATCGGTATGATGTTTGGATTCCTGCACGAAGGCGGATTCTTTACACTCTTGTACGCATTGCCGATATACTTCCAAGCTGTCAGTGATGTATCTCCCGCGGAAGCTGGAGTGCGGAATATCCCGCTTCTCCTGAGCTGTGGGATCGGTTCCACGATAGCCGGGTTTGTGGTCTCGAAGTATCGACATTTCGTGCCGTTGATGGTGTGGGCGAGCGGTGGTGGATGTATCGGAACAGGGTTGATCTACATGCTGGACGCCCACTCCCCATCTTCGCAATGGATTGGTTATCAAGTGCTCGCAGGCCTTGCATTTGGCACGGGCCTTCCGCTCGCCATCATCGCGGGCCAAGCGCATGTTTCGAACGAAGACCTGCCTTCGGCGACAGCGATGTTATTGTGTAAGTCCACAATGCGCAAAACAAGGCATACCTAAAGAGCTAACACAATATCCCAGTTACATTCAATATCGGCGCCGCCCTCTCCCTCGCAGCCGCACAATCCATGCTCGACAACTCCCTCCTAAAACATCTCCCCACCCTCGCCCCCAACATCAATCCAAAAGCCGTCATCCAAGCTGGCGCAACAGAGATCCGCACAACTTTCCCAAATGATGTACCTGGTATCGTGCAGGCCTATCTTGAAGGTCTGCGCACGGTGTATATACTTATAATCGCGTTTACGGGCGCGGCGGCGGTGGCGGCGGGGATGAATCGGTGGGGGAGGTTGAAGTTGGAGAAATAGTTCATTTGAATGGAAAGGGAGGATGGATAGGGTTTAGGTATATTATGGTTTGATACGTAGTGCGAAAAAGGAAGATGGTGAAATCGGGGAGGTGAAATCTATAGTTAAGAGTGTAACGTACTTGTATATGCTCTAGTTCAAAAATGTAAAAAAAGAATCTACTCCTTGAAAAAAATTTCATTCACAGGGCATATAGCTCCCTAAATCTGCAAGATCATGTCCTCATCTAGAAAGGCCAAAATCCCAGAAATATACACTCATCTATGTCTCGGCGAAAATTTTACCCCTTGCTCAATAAAGATCTTGTATATCCGATATCATTTACTTTTCTCTTTCACGTTCCATTTGGTTACTGTAAGCTTGGGTACTCACCAGTTTCACAAACATATATCAATCAATTCAATGAAGAAAAGCTGAAGGAGTTTGACATCCTTTACACGCCGAAAGAAAAAGGGAAAAAACGCGGGGATTGAATATACTCTATAAAAAAAATAGAGATAACAAGTTTGCCTTTGGAACATCTACCAATTAACCATCTGAAATGTTATATACATCACCAAAAATCTGCGAATCTGGTATATCCACTAAACCACTGCACCGTTAAACACAGTAATTACACTGAACATCTAACCCACAAAAAACCAAATCAATAATTAAGAGCCCAATCACCCTTACTCTCCAGGGCATCCTACCTAGATAAAAGAAAAAATTCAAAACAATTCCTCTCAAAT
Source organism: Opeltia flavorubescens (assembly GCA_000442125.1). Taxonomy (NCBI): domain Eukaryota; kingdom Fungi; phylum Ascomycota; class Lecanoromycetes; order Teloschistales; family Teloschistaceae; genus Opeltia; species Opeltia flavorubescens. Next base: position 2,030,620 of record KE546967.1, on the reverse strand, counting down.
ATTATCAATCAATCAATCACACAGTCAGGTTTTACACGATTATATATATTACAATGATTCAAAAGACTGTAAATTACTCAATCAAAGGAAAATATGTAGCTTCAAAAATGGAACGAGTGTAGAAGTAAATAGACTCAATTAATCAATCAATGAAATCAAAAAGAGGTTTGAGATAATGGGCACGAGAAAAAAGGATATGAGTATATATACAGATAATACTACCGAATAAGAAGAAGAAGAAGAAGAAGAAGAAGAAGAAGAAGAAGAAGAAGAAGAAGAAAAAACTAAGAAAACTCTTCCTTGATTCCTATCGTCAGTCAGTCAGTCAGCCTCTTAAGACGAAAATGAAAGAAAAAGATTATCGGGAAGAAATTTCTTTTCAAATCCCAAGGGGGCCAAGCAAACAAGATTTTCCAACATCAGATGCATATCATACAATTATATTTCCTGATTTGATCAATAATCGCGCCCGTTTTCCGTGCGTGTGGGAGAAGAAAGACATCGATCCCATGATTTTAAGCATAAAAAAGCAAAGAGAAAAAAAATCCTCATGGAACCTGATCTCTCTCCATTTTTCTCTCTCTCTCTCTCGAGAGATGTTATATGTATAGGCATTGAAATTTCATTCAAACTTTGTTTTTAGATACAGGGGCAAGGGAATTTTTGTGATTTTGCCGCCTGCCACATCTCCCATTCCAACACATTTCCCATCTCCCCATCTCTCATCTCCCATCTCCCAACATCTCCGATCACCCACCCCTCTCTCTGTCTCCCTCACTCTCTCACAAATCATCCACTCCCACCCTCCACACCCCCTACCTCCTTCCCAACCATCTCCCCCTCTACACCCCCAATAGTAGTCGCACCCACCTCATCAGGAGCCGTAGTAGCAGTCCTCCCTCCACCACCACCACCACCACCACCATTCGCCGACATCAATTTCTCCCTAACCCACTTCGGCGCCAAATGCGGAAATTTATCAAAGCATCTCTCCACACCATGCGTATTCTTGCCGCAGTGCTCGCAGGGGGGACCTCCTCCTACATTTTTTGTGCCTTTCGCTCGCACCACATCTTTTTCATTATTGGCCAATACGTACCCATTACGGGCAATACCATCCATGTGTCCTTCGCCATTATTCGCAACGCCATGGCCATTCGCCTCCTTCTCCCGCCCCTCCTCTGCCATCTTCTTCTCTTCGAAGTGACTAGCCCTCCCATCATGGTATACAATTTGCCATTTGCCCTCGCTTTCAAAATCTCCCTTCGGAGCACTAGTCAGTGTTCCATCAGCCGCGTACGCAATAGCGCACATCCAGGGCGTGGTGTAACTCGTCGTAGTCGGGAGGAGGGAGAGGGAGATTTTGTGTTCGCCTGTGGATTGGTGGATGGAGAGGCGGAGATGGTGTGGGAAGTTGTGTTTAATTGCTGCGGCGAAAGCCTAGAGTAGATGGGGGGGTTATTAGTATGTGGATGGGGGATAAGAGAGGGGAATAAGAGAGGAGTGTCGATAATTGGGTGTTGGGCTGAAATATGTTTTATGATTTTGTGCTGGGATGGGATGAGGTTGTTGGATAAGAGAAGAGGGGCAGGCGGAAGGGATTTTCCCTGAAGCGGGATAGGCTGATGTGTCTGAAAGAAAAAGAGAAGATAGTACATACGAAACCCCTCCTGATCATCTCCCTCGCGATGAATTTCACATCTCGTTTGTATTGGTTACTACCCCTCAGCTCACTTTTAGGGAAGATATAGCGCAAATCATTAGTCAAGAAGCGGGAGTGCCCGCAAAATGTCAATCGTGTGTCCTCATTCTCCTGAATCAATTTGTGAACGTCCAGCCCATCTTTCCCAAACTGAGTCAGGAGCGCGCGTCGGAAATTTGTGGCGTTGGCGACGTAAGTCACCTCGTCCAGTTTTTCAGGAAGGTCGATGGCGACGAGTTGTCTGAGACGGGAAAACTCAATGTTTGGGAACTTTTTTGCGGACATGGCTCGGAGGTCTTGGCCGTAGGCCCAAACTTCTCGGTCGGGGATGGTGAGGAGGTCTATTTTTTCACATTGTAAGGATGAGAATGCTGCCAGAGCTATTGGACGGGTAAGCTCACCGTTGTATACCAATCCGTCAGAGACGATAAGCAGCTTAGCACCAGGGCCATAGATGGCACCAATTTCAGCGCACATGGTATTCATGTACTCCAGCGCCGCTTCTTCGGCTCGATCTGGTAGAGATCCTAGGACCTTGTATACCTTGTTCGCTGACTTGAAAGGGAATGCCGGCATGCACATTTGGACGGGCTGGCCTTTCCGGACAAAATTATCAATGATATCGAGGAATTTGGGGGTACCTTCGACCCATCTGTCGTGGGCATCGGCTGCTTTCATGAGACGGTACTTGTAGATGACGCTAAGAATTTTGGCAGACATCGCAGTTGAGCCATCTTCAAAATCGGAGCCATGGCCAAGTTTGAGTGGCCGTATTGTGATGGGCTGTTCGACCGCTTGGCCGTCAGAAAATTGAGGATTTGTCATCGTGCCTAATCTAGTATTTCAATGTTGATGTCTATGGACGAGAACTCTCATGTAAAATCGATGCCAGTCGTCGTTAATCGACGTGGAAGTTGTTCAGCTAGGGAAAGGGCTGCTTCCAATATAGAACAAGTCCATTAAGATCTTCAGCCCACCACCACACGGATGTGATACGTTGAAGGAACACCGTCAATGGAGTCGGCTCGTATGGCCCTCGGAGACAATTCTTGGCTCCTTATAGTACACGCCGAACAATTAGCCGCATCCTCGTGGCCGCGGATCTGAGAACTCGGATCAAAGTTACCGCCTTGATTACACATAGTAGCCGCGGAGCAATTCACCAAATTCGAAGAGCTGCTTGCAAATCTGTCGACAAATGTGAGGTTCTGACCGAATTTGATCATTGAGGCGAGGTTTCCGAACACATCCCCTAGTATCATGAAGGCAACGCAGGATATGAGAAATTCAATCATGATGAATGGTATTTAGATATGATTTCGATGACCACTCATATAGAAGGTAGTACCCATCGATGGTCGGCTTGGGCACAGGCTTGCTTTATCAATATTCCTTCTTCAACCAACCGCCTCCTTAAATTTGTTCTCTACTAACGAAGCAACCATAGCAACGGTGCGTGACACGGCGTAACCACCTTGTGTCAGTTCATCAATCTTCGACATGACGATCCTTGCTTGCATTAAGTTGAAGTCAAGCCTTTTTTGAAGCAGCAAATCCATCAAACCTTGACTCTTCAATTCTTTGCAGCTAAGGACGGTATCACAAACTTGGAAGATTTTGAAAATGAGTGCGATCACGAGAGAGATTGAGGCGTGATCCAGATCCTCGATTGATTGTGCGGCCGGCTTTGATATAACACCTTGACCGTAGATACCAAATATGGTATTACAGCTTTTGTCGATGTCCCCTAAGATTTCGTGCAAGCTTGACGTTGTTGTGGAAGAGTCTCTCGCTATTCTGTCGGGGGGTGTCTCTGCAATGTGCTTTTGAAGCTGAGTGCAAAGCCCCAGGAAGATCGGAAATTCCTTCTCTCCTAATTTCGTTCCCATCTTATTGTCCAATTCGGTTGATGGAGTTGAACTTGTCCGCTTTGATAAAGTGGAGATATCCGTTGCCAGAAAAGTCGGTGTGTCCACCAAATGCACGCTCTGGTAATCAACCTTGGTAGGAAAGTCTCTGTTTGTGATGGAGTTGTGTAACGCAAAGCTGTTGGTCAATGTGGGACTTGACAAGGACGTATCTAGGTCTAGCAATTCAATTGGCTGCTGTGAATGATGATCGAGCTCCTTGGAAGGAATTGTCCAATTCCAATCGAAATGATCATTAGGAAGTTCCGAATTCGGAGTCCGAGGCTGAGAAAGGCGACCGCCGCTACTGCTGTAATTCGTTGATGGACTATTATCCTTTATTCCAGACGTGTTGCTAGAAATGGGACGACGGCCACTTCGAGCACGAGGTAAGAAGAAGCAAGATAGCTTGCGTGATTGGCAATTGTCGCATGACCCGCCCTCTAAAGAGATAATGCATCGAATCTTACGTTCGTGACAGGGCTCACACGCACTTCTGACTGCGGGAGAGCCAACTGTCCGATGCTTGATAGTCGACTGCATGAAATAGAATAGGTATATGCGAAGGCAGGGAAGTCCGCAGACAATATTCAATCCGAGGAAAAAATTGCAAAAGAATCTGGCGACGTTTTGTGAAACGGCTTGTGGCACAATAATGGTTTGTAAGACAGATAGAATTAAACAAATTCTGCGATCGCGGTTGGCGAAGGTTATTTGCAATTCGTTGATATTCGAGATCAGGTATTGAGAGAAACTCGCTAGGAACCAATGGCGTCGGTTCCTGGGAGTAACCAAATTCAGCCTATGGCGCAGGTTGCTAACAGTCTAGCGACAACCAAGCTTCTAGAAGTACCAACACATGGTCAGGGGATGTCATGCAGTCATGTTTACCTTACAGTCGAGAACGTGCTCGGAGAAATGGATGACATGATTAAGGGATCCTTTGCCAAGCGTTGATTCCCCACACAAAGATACACCTATCACGGCTGACCCGCGCGAATCAGTAGCTTGGTCATTTCCATTCGGAGACGCCGGTAATTTGAAGATTTATATCCTTGTGCACTGCTTTTAATGGAAATCGATCATTTCCCTGTTTGCTTTCGAAGCTTGCATTGCAGCCAAGGACTATTGTGTAGCGGTGAGAAGCGAAGAGTCAGTCGTCAAACTTCGATGGATGGAGAAGCTTGTAACAAATGGTATCACGTGTATATCATAGGTTTCTGCGTCAACCTAGTAAGGAAGCCGGCAGAATTTTGCATAGGGTTGCCGGTTCGGCCGTATCCGTCACAAGTGCTAGTCGTACAGTGGGGAAACTGGGGAACAGGGCTGTCTGAAATTGGCGTGCGTTCAAGAGCCTCATCGGGTTGAGGTAATTGATGACACTTGTGGAGCCATCGCGGGATGATGCTTCAGGCTTCGCCTCCATAGCTTGTATCATCACAACGCACGCAGACCGTAGCTCGAAGCTAGTCCGGGGTTGTAATCCTGAGCGGTCTGCATTGATCTGATCCGGAACGTGAATTTGACGAAAGCGGTAGTGAATTCGTCGCGCGCAAAGACAATTTGCACGACCCACACTTTTTGCAAGAGACCACGCAATACTCCGCAAACTGATTTGAGCCGATTGAAAGCGTGGATGGCAATCGCCCGTGGATTCGTCCGTAGAATTGGACCGTCTGGTTCGGTCTTGTCAATCCTACCCTGGGTCTGATCTTCGTCTCCACGCCGCGGCACTACGACTGTGTTCGGAGGGTATCGCAAAGCAAGCTCATTCATTCCGTGTGAATATACGAACCGATGTATCTGTTATCCCAATATCTTCTGCTGAGCCGTGCCTTGATGTTTGCTCTCCTTCGTAATTAGAACCCTGGTGATTGAGATCTCAATAATTGGTCGTTGTTGTAACAGTATTTACTTCTTGTCATTGAAGCAGAATCCAATATGGGCGAATACTTGGAGGTCGCTATCAAGGGCATGGCAGCATACAGGGCTCCATCTCTGACGCAACCGCACAAAGCTAGACAAGCGATCCGCGATGCCTACGAGGGCAAGATTAATCCGTTGATTGGATACTACTGTGGTGTCAGCAGTGTACCGACTGGGAGAATCATGGCACAGATGGGCGCTGACGTCGTTTGGGTTGATTGGGAGCACTCTGCTTGCGGCATCGAAACAATGACGGCGGTGAGCTCTTCCTGATCATCTTCCAATGAAGCATCACTGAGATAGTTGTAGATAGTCCATGATATTCAGTTCATGAGTGAGGGTAGGACTATGGCTTTTGTCAGGTAGGAAGCTTGATCTAGAGCTGTCGGGTCTTCGAGATTGACCATTTCGGACAGGATTCCTGGGCACGACCACGCTTCAATCGGGTATGCTCTTGATGCTGGCGCTTCCATTGTCATCCCGCAGATAGACACCGTCGAACAAGCTCAGCATGTCATAGCCGCGGCCAAGTTCGGGCCAACAAGGAAGGGCAACCGGTCAGCTCCTCCATGCCGATGGCTTCCAGGGATCGGTGACAGCGGCATAGATCCAACGAGATCAATCTGGGAGAACGTTAATGACCAGGCGGCTATCATAATCCAAATTGAGTCGGAAGAAGGAGCTCGTAATCTGGACGCCATCTTGACTGCAGTTGGGGATCAAATTGACGCTGTGTGGATGGGGACGCTTGACATGAGAGTCACAATGGGGTACGACGGCTTCTGGGGACCGGAGCCACGGTTTCTTGAAGTTGTGGAGTTGTACCAAGAGACACTGAAAAAGCACGATATACCCAATACTGGGATGTGTTTAGGCGGTGACTGGTCCAAAGGCGCCAATAAAGCATTCGTTATCGTTGGAGGGGATGCTTTTGCATTCCTCGGCGACACGGTGACGATCAATAATGCGAGGAAGAATCTGGCGCCGCTGCCGACCAAGGCAAAAACAAATGGGCATTCATCATCTTTTGAAGATGTTGGAAATTATGTCAAAGACCTGGCGGATCACTGAGTTTATGAGGTAGAAATCGTCGACTCAATTCGCCTCTCCGGCATTAAGATTGCGAAGCTTAGAATTTGCTTGAACTTCTTAGACACGCAGTGAGTTCGTTCTCTACTAAGTTCTGTCTGTAAAGGCAAAGCCAAAGCCATCTCAGGATCTCTCATCGTTTTCAAAAACAAACTTTGCTGTGCTGTGACTAGGGCCTGGTAAGGCGGTTGTGACGCGTCTATGCCCTAAGCCCTAGAGTAAACCTTGGCCCTCCATGGCAACGTGACGACATGTCATCAAAGACATCTCGATTTCCTCAAGACTTTATTACGGGAGGAACGAGGGGGGCAAGATGCATACCAAATGCAACAATGGCCTGGCCAGAATCGAGCGACAATCCGGCTGTATCCGGCAACTTCGAACAGAGGTGCCACAAGCCGACCGGGGGGCCTGCTCTTTATTCGAGAGCCTCAGCTCAACCTCCAAATGGGGAATCTGACTTCCGGAATAATTTAACCCGTAAGCCGATCTGACCTCCATAGAGACCTCGCTTAGAAATTCTGCTGCCTAGGATAAATGTGTCCTCTTACTTCGCAAAGATTGACGTTTTCAGGTAGTATCCGCGCAAAGATGTCATGCTCTAATTTAGACGAGTTTGGAATTCTACAAGAGTCTCGCCGGAGCATACTACTCGGTCATAGTTGCTGCTTCCAAAATCCCCGGATGCTGTCTCCGTACAGAATTATCACTCCGGTACGAGGAGCATGCCTCTTCTAGCCGATGCATGCCTCATAATTATCTGCAGGGGGCTTCCGCCTCCTCTGCTCTGCAGGATCCCGTCTCGCCAATCCCACTCGGCAACGCCTTTTTGATCCCTCCGCGGTGCTTATGAAACGACGTGGGGAAACCGACTACGATGGATGCCGCGCTGAGTTCCTGGATAACCATAGCCTGATGACATCCCGCGGCTGCCACTGAGCGATTGAAATGACGGAACGCTTCCTAGTAATGGTTATTCCATGGAGGTTTCCACCGATAGAAGGATGGAGAATTCGGCCAGAGACCAGCACCACTGGTTGCAAACATGACCCCATGGTACGGTCTCCATAATTCGGCGTAAAACTAGGATAATGGCAGAGATGTGCCGTTATTTGAGTGCGCCTACATTGAGTTGGAATCTCCAGTCATTGCTGTCGCGACTGCAAGAGCAATTGATTTCTCGTGATTGAACTACAACATGGCCCTCGCGGGTGCCTACGGCCGGCGGCTCATCCCCAATATCATCGACGAAAGAGCTCGAACCAATCCTGATCGACCCGTCTTCTCCATCCCCGTAGTCTCTGGAAGTACTCCCCTTGACTTGAAGGATATTTCCTCTCGTGGCAATGTGCATTCTGTTCCTGTGTCTTCTAATCACACCATACAAGGTTTCAGAGACATCTCCGCTCGTACTTTCGCCAATGCTGTGGATAGGGTGGCCTGGTGGCTTGAGGCCAATCTGGGGAGAGGCTCCAATTTCCCATCAATAGGCTATATCGGTCCCCGTTGGTGGCTCCTGCGATTAGATAGCGATAAGACGCACTTGCTGAGATCGAGATAGATGACATCAGATACGCCTTGTTCGTGCTCGGCTGTGTTAAAGCTGGCTACCAAGTGTGTACTTTGAGTAGCTTTTATCCGAACAAGTCAGTGCTGATGGTGTACACTCCAGGCCGTCATACTCTCTCCACGAAACAGTATAGAGGCAGATATAGCGGTCCTCGAGGCAACAGCTTGCGATATCTGGGTCCTGCCAAATCAACATCCGAAATTCTTGTCACAACTTCTGATTCAACGGCCAATGAAGGTTCTGACTATTGCAGAAGTCGAAGACCTTTTACAAGAGGACCCTGTCCCAGAGTATACATATAACAAGACCTTCGAGGATGCATCCGAAGAACCCTTCTGTGTCATGCATACGTCTGGATCAACCGGTCACCCAAAACCCATCTTCTGGAAGCATTCGATGCTTGCTACCTTAGATGCTACCCGCCTGTTACCAGTGCATCATGGTCGTCCTCCCTGGGTAGTAGTGTTTGAAGAAGGAGATCGTTTCTACTCTTCCTTCCCTTTTTATCATGTATGTAGAGCAAGACGACTCATTCTCCTAAAATCCTGACATTAGATGCCTATACTGACCTTGAGGTTTACTAGAGCGCGGCCATGACCATGAATGTTTTGATCAATGCGTTTTATGGTACATGCAACGTGCTGGGTCCTGCGAATATCTCTCCAAGCTTGACCCTTATCGATACACTGCTTGACAAGGGAAGGATCAAAGTATGGAGTATCATACCTTCAATAGTCGATGACATTGGCGAGACTCCAGCCGTTCATGAGAAATTCAAGGATGCAAAGATCATCATTGCTTCGGGCGGCAAGTACCATTCGTTGAAAATTAATCATTACGCTGACCCCGCCAGGTCCCGTGGGATATGAAAGTGCGAATAAAGCGACCAAATCCGTCCGCATCATGAACCTCACAGGTACCACGGAAGGCATTTTCATGGGAAGCTTACTGGTTGAACCTGAAGACTGGATATATTTCTGTTTTCATCCCTACGCAAATTTCGACTTTAGAGAGATCGAACCCGGTGTGTTTGAGCAGTGTATCGTCCGAGACGAGAGTAAAGTCGGCTTCTTTCAAGGCATTTTTCACACGTTCCCGGATATCCAAGAGATGTCACTTAAAGATCTATACACACAGCACCCTACGAAGCCCGGCTTGTGGTTGTACAAAGGAAGGACCGATGATGTCGTCGTGCTATCAAATGGAAATAAGATTCATCCAAAGGACGTAGAAGCCGTCATCGGCAGTCATCCAGCTATTAGTGCATGCCTGATCGTGAGTCGTAACAATCAATGTCCGTAGGTACGTTGAGCAGACATACTAAAACATCGAAAGGTCGGAACGGGTCATTTCCAAGCTTCACTCCTGATCGAATTGGTGAATCCTCTGCCAGAGTCAAGCGAAGATCAGCTACAGTTACTAGACGACATCTACGAAACTGTCAAACGTGCCAACGCCTCCAAGCCACCTTACGCAGCCATCACCAAAGAATACATCATGTTCGCAAAACCGGACATGCCATTCGCAAGGACCGACAAAAACACTGTCAAACGCCGGATGACTGTCGTGCAATACGAAAAGGAGATAGAGCAATTCTATAAGAAGATTGAAAACGGAGACGCTGCAAGCTTCGAAACAAGCATCGATGCTAATTCTCCAGAGACAACTGCGCAGGATATCCGGAAAGTGATCGTATCCTCGCTACCGTCGAATGACCAGATAGATTTTGAGGACGATCTTTTCGCTGCAGGTCTAGACTCCGTACTATCCATTCGTGTCATACGATGTCTCAGTTCGGCTGCCGAGAAATATGTTGACAACGAGGTGGTAAAATCCACGTTCAAACCGCAATTTCTCTACTCGAATCCCACAATCAATCAGCTCTCGGCGGCATTCTATGACACAGTGCATCGCATCTCCGAGAACCCGATGAGCCTGGTCGAGAAGCAGACGCAGAAAATCAAGGAGTTTCGCACCAAATACACGGCAGACCTGCCTGAATCCTCAAAGCCCCCCTCGCGTCTCCTTAACAAAGATGCAAACACAGTGATTCTGACCGGCAGTACCGGCTCTCTAGGTTCCTACATACTGGAATCGCTACTTCGACAACCCAATGTCAAAACAATCTATTGCCTCAACCGGGCAGAAGACGGCAAGGAACGGCAATCTCAAGTCAACAAGCCTCGTGGCCTGACAGCCGAATTTCCAGATGACCGTGTCCATTTCCTCCGCGTCGATCTCTCAAAACCAAACTTCGCTTTGGAAGAAGAGCAATACACGACTCTACTCCAGGAAACAACACACATCATCCATTGCCAATGGCCCGTCAACTTCAACCTAAACATCACCTCCTTCGAACCGCACATAAAAGGCGTCCGACATCTCATCGACTTCTGTCTCAGCAGCAAACTCGCGCCGTCACTGTTCTTCCTGTCCAGTGTCGCAACAGTCAGTCATCTGAAAGATCTCTCCGAAGTACCCGAGGTACCATTCAACGTGATGACAACAACAAATGGCGGATACGGCGCTTCGAAGCAGGTATGCGAGCTGATCCTGCAAGACGCTTACGAGCGCAGCGGGGTGAACGCTACAGTCTGCCGCGTGGGACAGGTTGCAGGGCCGGTGCTGAAACAGGAAGGAATGTGGTCAAAGCAGGAATGGGTACCCACTGTAAGCTGAAAAATATCATGTCACCTCGCTTTCTCCCTCTTCCACACCATGCTGTTTGACCCAGCACACAAAAAAGCAACCCCCACTGTTTCAGAACCAACCACTAATCCCGCCCAAAAATCCCAGATCATCGCCTCCTCAAAATACCTCTCCCTCCTCCCCTCCACGCTAGGATCCATGGACCTCATAGACTGGATCCCCGTCGACCTCCTCGGCGACATCATCGTCGAACTCTCCAGTGCCGCAGAGCTGCCCCACGCACCGAAGAACGGGTTTCGAGCTATAGAATGCGAGTCCAGCACCACAATCCCGGTCTATCATGCCGTAAACCCTGAATTTGCAGTCTGGGCGGACCTTCTCCCACTTGTGCGGGAAGCTCTTAGCGGCAGTAATGTTAGTGGTAAAGCGGAAATTACGGTCGTGAGCTGGAATGAGTGGGTGGATGCGCTTGCGCAGTCACAAAGTGGTGCGGCGGAGGATGTGATGCAGAATCCTGGGCTGAAGCTGCTGGATTTCTTTTCGGGGTTGAAAGTAGAAAAAAATGATGATGCGGATCTAGTGCCGCGGTTGGACACGGAGCATTCGGAGATGAAGAGTGGGACTTTAGCTGGTTTGAGGCCCGTGGGGAAAGAATGGATGGAAATATGGTTGCAGCAGTGGATGTTCTAGAGAATTGATTCAGAGGATGACATGGTGGGCTAGCGCACTCACTTGGAAGAATTTTCCATCGTAAAAATGTCGCGAATTTGACAGTCGGAGTCGAATCATTGGTGGCGATATGTAGATGCTTACTTTTCTCTCTCGATATTCATGAAAAACAATATTCTTATCTACGACAGCATTAGCAAAACTTTCTCGAAATCATTTCCAGAGCATTTTTAGAAATCGACGATTAGTTATATAGACTATCCGCAAGATCATATTGCAAAACCCCCTGCCTCCATTCCCCTATCCCCCTTCTCTACTTTTCATCAAAAAGCTCCACCACATGCAATAAAACGATAAAAATATAGTCCAAGTTCTCAAAACTTTAGAGAGAACGCGCAACACCTTTTCCCCTTTCTCACTGTGAAGGCACCCAGAGTATGAATAAAAATATGGTAGTAGAGTTAACCGCCGGTAGCAATATATTACGAAGAAAGAAGAAGAGTTCAAAAAATTGGAATGTAAAAGAGACGATAATAGCAAAAAATACATATCTCATGGTCCCTGCACACTAATTATTTTATGACACATTACACCTACATAGCAATTTCAAAATCACATTCCCTCCACTTCTCTACGTAGAGCCTTGATTTATTTATTTTTTGAAATCGCAGTACAGTTGCGAAATAAATCGCGTTGGTACCGGTTATTAATCTACTAACCCATCACTGATGAAAAAAAACCGCAAGATACATACGAGTAAGCGTGGTTGGCTTTCTATCGTGATGAGGTTTCATTGTTTTGGAACCGGTTAGACAAATTTACCGTGCCGGTGTGCCGAAGAACCGTTCAAGATATGCTCGATCTACTTCTACTTGTATAGGACTTCGGAGTTGAGAGATACAGCGTTGTCCGGTGGGAGGTTAGCTCGTGTATATCCATGACATGTGCTCCCCCCCCCCCCCTCTTTTTCCTCGTGCCATTCAATGACCATGTTCGTCGACTTCGAGGTAACGATTCCTCTGCCACCGACCCCATAGAATCTTCCCATGGGAAATTTCTTCTTTATTAGAACGGACAATTTTGATGGGTATTGAGGACCCAGGACAGGGAATCGCGATGAAAGAAAGGAGAACATCAAGTTCCAATACCCCTGCCGGCGAAAGCGAAAAGTGGTTCTGTCCTCCATATTGGATCGATGGTTTGGGTCAGATCACCGGCTTCACAATGAACGCGAACGACGCCGTCGACTCCAAGAATGAGGTGTTCATCAACCATGGTTGGGAGAATATGCGGATTGGGGAGTCGCTGTCCCCGGAGAAGACGTACCAAACCTATGTCCACATGCAGAAAGGCGACAACAATTCTTTCTCCGGTGACGTATACGTCTTCGACTCTGATAAGATCGTTGCCGTGTACCAGCGTGTCGCCTTTTCTGGACTTCCAAGAAGGGTTCTGAACATGGTCCTGCCCGACCCTGCAGCTGTGAAAACACCTGCGCCAGCACCAAGTTCTATTCCCTCTGCCACAAAGACGAAGGAGCCGGCAGCTTTACCCCCAGCTCCTCGCATTGCTTCCAAGACAAAGTCCATGGGAATTGAGAAACTCAAGGAAATAATCGCGAACGAGATTGGCATGTCCGTCTTGGAAATACCGGATAAGAAAGAGCTCGAGAACCTAGGCGTCGACTCCCTTCTCGCTCTCACCATAGCCGAGAAGATTTGTGAAGAGCTTGGAGTCTCTGTGGATTCAAGTGTCTTCCTTGAGGGGGGTACGGTCCAGCGGCTCTCCGAGATCTTGGACGGGCATTCAGGTGCAGTGCCCCCAGCATTGTCAGATTCACCCGGTGCATTCACACCGATGGATAGCATGTCTACACCGTCTACCACCGTACCACCGACACCACCCAATGTGCAGCTTCAGATGACGGACGACGAGCAGTTGAACACGCTAAAGATGATCATCGCGGAGGAGATTGGCGTCGAGCCTGCAGACTTGGAGGATGACGCAGAGCTCGCAGACCTGGGACTGGACTCGCTTATGTCCCTGATGGTCACGAGCCGGCTCAAAGAAGCGCTCATCGATGTCGACTCAGACTTCCTCTTGGCCAACAGTACCATGGGTGCCATTCGGACTTCGCTGTCAGCCACACCATCGAGGCCACTAACGCGTGAGTCTTTCCTCACAATAACCATTTTGGACGGATTGGATGGACTTTCTAACTGCTTAAACTTCAGCCCATCTTCCCATCAGTAATGTGAGTATCGAACCCTCCTTCGAACCGCAACTTTCAAAGCGGACACTACCACCTGCAACTTCCGTCTTGCTCCAAGGCAAACCAAACCAAGCTTCCAAAACACTATGGCTCTTCCCCGACGGCTCAGGCCTTGCAACATCTTACCTCTCGCTTTCCGACGTCGGCCGTGACGTCGCCGTATACGGTCTAAACAGCCCATTCATCAAAAGAGTCTCAGAAATGAACTGCACCTTCCACGAACTAACAACCTTATACCTCAACGAGATCCTCCGCCGCCAGCCTCACGGACCGTACAGCCTCGGCGGTTGGTCCGCAGGCGGCATCTGCGCCTACGACGCAGCCAAAGACCTGACAGCCGCAGGTGAGCGAGTCGACAGGCTCCTACTCCTAGACAGCCCCAACCCAATTTCGGATTCTCGAAGCTGCCGAGTCGGCTGTACGCAGCCTTCGATGAGATGAACATTTTCGGCGGAGAGAGCGGCAACAAGCGGCCGCCATCCTGGCTGCTACCGCACTTCCTGGCCTTCATCGACGTCCTCGACACCCACGATGCGACTCCCTTCCCCGCCGGTAGCAAGGCGCCATCAACATGGATTCTCTGGGCGAAGCAAGGAGTCTGCCAGAACGGGGCTTTCAATGTCGAAATATTACCTGAAGATCCCAAGGAAGTGAGCTGGTTGCTGAATGAGCGGACGGAGTTTGGCCCGGGCGGCTGGGGTCAGCTAGTAGGGAGCGGGAAGGTGCAGATCGAAATCCTTGAGGGGGCGAACCATTTCTCCATGATGAAGGGGGCGGCAGCAAGGCTAGTTGGCGAGTTCATCGGTAGGGCGTTGATGTAATGTAGAAGTTTCAGATGAATGTGGACATCGCCAAGAGTTGTTGTTAAGGCGCTAGTGCCTAATTAGATTTAGCTCAGCGATCGTCCCAAATAGAAAAGAAAAATAAGGTAGCATACAAGTGCCTGTTATGAAGCTTCCTTAAAGCACCTCATATGAACATTGACAAGAAACTAATTTTCCCTCGTCTTGCTTTATCAGTCAAGGCGCCATTTTATCAAGATTACGATGAAGTGGTTTTTTCTGATTTTGGAGTCAGTCAGGTCTAATAGGATCGTTTATTTAAGATAGAGTGAGATTCTGGCCACCAATCTCTTGCAAACGATATTTATGCTCTCTCTCGTGCTCCCATGCATACTAGATAGAGGTTCCTACTCGCATACATACCTATCTTTTCACGCAGCAACGATTTCGGTAGCTCCCTCCTTGGCAGTCTCTAGTTTTCGGATACAACCTTCAAGAAGGGGGGAGAGATGTTCCCGACATTTTCTCCTCCTTGAGGGAGGGTGGTCAACGCTAATCTCGACGAGCAAACGGAACTTCTTTGCCTTTGTATGTATTTGCTTTTCAAACATCTGTCTTCGCAGCAGTCCCCTTCACGGCGGTATTGATGCTTTGAAGTAAAAGCGATTGAGGAAGAGGGCATGGGAACAATCGAAAAGAAAAAAGAATTTTATACGACGGTATCAGAGGAAGATTTGGGAAATGAGATCTTACGGATTATTTTCATCTGAGAACCAAGAAAAAGAAAAAAGCTTCATCAATGCTGCTGCTCAGCATACTCCTTCAGCTCCTGATTCCACTGCCCGAACCGCTTAACCAAAGCCCCACCCACAAAAAGCCTGACCAGCAGCGCAAGCGGCCCACTAAAAGTTTCCCACACAACGTAATTACAGCTGCCATCATCATTGCAAGCAACAAGATGCACCCTCTCCGACCTCAAAGCCCAGTCGGGATATACCTTGCCCAGCCAGACAACCTTATAGATTTTCTTGCCTTCATCTTCCAACTCTTCCATCGTCGTCATGAGTAACTTCATCTTGACTAAACCACTCGGTTTGCCGTGTCCGTACATATCCACATGTTCGGTGAAGAGCGTCCCTTCCTTCAACCTGCCCGTATCTTCCGGCCTTTTAGCATTGCGGGTCGTGTATGGCAGTGTAACGCGAGGAACGAAATTATTCCATTCGGGATATTTGGAGGTATCCAAAAGGCGATCTAGGATAACGTCAGGCGTAGCATCGATGCGTACGATGGCGCGGATGGTGAATGCTGGTGTTCCTTGAGGCCCCCAGTGAGGTGTCGGGATTGGAGAGCGGTAACGGCTGGAATGCGCGGTGTCGGGAGCGTTGGCGCTTGGCCCCATCACGTTTGGGGAGGTTCAGCGGTGTGGCAGCAAGACGATGATGGGAGGAGGGGACGACAGCATGGTAGAGTGAAGCATAGAAGCGTTCTTCTTAGCCGTCATTCGGAATGTGTTCCTGGATGTCGGAGGCTACGGTCCTTGGTAGAGGGTTGGCGAAAGTGATGACGAGATGAATATGCGAGGTTCGGATGGGAGTCTCAGCCCTAATGTAGTATTAATCACGTGACTTGAATTACTCAGCTCTCCGTTCTCTTCTCACCTTATTATTGTTCGCTTAATTCCCCTAGAGCTACTATTCTATATTGACAAAACTCCAGCAATCTTGCTGAAACCATCGATGTTGTGCCTCTGTCACGTTGACTACCATTGAGATGCCAATGTTACCACTCATACCAATGGGCAGGCAGAACCATTTTTTGGAAGGATGAAGCTTTGGAAGCTTTCACCATATTACCATCTCCTCGACTCTGCTCATGAACGACCTTATATGTGCGAGACGGCAGAACTCGGCGTCTAAGAATCGAGACATCGAACTCTAGGATACTGCTATGCTTCCTACACAAAGCATTGAGATTATGGGACTTAGCCATCTCCTATACCGGTCTACAGCTACTTCCTATACTGCTGCATCATTCAGTATGGAACTGCATAGAGTATTTCCAGAACCAGACTAGACTTTTGACTTCGCCCAGTTAGGCACGATGACATTGGCGACTTTCCGCATATGCGCCTTGAATGCCAAAATCTGCACCTACCATTGTGTCCCTGCATATAGGCTCGTAAAGTGGCTATTGGCGAAGATCTAACATCTCGTCCTAAGCTCTTTCTGGAAATCACACTGAAGCGTCCCAGCAGCCAAATTTCGCTACAGAGAATAAGGTTGTTCGCGTTCTTACTTACATGTCATACGTACTGTTACAGAGCTCGACGTCATTTTTCTATTCAAAGATGCTTAGAAACATTTTGTTTGGATTTTGCCAAACGCAAGCCATGCATAGTATCTTGCGCATTTCCTTGATGTAATTTCTTTTCTCTTTCAATTGCACATGCAACATTGAGTGTCAGCCTTGTCTTTGCACAGCATCGGGGAAACGTTCCCGGATTCGAGGAGACGCGATCAGTTGCCGCTTATGAATATCCACCTTGTATAATGAGCCGAATCGTTTTGCAGTCTCTGCTTCTCTTGGCCCTGCTCGTTTCTAGCACCATCGCCCATCCATCTGAATCTAGAGACTACGGTCAAAATCGCAACCATGTGCCTTCGATATGGAAACGAGATATTGGTGCGCCTGGACCAGGTAACATTACAGCAACAGACTCGATCACAGCCGATGACGGCATCGCCCAAGTCCATTGTAGCGGAGAAAGCTATCGAACTGCGCTCAATTTAAGAAGCTGCGCAGATGCGTTAGGACAAATCCCTCAATCACATGATGTCCTTCGTTTTCAGATGCGTGGCCAAGGAGCATACGATGTAGCTCTGCCTCATCGTTTCATCAGCGGTAAGATTGGCCTGAAATTCCATCTCCGATGCATCTATCAGTCAACATTGACACTGACCCGGCATTGTAGCGGACGGCAAATGCATCCTCGAGCTGATACTAAAAGATGACGTCAAAATTGAGTTAGCCACTTATCACGAGATCTGGATCGCTGCACGCCGGTTGCTGTACCAATGCGTCATGCCATCATCCGTCGGCGGTATTGCACTAGACATTGGTAGGCTCTTTGACAAGCTACATCCTCCTATCCCTGTGCATAGCCATGGATCCAAAGGCGCACGTACACAACTAAACGAGCACGAATCCTAGCTCACCCGTCACTCGAAACACAGGCACAGGCTCAGGATTAGGCATGATAATGACCTCCTACAATCCTCGCGTCCAATGCCGCCGCGAAGACATCCCCCCACCCAACGACCACTGCAACAAATTCCTCGATTACATGAACACCTCCCCCATAGAGAAGTTCTTCATCAATGTGAATGACCGGCACGCCAGGCCGACCGACATTAAATTGCCCAGATATATGTATGAGAGTGAGTTGATCAACTTTTCAGGCATCAGAACATATCCCTACCTCAATTCGATATGTCGACTACGATGTTTTTTTGCCCAACATGACAGACTAAATCACTGATTCCTTTTCGTTCAGGTAGTGGTAAATGCCTAGGTATCATCCAAACAATAGAAGGCGAAGACCAATCATCTTGGTATGAGATCTGGGAAGCAGTCCAAGCCGTCATTGGCGTATGTCTTCGATTTGGGCAATGGGGGATGGCTATCAAAAGAGGTATGTCTACTTATATGAAGCACTATTCCCTTCGCAATGGGGAAAGCGATCCCACTACCCCATGAGAGGCTTCATGCCACCATTGCGGGTACTGTGGCTTTTTAAATCAAGGCTTTATTGCTAGTCCCTGCCCCTTATCTCTTTTCTCTTCTTTGATTTTTCAAATCCCAGCATAAGGTTGAGAATCAACATTAATCGTCAACTCGTTCGTATTCGTTACAGGTACTAAAGGACTCCTCTATATCGATCTAAAGCCTTACAAACCTTCAAGTGGCGAAATAGAATCTGCATAATTCATACTCCGTGGGCTCACATCAGAAGAACGCAAAACTACGAGCCACTCAATCGTACTCTAGACCCAAAACAAATCAAGAGAGAAAAGCATACAAAGCGAGGAAACGAGGGACAAAAAAAGCTAATATTCTCTCAAAATGCGATGCAGGAAAGACAGATAGAGCTCGATCGATATGAAGTAAAAGACGCCAACCGTATAAGTCATAAAATCCCAGATGAATCATCTAATCCATATCCTCTTTGCCCCATGACTTCCTGATTTTCGTACCGGCAAGAATGAAAAGTTCAGCACACCGTTTACCATCGCATTCGATTAGTATTTCCTGCAGCTTCAAACCACCGTAAGAATACAGAAACAGTGCCCTTATGCTTCAAAGGGTGCATTCAGTGCAAAACAAGAAATGTTGATGATAACAATTAATAATAAAGCATAGCTGCTACTCACCGAAAATGCCAAAAAAGATCCACAAACCAAGCAACAGCCCCAGAAGATCAAATACGTGGGAAAAGACCCCCTTTCGATCTTTGAAGAGAGTCTCTCGTTGGGTTTTTTCCTTGGCCACCGCCATATCCAAATATCATCATACATTTCTAATTCGGAAACACAGGTGGACCTCGAAAGAATTTCTCCGCCAGAAAAAAGGATCCAAGTCATATAAATCAATCTACAAACATATCTCGCCCGCGACATTCAATAGAGAAGTAATTTGCTTGGCACAAACAAAAGCATCATACAACTGTCCTATATCAGGGCTACTGAGAATAAACATAACAGCTTTTCTACCAGATATACACCCTCTCTTGTTCCAGAGCCGGGGCATTGATATCATCTCCTCAACTTCTTCCCGGATGAGCGGTCAATCGAACACCCTCATCGCATGACCAAGTAAGTAGTCTATTGGAAAGCCTGATTGGGGAGTTGATTGCAATCAAAAAAAAAGAGAAAGGGGTTTCTCCTAATACATACATACGTATCCACCCTCAAAGTTGGATATTCCGAAATAGTAACAATATTTTCATTTCTCCCATCACCCATCAATCAATATAATCGCGGAAACAAAACCCCCACATAAGTTCCCCTCATTTCAATTGAACCTTCATTCTCATCCTCCACCTCACCCTCGAATACTCTACTACACTACACTCCACTTCCCTCCTTCCCATTTCCCTCCCTCCTACTGCCTTACTCCTACCATCTCCACCCCTCTCACATAAAAAAACAAAACCTCCCAAAAAAAACTTCCAACAGAAAAAAACCCACATTGAATGAACCCCAAAAGAAAAACCTACTCGCTCATTCGTTTCGGATTTCTCTCTCGTCTCTCTTTGTMTCTCACAGAGGCTTATCAAAAGCCCGAGGGAAAAAAAGGGAAAAGAAATAGTAAAGAGATCTATCTAAAACAATAAATACTTAATAAGAGTTAAAACACCAACGACTATACTCCCTTACCCTTAGGAAAAACACACCTTACACCACATATATATATCAGTAAGTAAAACCCTCTCGATACTAGTCATTCGTAGAAAGGGGAGAAGAAGAAGAGAGGAAGGAAGGGAAATAAGGAGTGAGGGACGAAGCGGACATAGCGCTTGTAAAGTGCCTCCTATAGTATATACTGTTGGTGATGATAGGAAACGTACTCTGAATGCGATTGCCGAAAGCCACAACCTCTCGCGGAACTGTGTCTCTCCATGATTAAAAAAAAAGAGGTATGGTATAGAAAACCACACAAACACCCTACGGCCAGTCGATATATCGAATACCACGTTTCATCTTCAACATAGATATAAAAAAAAACACACGGTTCCGTGCTTTGTTTTCACATTATCGTTCATTAAATCTTCTCCTGCATAATAGTTAAATACCCCGCTTTCCCTTTCCCCCCTCCCCCAATCCCATACAAACGTCATCAATATCATCGCACCCAACTAACAAACTCCCTAAACCTGCCCCTGCCCCCTTTCCTCCCCCTCAAACCACCACTACCTCTCCTCCTCCTCGCCCCTTTCCTCCCCATCATCCCCATCTCTATAACCCCACTTCCAACCAACCCACTTCCATACCACCCCCGGCCGGCCCACCCACCCTCATCCCTAGCTCTCTCATCCAAATCCTGCTCCTTCACAAACCAAACATTTCTCATCTCCGCAATCGATCTCACGCGTGTCTTTTTCACGATTTTATAAGCGATGAGGATGGCGAAGAATAGAGTCGGCTAGGAAAGCATTCGTATCAGTAAGTAAGTGTGGTAAGTGTTTTCTGTGCTCTGATAGGGTAGGTGCGAGAGGGGGGGTAAAGAAACGAGAAGACAAACCCCAAGGTAAGCAGCCACAAGATCCACAACCGAATCCCTCCAATCCACGCCCTCCGACCTCGCACAAAGATCATATATCGCCGCCCAGCCACTGAAAATCATGAGGAGGGTGCAGAGCGTGAGGCCGAGGATCGCCCATACGGGCTGCCAGTGTGCGCGGTAGTGTTTCTGGCGATACTGGTCGCTGTCGCGGTTTATGGATTTGTTGTGGAATTTGATACTATCGATGGGATCACCATTAGCATTTTGTTTCTAGCCTGTACGACAGATTTCGAAGGGGTTGCGTGCGGATGCAGAGACGGGAAAGAAAGGAGTGAAGATTAGCTTACGCAGATAAGAATCGTAAGAAAGCCAGACATTCTGCGGCGTAGATGCAAAGCACAGGGCCGGTGTAAAGACGCCCTAAGACGTGAATGGGCTAGAAACCGCCGAAAGGTTAATATGACAGTTATCAAAATCGAACTTAGGAGTATACGGCATACGTACCTCTTGGAACGCCCTTTCCCTTGCTCTAACGCCAAGGAATGCCAAAGCACCTGGTAGGAAGGAAACCGCAATGGCCGCGAGAGGGGTATGTCCATTATTGGTTCGACCGAGCGTCGACCTAATTGTCGAAATGGCACTTCGTTGCGCGAGGGTAAAGAGGGTACGGCTCGAGACGTAGAGAGCTGAATTGCTGCTTCCGCCTTAGTGTATGAGTGACAAGTCTCCAAGAGAAATACTCACGCAGCTGTTATGGCCGAGAATATGAAGCAGGCATCTAGGAACCCCGGGAGCGCTTTGATCCCAGCATTTTGAATGACGACCACAAATGGCGACCTGTGTGCGGTTATGAGACCATCCAGCCTTGACTCGGTGATGTATTTTATATGTGGGTGGTATATCCGCGGATCGAGGTAGTTGACATTCAAGCCCAATAGCAGGATTGCTATGAGGTAGAACGAGACGGGTAGAAGATACATATAGCGTGCGGCGACGGGTAGATCTCGCATCGGTCGTTTCGCTTCTCCAGATGTAACCAGCACGATCTCTCCACCCATGAATTGAAACATTGCCGTCGTAGTACAGGTCCTAGTTGGTCAGATTATGGGAAGGTCTTGGAGCAACTCGGAAATGCTCACCATACTGCTAGAATTCTTCCACCAGTACCGGAAATGGCGGGTCGCATCTGGTCAGCGAAGAAGCCAGTTGGCTTGTACCCAGGGCTGAGCTCGAATTCTGCAAACATCAAATTATGCTCCCGGGTGCGGGACTTGCAATCGGCTCACTGTTGTCAACTTTCCCAGGTCCAGCTGCGACTTGTATTAGCTGTCATGGCAAATCATTGCTCCTCATTTTCGTCCTCCTGCTTACCTCCCGCCTTGATGCAGACCATGAGGATACAGAGTCCGAGGAGCATAGCAATCTTGAACCATTTAAAACCCCATTCCATACGACCATACAGCTAGTCAAGGTAAGTAAAGACCTCATCACCCTGATCATCCAAGGTACGTACCTTCACACCACAAGCGTTCATAAAAAACATGGCCAAAAGGAGGACAAAGGTTGCCGCAGTCATCCCAAAGCCCGATTGCCAGTATTGGGTAAACATGGCAGCAGATATAGTCAAAGTGACCATACTCATGCAATTTGCCAGCCTGTTTGGATTAGCACACATATCGCGACAACGAGTCTCCTTGTCTGACCAATACATGATCCCGACCGTAAACCCAAGTGCCTCATCGATGAAAGTGTGAGGGAAGTCAATCAGTGGGGCTGCTACCGGCCGCACTGAGACCATCTCTGCAACACTTCGCATCACCGAGAAGATAACGAGGCCGGCAAAGATGAAGGCGAGAAGTGCCCCGACTGGGCCTCCTAATGCAATAATCTCCCCAGGAGTCGTAAACATTCCTATACCGACTGCTCCTGAGAAAGCTATGCCTGTTCACCAACTCTCTTTCAGCAACCTGGTTAAAAGATAGGAAGCGACAGCTGACCTGTGATATGATGTTTGTCGAGTTTTCTATCCAGGCAATCCTGCCTGAAGATTTCATGACTGAGCCATCGTAATATACCTGAATCTTTTTCATCGCTACCCTCGACAGGCTGCTCTTCGATGTCAAGCCGATTATGTGGCATCTCAATGTGACGGGAAAAGGGAGATTTATCTGGGAACGCCATAACTTCGTTCGGGTGGCGATTTCACAAATGTAGTAAGAAACAAAGAAAGACGTCGAGTATGGGAAGAACTAGTTAAGCGCATAGATCAGAATAGAAGATAAATGTCTCCAACCAGCTTCCGTGGAATATTACTTGATCACATGGGACCTTGGAGGGGATCGAGAAAGTGATACTTTGCCGACAGCCTTTTAGCTATGAAACATTGTTACGCCTAAGCTGCAGGGTCGAAGAGGCTCCGTATTATTAAAGCTGGTCATGGGGGGGATCATATATGCCATCAGGTCACAACATACAGCCTCGTCGCTCTGCTTCCGGATGGTACTGCCAAGCGAAGGGTATAGAGTTGCAGGTGGCCTAGGCCGAGCCTGATCCTTTTAGCCAATGAGGGTAAGTGTTGGAACCCAATTTGTTCAAGGCTGCATGCAACCTATCCTGCAGCCTCATTCAATCACCATCCTTCCGTTGGCTGTCAGCCCATGGGCTGATTCACAACAGCCACTCCGCGGTAGCTCGGGTAGACTGGAGCCTGTGGCTACTCCACCTCAAACATGATCAGACCATTTGCATATATATCCAACCCTCCGCAAATCAGCCTTGCTGAAGAATTGCGATATCGTTATGACAACACCGGGAAGCAATCGTCGGATATTATCCGTGCTTGCCGACTACGACTTGAACAATAAAAATCCGACCCTTCGGCAATTGGTGGATCTGCACCGGGCTCTGAATAGAGAGTGTGTGCATCGTTCAAGTCATACAGGAAGCCCAGACCCTGACTTGGCATATGGCACTATCATCCAACTTGCAGTCTACCTGTCCTCACAGCTACTACAATGCGATGGTCCAAGTAGCGACATATTCCGCGAAATTCAACTGCGTGCCCTTATCGCTGCACTTGCGTTACTTCTTCATACGGAGATAACCAAGCTCGCACCTCCACGGTACGACGAACTTCGCACCAATATCGCCGGCCGTTTCAGCGATATTGTCAAAGTGCCTACATCTGATCTTCAGAGTCGGATGAGGAAAGCCAATGCCCATTTTCTAATTCGACTGGCGGCTCAATATTTCTCGTTGATAAAACGAGCAGAGCCACTGACCGATGTGCTGATACCGTCCGTTCTTGGCTTGGTTCTGGTTGGTGCTACAGTGGTAGGTCTACCGGGCTTTTCTGCATCGTCCTAACTAATGAGACGTAGGCGAGCGGGCAATACACAGGTCTGCACAGAGTATTTCGGATCGCAGACCAGGTAATCGGCGCGATCCCAGGACGAGAAAGCCAGTATCTCAATCTCCCCGCGCTCCAAGAAATAACTCGGCGAGCTATCACCAACTTAGAAGAAGCCGACGTTGCGGTCGAAGAGAGCAGCAAACAGGAAGCGGCCAAGGCAGCATCAAACGACATCGAAATGGTGCAAACCCTTTTGGAAACCTACCTTCAAGAAATTCCCTCGCGTAGAAGAGATTCCTGGAACTGGCCACTGACTCAGCTTGGCCTAGGCCCGCCCTCATTGAATAAGTGGTACTTCTTTAATGGGCTCTTGGACTGCGCAGCGCAGCTATTTCGCTATCTTCGACTGGAGCAGGTATCGGTCAAGTTGCGAAAAACTTTTGCTATTATTTTGCAAGAGTCCGAATTTGAAGAGTTTCGGTGGAAGATTATAGAAATCTTCCTGATATGCCTGCGACCTCAAATCGAATCACAATCTTTGCCTGAGTCACTACGAAAGTTCTTCGGATTGAAAGCATATTTGGATGTACTCGATCTCGAGGTCGAAGCCATGGCAAGGATCCTAGATGAGGGTCTAGTAAATTGTGCGGGCGCTGCGAATGCAGTATCGGATCAGATGATCGAAAGTATGATCTTGACCTGGACTGAGCAACAGAGACTAAAGCTTGTCGATACTTCGTTGTCGAGCGACTCTGAGAGACGTTCAAGTGAACCGACCTCCACTCTGCACATGCGACGTGTATCCACCAGTGATAGCTCAGCAAATCTTGACAGAATCGAATCTTGCCCGCTACGGAACAGTCCCACCAATGTGGGCTATGCGGAGAAGCAGGAGGACCAGTCCGTTGGAGATACACAGCCAACTTCTCCCTCAAGTCTTGAAAACATTTGCTCGGTACCATACTTTACCAAAGAATTAGCATCCTGGGAACTCGATGGACAAGTTCAGGTGCACCAAATGCTACGATCCTCGGGACTTCTTCGGAAGGGGTTTTCCCATGCTGGACTCTCCTTTTCTTGTACCATGGTTTTCTTTCACAATGCCACTAAGGTGTGTGTCTATCCCGTGGCAGCGAGGAGCAAGGGAAATTCAATACCGGGATGGCCCTTGGAGTGGAAATATGACAAAGAAAATCGAGTCGTGGATGTTTCGCTTTTGGATAAGGTCGTCGCAATCTCCACCCAGAGAGCTTTAGAGCTACACCGTATACGAGATGCTTCAGCAATATCACGACCACCAAGGATCATTCCCCATAAGGATTGGGATTCTTCTGGCCTTGCGACTTACGAGAACGGCTCGGAAACACTTGTTGCAATCGGATATCAAAGAGAAACGAAGACATCCCGTGAAGGTCGAGTTTTCATATATCGCTTGAAAATCTCCAACGACGTGCTGGAAAAAGAGACAATCGTTCATTGTTATGATATTCCAGGGAAAGATTTCCCCAAATTTCTGCAGTTTGACGATCAAGGAGGGCAATTGACATGTGTCACTGCGATCAAAAATTCGGTACTCATTTGG
This sequence comes from Opeltia flavorubescens, assembly GCA_000442125.1. Classification (NCBI taxonomy): domain Eukaryota; kingdom Fungi; phylum Ascomycota; class Lecanoromycetes; order Teloschistales; family Teloschistaceae; genus Opeltia; species Opeltia flavorubescens. The sequence goes on along the minus strand of KE546967.1, from coordinate 2,004,835 downwards.
CATCTTGGCGAGCCAAATCCAGTTGTGATCACGAAGTACCAGACTCGGCCGGAAACTGACAGTGATGGTGTAACGTCTGCAATCATTTACAAGTCGCCAAATAGGCAATCTTACGTACTGTGTTCGACCTCAGCATCGACAGAACGGTACAGATCTGGCGGCGAATGGCCCTTCATTTCTCCAATTTCGATTGGGGACGGACAGGTGCCTCAGTCTGCGGTCCATGATCTTGTCGCTATGAAAAATCGGCGTCAGCTTATTGCTGGTGCTGCGTCATCCAAAGCCAACATCTACGCGATGTTGGATAAGTCAGGAAAGGTCCTCATCCTTCAGCTTGCAAGTCATGAAGACGGCGGAATCCATACTCGCGATGTCAGCCCAGTGACATTACCGGCCTCGCTTTCTGGCTTTAGAGGTTCGTCAGCATCCTCGACATGCCTGAGATTCGATACCACAGGCGAGAAATTGTATGGTGTTGATCCTCAGGGAAATTTGTTGATTGCGAGCTTCAAGCCTGAAAGTTGAAAGCTTGGAGTATATAGCGTCTCACGAGATCACTGGGTCATGGAAACCTCGAATATGCTCAACATAGAGTGGGCTGTCGTATCGATCACCTGCCAGCAAGCAAATCTGACACGGCACCTCAAGAAAGCCGGCCAAGGAAGACCACCAAATGGTCAAAAATGTGAGGGAAGAGACCTTAGCCAGATATTCCCCGTTTAAGTCCTGAATGGGCCCGCCGGGGGCTGCCAAACTTGGCATAATCGTACGGCAACAAAATGACGCAGCATCTGCCAGCTCATGACCTTGAGTAGGGATTGTGGTGCTTTCGGAAGTGGCATCAAGGACCTTGTATTACCAAGTCATGATCTAAGCACCTAAGCTTATGCCAACCCATTGGTAGCTAAGAGAGCCAATATGGTGTAGTGTGACAGCGACTGCACCACAAAGAATGTGATTTGTAGCACCCAAGCTCCTGCAACTGTTCGAACTTCTACAGTTCTCAAAGACCTTCCTTTTCAAGTCTCTTGAGCACCTCCGCCGTCTCAAGCGGATCCCCATACGCAATACGATAACCATCGAGAGCACCTTCATGCTGCTCCTTTGTAGTAGTCCCACAAGCATCCGAGACCAGCCAAGTCTCGAACCCCCGATTGAAGACGGATCGCGCAGTGGTATCGACACAGTGATCCGTCATCACCCCACACACCACCACCCTCTCTGTCCCTAGCTCTTTCAAGACGTCGGCGAGATTGGTGTTGATGAATGAGTCGTAAGTGTTTTTGTGGATGATGGGGCAGTCTTGAGCGGCTTTGGCGATGTCGGGCATGAGTTCCCAGTCTGGAGATCCCCGGGCGATGGAGCCGGAAGGGGTCCAGCGTTTTACTAATTGGTTTTTTAGTGGAGGTGTGAGTTCTTCTTCGGTGTGGCCGTGCTGGGTGAATATTCGGGGGAGGTTTTGGGATTTGAAGTGTGAGGCAAGGGTCATGATGTTGGGGAGGCAGGTTTCGACCATGGAGGTGAATTCACCTTGCATGTCGACGACGAGGAGAGCGGTCTTCATCTTTCTGGTGCTGGTTCAATGGGTGGATGATTGGAAGAGATATTGGACGGGATATCATTGATGGTTGGAAAACGACAATTCTATCCATGTGAAGCAAAGGCTTACTAAGCATCTGCTCTGATGTCATCCTCATGGTTTCCGCCTCTGTCTACAGCTTGAACGCGTCTAATTCCATGGCCTTTTACAGTCATTAACTCTAGAAGTCTCCCAATACCATGATCTTGTTATGGTAAGCTACATACTGGCCCATTTCATGTTTGAGATTGCAAGCCGACTCATCCAAAGTCTCGACGTTTGCACTTACAAATCGCCAGTATGATCCTGGGCAATGAGGGGCCTGCATATGGCTGGCTACATCGGCATTCAACGACTGTCCGAAGGATCGATGCTGCTGTCACTTCATGCCAAATGATGTCACATGACAAAGCAGCCAGAATGTCTGACCAGCTGCGACCAGATCAAGTCAACTACAAATATTTAGAGAAGGTTGTTGGAGCAACAACGACACGGTGTTTTATCTCTCTCAAAATCTCAGACTAGGCACGCGCGTCTTCTTTAACCAGTCATCATGTCTCAATGCTGTCTCTCGGGTTTCGCCTGGAACGGCACACCGTCGGGGAAAGAAGAGAAGCTGGGAAACATCAACACCTACATAGCAGGAGGTTCCACCAAATCTGACATCGCAATCTTATTCCTTCACGACATCTTCGGGTGGAAATTCACCAACAATCGTCTCTTATCCGATCATTTCGCAAAAGAAGTCGGCGCGACCGTCTATCTCCCAGACTTGTATGTAATACATCTCTTTCTCCTACCGAGAAGGCCTCACTACAGTTTTATGACATCGACTAACCCAATGCCTCGTACAGCTTCGACGGTGAAGTCGTAGAAGAAGACACCGTCTTCAGCGCAGAAAAACGTGAAGCATTTGACTTTAAAGCCTGGTTCGGTCGGCACAACAAAGATCTCCGCGGCCCTGCCATCTTCGAAGTCACTCGCGCTCTGAAGCAAGATCTCGGCTTCAAGAAAGTCGCTGCCGTTGGGTATTGCTATGGCGGATGGGCTGCTTTCCAATTAGGAGCAAAGGGTAAAACGCCGAATGGCCAAGACCATTGGCCGTGATACTCCTCATACACTGACTCACATCAAGGTCAAAATCTCATCGACTGCATCTCCATCGCCCACCCCTCTTTCCTAACAAAAGAAGAAATCAACGCAGTCGACGTACCAGTGCAAATCCTCGCTCCAGAAAACGACCCCCAGCTCACTCCCGAGCTAAAAGCCCACTGCAACAAGGTGATCCCGGACTTAGGTTTGGAGTACGATTACCAGTATTTCCCCGGCTTGAACCATGGTTTTGCAGCCAGAGCGGATCTCAATGACAAGAAGCAGAAGGAAGGGTTTGAGAGAGCGAAGAATGCGGTTGTGACGTGGTTCTGCACGATTTTGACGATGCGTTGAGAGCTTGAACCAAGTAGACTTGCAAGAAAACCGAAGAAGTCATTGCGATAGAGTTTGGAGATATAAATTCATGAACTTATGATACGAAGATTGATGAATGTTTCTGCGCCTTACTGTACATCATCAATAATCGCTACACCGATATAGCCCTGCCGTGATTTTGCGTCGTTACAACGCATATAACATATATCCCAATCATGTTACCATCAAACGCCCAAAACCATACCAAAAACCCTAGATGCCCCCAAAACATAACAACTCTCGTGACCATATAACTCCCCCCCCC